>CM031607.1:96041607-96074107 GCA_018398815.1 Conus ventricosus
AACGAGATATCTTTCAAATTTTTCACATGTCCATACTGCGGCGAGCCATTCTTTTTCGATTTCAGCGTATCCACGCTCTGCTGGAGTGAGAGTTCTTGGTCAGAAAGCCAGTGGTTTCATGACACCGTCATACTCTTGCAGTAGAACTCCTCCAGTGCCATAACTACTGGCGTCTGCACTGACAGTAGCTGGTCTTCTGAGGTCGAAGAACGCAAGTGCTGGTTCTTGTGACAAGAGATGTTTCACCCTTTTGAAGGCTGCTGATCGTGGTGTGTCCCAGGACCATTCTCTGTCATGTTCAAGCCGTTTGGTCATTGGCTGAAGAGTTGTGGATAAATACGGAATAAATCTACCCAGGAAATTGATCATTCCAAGGATTCTCTTGAGTTTTGCTGTATTCTGTGGCTCTGGCATTTGCAGAATGGCTTCAACCTTCACAGGATCTGGCCTCATTCCGTCTCCACTGATGCAATGTAATTTCTTCTTTTCGTAGTTCTGATTTTTCCTTGTTCAGTTTCAAACTTACAGATTGGAGTTTCTTGCAGACACTATCCACGTGTTTCTCATGGGCCGAGCTGTCTTCACTGTGAACGAGAATATTGTCGAAGCAGCATGTAACATTTTGTTCTCCTGCCAAAATTTCTTCCATGGTTCTTTGGAAAATCTCTGGTGCCGAAGAAATTCCAAATGGTAGCCTCTTGTAGAAGTAGCGACCATGAGGATTGGTGAAGGTTGTTAATTTGGCAGTGTTCTCATCCAGTGCTAATTGCCAGAAGCCTGAAGTCGAATCTAATTTGCTGAAGATCCTGGCTCCTTTCAGTTTGTGCTACATGTCATCTACCGTTGGAAGAATGTATCTCTCACGTTTCACTGCTTCATTCAAATTCTTGAAATCTGTACAGATTCTGACATTGCCATTTTTCTCACAACTGGAACCATTGGCGCACACCAATCAGTTGCTTCGGTTATTTCTTCTATGGTTCCACTGTCTTTCATGCGCTGTAGTTCTTTTTCCACTTTTTCCAAGAGCGGAATTGGTACTGCACGTGCAGCAGTCAGACTGTGTGCTTCAGCATTTCCTTTCAGTTGTATTCTAACTGGTTTGCATTTGATTGGAGGACCATCAGTGTCTCCAGAACCTGTCTTTTCAATGTTGTCTAGTCTCTGCACTCTCTGGACAAGGCCTAAGCCACTTGCAACTTAGCAAGTTATCAGTGTCAGCATCAACAACAAAATGCGTAGAGAAAATTTACTACTTGTGCCACTCTTCACACTTGTGGTAAAATGTCCACAGTATGTTATGGTTCCACCTGGTGATTTGAGAGTTGCTGATGTTGGGCTCAGTACGGGTTTGGGATGAATCTTGTTGTACTGTTTCACTGAAATTACGGTCACCTCAGCACCCGTATCAACCTTAAATTGGCAGTCTGTGCCACAAATGTTCAGTTGGGTATGCCATGGTGGTACATTCGAGTCAACTGATCGCAGAAAATATGTTACTTCAGTACCCTCAACAATGTCAACATTGTGACTGTGACTGCTGCGACTGCCACAAACTGTAGAAAAATGATTTAATTTTCCACAGGTGTGGCACGTCTTTCCTTTTGCTGGGCAGTCTACTTCTCTTCTGTGAAAATGTCTTCCACATCTGTTGCATTTGGGAGTTTTTTCCTCTTCCGTCTCTGCCATAAAAGTTGCTTTGACTGATTTGTTGTCCACCACGCTGTCCACCACGCTGTCCACCACGTGAGGAAGGACTATTTCCAAATACATGCCGTTTGTTGCCACGAAAGTTGCCACGCTGGTTGCTATGCCATTCTTTTGGGTTCATGTTTCTGTTGTCACTCTGTACTGCATCAACTGCCTGGCTGCGCTGTTCTGATAGCTGTGATTTTACCAGTTCATGTTTCTGTTGTCATTATGTGCTGCATCAACTGCCTGGCTGCGCTGTTCTGATAGCTGTGATTTTACCAGTTCATGTTGTCGTGCTGTACAATAGCACTTTTCAGAGCAAATCTGACTGAACGTACAATAGCACTTTTCAATCAAATCTGATGAAGATGTGCTTTTCAGAAAGCTCTCCGTCCTTAAGCCTACACAAGGTTCGTCCCGTATGGCCAATCTTTATCAGGAAAGTCAGCATGCTCTGCTACTCGTACAACACTCTGACATAAGTCTCAATATTTGTCCTCCAGACTGCTGATACGCTGATGAAAGACGTTCTTTCATGATATGTTGCTTTGGATTGAAATGTTCTGATTGAACATATGTTGACTCGTCAAATGTTGTGTTATGTGTGATTTAGATATCTTGTTCTGTACAATGCTCTGTTTGAATGGTGAAAGTGCTGTAGATCTTTTCTGCATCAGCCCCTGCATAAATCAAGAACTAACTGAATGTCAAGGTTTTCTCTGTTAATTTTGACCAGTCAGTACCCAAAGAAGCGTTCGTCGCTGGGACAATTTCTTTTATCAAAGAACGCTTCAGCAGTCCAACTTTTTGCTACAATACCTCCACTGGTTACACAAGTCGGCATTTGTGATGACTCCATTCAGTTACATGAGTATACTCCTGTTATACTTGGATCGCACGTCTTTCAACATAGTGTGTGAACTTGTGGCATACACATTCTCTCTCTACTTCTCTCTTCTCTCTCTCTCTCTCTCTCTCTGTCTCTCTCTCTCTGCTCTCGTCATGCTCTCTCTCTCGCACATGGTTATTTATGGACAATCTGTTGCTGTCGTGCCTGCATAAATAAAGTTGAAAATATTGTCACTTTCATACGATTTTTCTTGTACTTATTTTGACTTGTTTTTTTCTTGTTGTTTACATACAAAGCACATGTGGTCACAACAATGAGGATTTAACAGTATGATGCCAGATTTAAAGACACTTTCAGACATTTTGGAGTTAGCCTAAGTCACAGTTAATCACAGGCTTTAGTTGTGATTGCTTGTTCTGACACTACTACTCATATTAGTAAGTATGGTGCACCCTATTCTCTTAAGGGTAAAATTGTCAACATCTTCTCTCTCTCTCTCTCTCTCTCTCTCTCTTCTCTCTCTCTCTCTCTCTCCTCTCTCTCTCTCTCTCTCTCTCTCTGTAGAATGTGTGTGTGTGTGTGTGTGTGTGTGTGTGTGTGTGTGTGTGTGTGTTGTGTGTGTGGTGTGTGTGTGTGTGTGTGTGTGGTGTGTGTGTGTGTGTGTGTAAGTGTGTGTGTAAGTGTGTGTGTGAGCGAGTGTGTGTGTGTGTGTGTGTGTGTGTGTGTGTGTGGTGTGTGTGTGTGTGTGTGTGTGTGTGTGTGTGTGTGTGTGTGTGTGTGTGTGTGTGTGTGTGTGTTATCGAGTGTGTGTGTAGCGAGTGTGTGTGTGTGTGTGTGTGTGTGTGTGTGTGTGTGTGTGGTGTGTGTGTGTGTGTGTGTGTGTGTGTGTGTGTGTGTGTGTGTGTGTGTGTGTGTGTGTGTGTGTGTGACTGTTACAAAGTCAAGAATGGGAAGTGTAAATAAGGCAGGTGAAAGATGACTGTAAATCAAATTTAGACATTAATCAAATATCCTGAAAGCAACCTAGTTGGTTTTGCACTGTGTGTTTCAGCTGAGCAGGTTGACGGCAGGGAACGGGAGGTGAATTTTCTGTCACAACGACGGATGTTGACTTTAAGGCAGAGCCCAGAGTGTGTGACTTTGATTCAAATGCTGGCCGTTGGACATGAAAAGTGAGAAGAGCTTCACTTGCAGCATGATGGGCAGCCTTGCTCCCTACTGTTCTCACCAGCTGACCTGCAAGATATGCAGACCACCCACCAAAGCCTTAGCAGGGATGATCTGGTCTCATCATACTAGGGATGATCTGGTCTCATCACACCTCATTTCTGTGACACAGAAGATGGCAGCCCCATAGTTCCATTCAGAAACTGGAATGGGTGGGTTTTTTTTGACATTTCATCAGCTGGCTGGAATCAAGACATTCTATCATTTTGAATTTCTTGAGTCAGGTGAGACGCAGGTGCGCTTGTCTTGCGATACTGATCCACAGGTGATCAAGCTTCAGAAAATTGCTGACCTTCCTCCTAAGCTTTGATTGATCCCATCATCAAACCTCCTGGACTGTCCAGCAGCGTGCGGAGTATCTCTACAGAGAGATCAGGGAGTTTGTTGCTGCGGAGCATCGGGATCTGGTGTTTCCGCAACCACCTGTCATAGAGTCTAACATCAGACACCAGTGCCCCATCCTCTTCCACTGACAGTGCAAGCACCTGTCATAGAGTCTAAACCTCAGACACCAGTGCCCCATCCTCTTCCACTGACAGTGCAAGCAACCTGTCATAGAGTCTAAACCATCAGGCACCAGTGCCCCATCCCTTCCACTGACAGTGCAAGCACCTGTCATAGAGTCTAAACCATCAAACACCAGTGCCCCATCCTCTTCCACTGACAGTGCAAGCACCTGTCATAGAGTCTAAACCATCAGACCCAGTGCCCCATCCTCTTCCACTGACAGTGCAAGCACCTGTCATAGAGTCTAAACCATCAGACACCAGTGCCCCATCCTCTTCCACTGACAGTGCAAGCACCTGTCATAGAGTCTAAACCATCAGACACCAGTGCCCCATCCTCTTCCACTGACAGTGCAAGCACCTGTCAGAGTCTAAACCATCAAACACCAGTGCCCATCCTCTTCCACTGACAGTGCAAGCACTGTCATAGAATCTAAACCATCAGACACCAGTGCCCATCCTCTTCCACTGACAGTGCAAGCACCTGTCATAGAGTCTAAACCATCAAACACCAGTGCCCCTCCTCTTCCACTGACAGTGCAAGCACCTGTCATAGAATCTAAACCATCAGGCACCAGTGCCCCATCCTCTTCCACTGACAGTGCAACACCTGTCATAGAGTCTAAACCATCAGACACCAGTGCCCCATCCCCTTCCACTGACAGTGCAAGCACCTGTCATAAATCTAAACCATCAACACCAGTGCCCTATCCTCTTCCACTGACAGTGCAAGCACCTGCATAGAGTCTAAACCATCAAACACCAGTGCCCTATCCTCTTCCACTGACAGTGCAAGCACCTGTCATAGAGTCTAAACCATCAAACACCAGTGCCCCATCCTCTTCCACTGACAATGCAAGCACCGTCATAGAGTCTAAACCATCAAACACCAGTGCCCCATCTCTTCCACTGACAGTGCAAGCACCTATCATAGAGTCTAAACCATCAGACACCAGTGCCCCATCCTCTTCCACTGACAGTGCAAGCACCTGTCATAGAGTCTAAACCATCAAACACCAGTGCCCCATCCTCTTCCACTGACAGTGCAAGCACCTGTCCATAGAGTCTAACCCATCAGACACCAGTGCCCCATCCTCTTCCACTGACAGTGCAAGCACCTGTCATAGAGTCTAAACCATCAAACACCAGTGCCCTATCCTCTTCCACTGACAGTGCAAGCACCTGTCATAGAGTCTAAACCATCAGACACCAGTGCCCCATCCTCTTCCACTGACAGTGCAAGCACCTGTCATAGAATCTAAACCATCAGACACCAGTGGCCCCATCCTCTTCCACTGACAGTGCAAGCACCTGTCATAGAATCTAAACCATCAGACACCAGTGCCCTATCCTCTTCCACTGACAGTGCAACCACCTGTCATAGAATCTAAACCATCAGACACCAGTGCCCCATCCTCTTCCACTGACAGTGCAAGCCAGGGAGTTCTATCAACCACCTGTCATAGAATCTAAACCATCAGACACCAGTGCCCTATCCTCTTCCACTGACAGTGCAAGCACCTGTCATAGAATCTAAACCATCAGACACCAGTGCTCCATCCTCTTCCACTGACAGTGCAAGCCAGGGAGTTCTGTCAACACTGGAGTCCCAAGAGGACTTGCTGCCAGGAAAGTCACATGACGGTGAATGAGTAGTGCTCTGTGATAGTGAGCAGCAGTCACATGACGGTGAATGAAAAGTGCTCTGTGATAGTGAGCAGCAGTCACATGACGGTGAATGAAAAGTGCTCTGTGATAGTGAGCAGCAGTCACATGACGGTGAATGTAAAGTGCTCTGTGACACTGAGCAGCAGTCACATGACGGTGAATGTAAAGTGCTCTGTGATGCTGAGCAGCAGTCACATGACGGTGAATGTAAAGTGCTCTGTGATGCTGAGCAGCAGTCACATGACGGTGAATGTAAAGTGCTCTGTGATGCTGAGCAGCAGTCACATGACAGTGAATGAGTAGTGCTCTGTGACACTGAGCAGCAGTCACATGACAGTGAATGAGTAGTGCTCTGTGATGCTGAGCAGCAGTCACATGACAGTGAATGAGTAGTGCTCTGTGATGCTGAGCAGCAGTCACATGACAGTGAATGAGTAGTGCTCTGTGATGCTGAGCAGCAGTCACATGACGGTGAATGAGTAGTGCTCTGTGACACTGAGCAGCAGTCACATGACAGTGAATGAGTAGTGCTCTGTGACACTGAGCAGCAGTCACATGACAGTGAATGAGTAGTGCTCTGTGACACTGAGCAGCAGTCACATGACAGTGAATGAGTAGTGCTCTGTGACACTGAGCAGCAGTCACATGACGGTGAATGTAAAGTGCTCTGTGATAGTGAGCAGCAGTCACATGACGGTGAATGAGTAGTGCTCTGTGATAGTGAGCAGCAGTGACATGACGGTGAATGAGTAGTGCTCTGTGATAGTGAGCAGCAGTCACATGACGGTGAATGAGTAGTGCTCTGTGATAGTGAGCAGCAGTCACATGACGGTGAATGAGTAGTGCTCTGTGATGCTGAGCAGCAGTCACGTGACAACACTGGCGCACAGGATGGAACTGGATAACAGAATGCCATGGACAAGCATCTTTTTAATCAAGAGGGATCTGTTTTTATGTGCAAATATTCATGCTGTTCATTGGCCTGTGTATGTGTCTTCATTGCTAACAGAATTTCAACAATGTGTCTTCATTGCTAACAGAATTTCAACAATGTGTCTTCATTGCTAACAGAATTTCAACAATGTGTCTTCATTGCTAACAGAATTTCAACAGACATTATTGTTAGTGTGGAAACTAAAGCCGTACAAGATTGATTGGAGGTTGAATTATGGTTAATTTCCTTTTAACAGTAAAGCATGTAAACAAGAATTTTCTTGTATTCTGCCATCTTATGGGGGAATAGATCACTTGATTATGCATCTTTTGACACCAAACACATAGTTCAGAAAATTCAGGTTTCAGAGTAACACTCAAAAGAAAGTTGCAACGTTTTGCATGCGACCAGATTACTCCCCTTTGTTGTGATCAGAGTATCAATCTTTGAACACGTGTAGAAAACAAATATAACAGATAAATCCATTCTGGTTTTTTTTTGTTGTTGTTTTTTTTCTTTCTTTTTTGCATTTTATTGGGAGGTATTTGAATTGCATGAAATGCAAATAAACAAGAAATGAAAAGTTTTACCATGCTGCATTTTAGAGCTGCAATGTCATCCTCTGTCACAAGCTCACGGGGAACAACGCCGCTTGCACGTGAATACATTCCGTCACAACAAACAAAGACGGTGATTTAATTTGGTTTTTCCCCCGTGTGCTGTAGACAGTAAGTTAACAGAAGAGGGTGATTCTAATTGGTTTTTTCCCTGTGTGCTGTAGCAGTAAGTTAACGAAGACGGTGATCCTAATTGGTTGTTCCCCGTGTGCTATAGACGTAAGTAACAGAGAGGGTGATCCAAATTTGGGTTTGTTCCCGTGTGCTGTAGACAGTTAAGTTAACAGAAGACGGTGATTCTAATTGGTTTTTCCCCCGTGTGCTGTGGGACAGTAAGTTAACAGAAGAGGGGTTTTGTTTTAAATTTGGGTTTGTTCCGTGTGCTATAGACAGTAAGTTAACAGAAGACGGTGATTCAAATTTGGTTGTTCCCTGTGTGCTATAGACAGTAAGTTAACAGAAGAGGGTTTGATTCTAATTGGTTGTTCCCTGTGTGCTATAGACAATACGTTAACAGAAGACGGTAATTCAAATTTGGTGTTCCCTGTGTGCAATAGACAGTAAGTAACAGAAGACGGTGATTCTAATTGGTTGTTCCCTGTGTGCATAGACAGTAAGTTACAACATCCTTTTGACATAACAATTGTATACCTTTGGGTTATGTATGTTTGGTCGGCCTTTTATATTAAATTTGGTTTGAATTTTTTCTTGGTAGTCCAACCCAAATTTTTTTCCCTCTATAACCAAGTGGCCAAAACCCAATGTCGCCTTTTTATTCTATTTTCTGGCTGTCTTTAGATGAGGAACAAGTTTTCGTCGAATCCCCCTAGCCTTTGAGGAGAAATCCTCCCAGTGAAATATGTTGTCCCCGGTAGGTTACTTCTCCTTACAAAGAAATCTTTCCTTGTCTTTAAGAAAAGAAAAGTACATTGGCCAATAACAGGCGAATCTCTTTTCCTGCTGATCTGTGGGTCGGTCGAAGTCTATGTCTCTGTCAGTTCCAGTTTGTCCGTAAATAGATCTTAATTATACCTTCAACTTTGCTTTTTCAGTTTCTTTTTCCCTGTCGGGGAATGTCATAAAAAATGATATAGTTTCTTTTGAACCGTCCCTTTAGGTCGTCAGCCTTCATTTCAAAGTTCTCTCCCTTTTCCATAGTCTTTCGTCTTCTTTTTCAGAGTTTGACTTTCGCGTTATAAAATTAATCACTTCCTCTTTCAGTTCAGTCAGTTCTTCCCGCAGTTCAACACCCCATGTCTTTAACTTGTCAAATATCTTCCTTCACTTCGGTAAAACTTACTGTGAAGAGTCGCCATGATGTCCTTCAGCGTCAGGTCGCCGGTGTATACGAGAAATTTACTCCCCCCCAAATTTTCTCCGGAGTAAAAACCGCGTACGCAGAATTTTTCTGGGAGTAAATTTCGCGTACAAGATTTTTACTCCTTAACCACGCCAGATTTATCCCCCCGCGCAAAATCTGGCACGCAGAAAATTTTTCTGGGAGTAAAAAGCGCGTACGACAAATTTTACTCCCCCCAAAATTAAATTACCTCCCTTTTCAAGTGCTGGTACTATTTAAGTCTAGCCTATAGCGTATACTGGGAGTAAAAAGGCGTGCGACAAATTTTACTCCCCAAATGAAGTTACTTCCTTTTGAAGTGCTAACACTATGAAAAGTCTAGCCAGTAGCGTATTACTGGGAGTAAAAAGCGCGTACGACAGTTTTTACTCCACAAACTTAAATTACCCTCCTTTGAAGTACTAGCGCTATGAACACTAACGAGCACATTTAGGCGATTGTGTAAAGAGGCCCATTAAAAAAGGACCAATCGAAAAACACTAACAGAAAATATATTCCATATTTGGCTGTATAGCAAATAGAGCTGCAGATTCTCTCTCTGTCGCCACTCACCCCTCTCGCTTACCATGTGGGGTGTGTGTGTGTTTTTGTGTGTGTGTGTGTGTGTGTGTGTGTGTGTGTGTGTGTGTGTGTGTGTGTGTGTGTGTGTGTGGTGTGCGTGCGTGCACGCACGTGTGTCATCTTTTTCATAAGAAAGAGTAATAAGTGCAAAGACGGAACATACAGAGACATATAACCATGATATGTAGAGAAGACAAGAAGAGTAAATGGATTCACTTTCAAACGGTTACCTGAACAACACACACACACACACACACACACACACACACACACCACACACACACACACACACACACACACACTAAGTTTTAGGGTTTGAATCTGTTTATTAAAAACAAATAGTTTCACTTGTAAATAATTACTTAACATAAAAACTCTAAATTATAGTGATTTGAAATAATTTTTTTTTAAAGAAAAGCTAAGCAGAAACACAGAAGTCAATTCACTTGTAAACAGTTACATGGACCAAAAAAACCCTCTATAAATCATATTGATTTGAAGCTGTACATTAAACAAATAGCAAACACAAATATAACAGGCAAATAACCAGAAACTGTCATTAATCACCCGCGAGTTTACGATTATGATTATTGTTTTTGTAGTGTGTGTGTGTGTGTGTGTGTGTGTGTGTGTGTGCGTGCGTGCGTGCGTGCGTGCGTGCGTGCGTGCGTGCGTGCGTGCGTGCGTGTGTGCGTGGTGTGTGTGTGTGTGTGTGTGTGTGTGTGTGTGTGTGTGTGTGTGTGTGTGTGTGTGTGTGTGTGTGCGTGCGTGCACGCACGTGTGTCATCTTTTTCATACAGAAAGAGTAATAAGTGCAAAGACGGAAAATACAGAGACATATAACCATGATATGTAGAGAAGATAGAAGAGTAAATGGATTCACTTTCAAACGGTTACCTGACACACACACCCACACACACACACAACACACACACACACACACACACCACACACACACTAAGTTTTAGGGATTTGAATCTGTTTATTAAAAGCAAATAGTTTCACTTGTAAATAATTACTTAACATAAAAACTCTAAATTATAGTGATTTGAAACTAATTTTTTTTTAAGAAAAGCTAAGCAGAAACACAGAAAGTCAATTCACTTGTAAACAGTTACATGGACAAAAAAACCCTCTATAAATCATATTGATTTGAAGCTGTACATTAAACAATAGCAAACACAAATATAACAGGCAAATAACCAGAAACTGTCATTAATCACCCGCGAGTTTACGATTATGATTATTGTTTTTGTAGTGTGTGTGTGTGTGTGTGTGTGTGTGTGTGTGTGTGTGTGTGTGCGTGCGTGCGTGCGTGCGTGCGTGCGTGCGTGCGTGCGTGCGTGCGTGCGTGCGTGCGTGCGTGCGTGCGTGCGTGCGTGCGTGCGTGCGTGCGTGCGTGCGTGCGTGCGGCGTGCGTGCGTGCGTGTGTGGTGTGTGTGTGTGTTGTGTGTGCGTGCGTGCGCGCGCGCGCCGTTCTGAGTCTAAATGTGAAACATTGTTTACTTACTGTCATCTCTGTTGCGATTCTTGAACAGCACACCTTGCTCCAATGCAAATGAACTGGCTTGCCGTCTAAAGTTCTTTTTCCTCCCTCTGTCTTGAGCAAGCCTGTCGGGATCTCTTCCAAATGCGAGAAATTCACGCACATGTTTAAAATCGACGTGCTGATAACCAGCCATACTGCCACAGCATTTTAGCTTATAGGATGACAACTCTTTTGTACCACAATCATGAGAGTGATTTCCCTTGACATAGTTCTTCCTTCTATTTAATACACCTTTTTAAATAAATAAACGACACTGGGGCCTACCCACCATCATTCTTGTTGCATATTCAGTCTAAAATGAAAGGGGAGTAAATTCCGCGTGGGGAGTAAAAACGGCATGTGTGCAGGGAGTACTTTTCGCGTAAAGGGAGTAAAAATCGGCGTACGCGGTTTTTACTCGGGAGTAAATTCCGCGTGGGCAGTAATTTCCTCGTGTTACACCGGTTGTCCGTGAAGGGGTTGGAACTCCAGCAGAACCGTCACCAGCACTCTTTGGACGAACCTGCCGAAGACTGTCAGCCTTTTTACCTGGCGCAGGTCAAGGGAACACACACACACACAACCACACACACACACACACACACACACACACACACACACACACACACACACACACACACACAATGATGCTTTTCATGCCAGATTCACAGTACACTCATTCAAGGGAAACAATTTTATCTGACCAACGTTTTAAGGAAAAAATAGTTCTCTCCCTTCCCTCATATTTTCCTGAACTTTCATGCCGAATACTGAAACCAACAGTTCTTAACTGAACACCGAACAGGTTCTTAATCAGTCTAATCCCTGAGTGACGTATAAAAAAAAAGGCATTAAATCTAACTCTGACTCCATAAAACGTTCAAAATGTACAAATTGAGGTCGGTGACTATCAAAACGAAAGAAAAAAAAATCACCGCCTGGATAATACAGAAATTCTTCAACATGAGCCATTACCGACATCGATAAGCTGAGCATTTGATAATATCAGTCAAACTGGGTCCATTGTGACACATTAACGATGACAAAGTCAAACAAAACTCACTCACGACAAAAACTGGGTCCATTGTGACACATTAACGATGACAAAGTCAAACAAAACTCACTCACGACAAAAACTGGGTCCATTGTGACACATTAACGATGACAAAGTCAAACAAAACTCACTCACGACAAAAACTGGGTCCATTGTGACACATTAACGATGACAAAGTCAAACAAAACTCACTCACGACAAAAACTGGGTCCATTGTGACACATTAACGATGACAAAGTCAAACAAACAACAAAGAAAGAAACAAAAACCCTTTTAAAAATGTCTTACCGCTGGTCACAGTTCCATTCATAGCAACACACACCTGCATAAAATGTCTTACCGCTGGTCACAGTTCCATTCATAGCAACACACACCTGCATAAAATGTCTTACCGCTGGTCACAGTTCCATTCATAGCAACACACACCTGCATAAAATGTCTTACCGCTGGTCACAGTTCCATTCATAGCAACACACACCTGCATAAAATGTCTTACCGCTGTCACAGTTCCATTCATAGCAACACACACCTGCATAAAATGTCTGACCGCTGGTCACAGTGCCATTCATAGCAACACACACCTGCATAAAATGTCTGACCGCTGGTCACAGTGCCATTCATAGCAACACACACCTGCATAAAATGTCTTACCGCTGGTCACAGTGCCATTCATAGCAACCACACCTGCATAAAATGTCTTACCGCTGGTCACAGTGCCATTCATAGCAACACACACCTGCATAAAATGTCTTACCGCTGGTCACAGTGCCATTCATAGCAACACACACCTGCATAAAATGTCTTACCGCTGGTCACAGTGCCATTCATAGCAACACACACCTGCATAAAATGTCTTACCGCTGGTCACAGTTCCATTCATAGCAACACACACCTGCATAAAATGTCTTACCGCTGGTCACAGTTCCATTCATAGCAACACACACCTGCATAAAATGTCTTACCGCTGGTCACAGTTCCATTCATAGCAACACACACCTGCATAAAATGTCTTACCGCTGGTCACAGTTCCATTCATAGCAACACACACCTGCATAAAATGTCTTACCGCTGGTCACAGTTCCATTCATAGCAACACACACCTGCATAAAATGTCTTACCGCTGGTCACAGTTCCATTCATAGCAACACACACCTGCATAAAATGTCTTACCGCTGGTCACAGTTCCATTCATAGCAACACACACCTGCATAAAATGTCTTACCGCTGGTCACAGTTCCATTCATAGCAACACACACCTGCATAAAATGTCTTACGCTGGTCACAGTTCCATTCATAGCAACACACACCTGCATAAAATGTCTTACCGCTGGTCACAGTTCCATTCATAGCAACACACACCTGCATAAAATGTCTTACCGCTGGTCACAGTTCCATTCATAGCAACACACACCTGCATAAAATGTCTTACCGCTGGTCACAGTTCCATTCATAGCAACACACACCTGCATAAAAGTCTTACCGCTGGTCACAGTTCCATTCATAGCAACACACACCTGCATAAAATGTCTTACCGCTGGTCACAGTTCCATTCATAGCAACACACACCTGCATAAAATGTCTTACCGCTGGTCACAGTTCCATTCATAGCAACACACACCTGCATAAAATGTCTTACCGCTGGTCACAGTTCCATTCATAGCAACACACACCTGCATAAAATGTCTTACCGCTGTCACAGTTCCATTCATAGCAACACACACCTGCATAAAATGTCTTACCGCTGGTCACAGTTCCATTCATAGCAACACACACCTGCATCTGTTAAAAATGTCTTACCGCTGGTCACAGTTCCATTCATAGCAACACACACCTGCATCTGTTAAAAATGTCTTACCGCTGGTCACAGTTCCATTCATAGCAACACACACCTGCATCTGTGACGGCTCTCGAACCTATACTGGACACAAGCATTATCTAAGGCGGTGGTGCCAGACTAATTTCAGAAACTTTGGATCCCATCTAAGCCTTGGTCAGAACTAGGAGTCATTCTAATCGTCCGGTGATCAAGGAATCATCAACATGGTATAGCGGCACAAAATCTGATGCAACGCTCAACCATCACTATGGGGACACATGATACAGTGTGGAGGATTCCCCAGGACAGGAGATAATATGGTGCGTACCCTACACCCAGAAAAGCAGAAAAGTGGCCAAATAGCGTTGCGGACTCCCGGCTGGGAGGTCGTGGTTCGATTCCCATCAGAGTCATGTGGGATTTGTTCTGCCACGCCCGGCTCCTACCCAGAGTTGAGTTTGCTACGGACTCAGTTGGGAAGACTGGGACCACACAGTCGAGTTCATCTGAGAGTGTTGCTCCTATTTTCTTACCAACACTGCAGGTGTATGTATCTCTCGGGTCTGGTTGACGCCGGGATATATTATAACAGTAAGAGTAGAGTACAGCCCTGTCATGCAGTCTTAGACCGGAATGGAAATCCGTAGGATCATCTTCATCGTCCTCATTTCATAGATCAGCATAGACAGAAAGAAAAGACAACAAAAAAAAAAGAAAGAAACAAAAAAATGTGGCCATGTGTGGGGTTTCTCTCCGAGGAGGTCTATGTGCATGATGTCTCTATTCATGCATCAGCTGGATTAAGCTCACACCGGCTGTTGTGCAGATAGAGCTGAGAGAGATTTTTGTTAGGATTAGGAGTAACTGAGGTCCCGGAGACATGACCAGATTTGAAAACGCAGGGAGAGGTTGACTCTGACGCACAATACTGCGCGGAAGAACATGAATCCAGATGATGACAGATCAGAACGGTGTCCCATAAGCCACACAGTGTGCTGTGAAGGTCCAGATGATGACAGATCAGGGAGGTGTCCCAGGGGCCACACAGTGAACTGTGAAGGTCCAGATGATGACAGATCAGGAAGGTGTCCCAGGGGCCACACAGTGTACTGTGAAGGTCCAGATGATGACAGATCAGGAAGGTGTCCCAGGGGCCACACAGTGTACTGTGAAGGTCCACATGATGACAGATCAGGGAGGTGTCCCAGGGGCCACATAGTGTACTGTAAAGGTCCAGATGATGACAGATCAGGAAGGTGTCCCAGGGGCCACACAGTGTACTGTGAAGGTCCAGATGATGACAGATCAGGGAGGTGTCCCAGGGGCCACACAGTGTACTGTGAAGGTCCAGATGACAGATCAGGGAGGTGTCCCAGGGGCCACACAGTGTACTGTGAAGGTCCAGATGATGACAGATCAGGGAGGTGCCCAGGGGCCACACAGTGTACTGTGAAGGACGACATATGAGGTCCGTCAGCTGACAGGTATTGAAGACCTGTGACATTCCAGTTTCAGGTCTTCGAAAACAAGCCAAGACTGTCGCCTTAATCACCTCAGCTCATCAGTGTTGACCTCAGTGGAATGTCTTGCACCAGTTTGGAGAAGGTGTGGAACGACTGCTGGGAGCCATTCCATTTTGAACAGGCTGCCTGCTCGTCATCAGAGCGGCCAGACTTGGGTATTCTCTTGGTTCTCACCTATCACAGATTTTTCAGACTACGCTGATGAAGGTGTGTGTATAAACAGACTTTAGAATTGCCGGATCAATCGGCGAAGATTCAAAATGAGCAACGTAGGGGGAAATAACTGCTTTATTGTCGATGTTGTTTTCGAGTGAGTAGTTGTTCCGATTGATGGATTCTCCCGTCGTGTTCGACGGATGAGTAGGCAGGCAGGTCATCTGCTACTGTGGGTCCTCATGTGGGAATGAAGACCAATTCTTGAGGCACAAAGTCTTCCACAGACACTGCATGGAATGGGGTCCTGCAAGGATGGGCTTCGTTTTATCCGATTCCTCTTTCGCTAAGATGGTGGCTGTTCTGCTGCGCACGAATGTTCTTGTACCCTGAGAACACCGTTGCTTCTACCGTGTTCTGTCAAGGGGACATCTTCCCAGGAAGCAGTGCTGATCTTGCAGCTTCTGAGGCTCCTAGTCTATTGTGAAATACTGCCGTTATTGCAGCTGGGTTTCTTTTTTTTTTTTTTTTTTTTTTGTTGAATGAATGGGATTTGGACTACTGAGGGATGCTTGAGATTTGTTATTGTTTGCAGATGTCCCACAGGCATTTGCAATCATACTAGAACGGGTGGGTGTTTGTGTGAGCAGGCCTACAAGACCTTTGAACTGTCATATCGCTCTGCAAAGATTCAAACTTAGTGAAGTTGAGAGAAGTGATCTCGGGGCATGAATGCTTGTTTCCAGTTTAGTGTTAAGAGCCGTCACAGATGTGTGTGTGTATGAATGGGACTTGTACAAGTGGTAAGAGATTTTCAAAGAGTTTTTGTTTGTTTGTTTGTTTTATTTGTTTGTTTGTTTTTAGTGAGTGTGTTTTGTTTGACTTCGTCATCGTTAATGTGTCACAATGGACCCAATTTGACTGGTATCTAACAAATGCTCAGTTCATCGATGTCGTGCAATGACTCATGTTGAAGAGTTTCTGTATTATCTAGGCGGTGTACTTTCTGTGTTTCAAACAGCACTGATCTCAATTTGTGCATTTTTGACATGTTGTGGAGTCAGAAATTTAGCGAGGGATTTTATCTATTTTTGCTTAGACTTAACGCCGTTTTTTATACTTACTCAGGGATTAGAAAGAGTGGTGGCAGAGTGGTTAAGATGTCGCCTGCCAACCCAAAACGTGTGGAGAAGTGCGTGGGTTCGAACCCGCCTTTCTCGCCCAGAGAACGGGAAAAGGCCGACTCTAAGCCACTTCACCCTTCACCGATTTTTTGGGGGCGAAAGTGGCCTAAAAGCCGCCTTTTCCTGTGGCGGAAGAGAGAGAGAGAATCCCCGGGCAGACAGACAGAGAAGAGAGAGACAGGAGAGACGACAGACAGACAGAGAGGCGGCAACACACACACAGCATTTTATGGCACGGCTCGCGCAGACAAGCGACCCTCGCACACAGTGCACGGCTCGCCAAAAACCTGCGACCAAAAAATCAATAAAGCACACCGACGGCCCCGTTTTAACTGCAACATAAGCGAATGTTCTAGACTGTCACGTGTCATTGCCACTTCGTAGCCGCCACGTTAACAGACGCCATTGTTCACTGGATTACTTCGTTACAGTGGTTCTGGGGCAGGGAACTGCTGCGAGACCACGCGGCGTCGCACACCCGATGACGAGACGGCTTGTCAGTTCTAGTCATGTTTACTTCGCATAAGCCTCTTATCAAATCAAGTGCCGAGCTTAAATCACGTGACACTTTGGTGTTGTGCCCACCATACACAGCCGCCGCCTTTTTAAATTCAAACCGGGGCTGTAAAGACGTTTTCAGAGAGAACTTTTTGTGTGTTAAAAACTTGGCAGTCAGGGAAGTGATGTTTCAATGCCTTCTGTCAGTGCTGGAAGTGACACAAAATATTACTCAAGAAATGGCTGAAGTGTTGTTATCTTCGCAAGGAAAATTTCTGATAAACAGACCGATTTTGTGAAAAAAATACATTGTTTATCATGAGGCCATGGCAAAGTTTTTGACAAAGAAATTGAGTGGCGAGCCTTGTTCTCCTCCTTCAAACCAAAGGAAGCTTTTCGTTTTTGTTTTCCCAACAAAAAACGGAACTCTCATTGAAGATCTTGACAAATATTTGAAAACACAGCTTTGTGAGCTCCCTTTCCGATCCATTTGATGAAACCAAAACCTTTGAAACGTTCAAGAAATGACCCCCCATCTTACACCGGGCTTGTTACTCAGTGAAAGATGACGAAAGGAATTCTCTTTCTCAGGCTCTTTTTTTAGGGCATTGCTTCAGAAAGCAAAGACAATTTTGAAACAGTCCAAAAAACAAAAAACTGGGAGTCTTATCTGAAAAAAATTTTGCTGGTTGATCTAACCGTGCAAGAAAAATAATTGAAGTGTCATTTTGTTTCTATTCTTATCCAAAATTTCACAAACTCGCGATTTCTTTCAATGAGTTATACAACAAACGAAAACTCATTCTGAAATACATACAATCCAACCCAACTTTAAAGCATTCTGGCATGACACATGACGTGTTAGAACCTCCCATGGCAGGAGTAATTGAGCCACTTCCACAGCCAGTTTTACTACCGCTGGCCTGGCATTTTGCCAGCATTGATCCGGCTAGAAAGCACCCAAGCAATACTGGGTCAATCAGGCGAGCTCGCCTGTTTGACCTAGAAAGCGCACGAGCCACGCTGTAGTAGGACATGACTCTAAATATATTACTGTTAAAGCATGAACGGTCGGCTTGTTTAGAGGCAGGGTTTGTGTGGCGTTTTAAGCAAACAGTGCGCGCGCTGTAAGGCCACTGCAGGCCTACCACTGACGGATCATGCATGTACGGTTGCTGCCAAAATGACATTTGCGCCTTCCCCTGCTTGGGCTGTTTGATTTTTTAAAAAAACGCAGTGTGCCCTTATGCAACTGGATAACGATTTTGAATGTTTGGCAAACAAACTAGATAGGGTTAGGCAGGCCTTAGTACATCTACCAGTATGGAGAGGAGTAGTGTGTGCCAGCACAAATCTTCATATAAATGCTCCAAATATACAATGACGGATGTACTAACTACTGGCGATTAGGCCGCCATAAAAGCTTGGCTACAGCAATTACTGCTGTAACTCTGCCAAAGCCAGTTGCAAGCCTGGTTGAGAAAAGAGGAGCACAGCAAACAGGCCAAGTCTTAAAAGCACTGTCCTGTCTATTGTGTGTTTGTTTGCTGTTTGTTGTGTTTGTTGTTTGTTTGTGTGTTTTTTGTCCTACCCCACGCACGCACGTCCCCCCACCCCCACCCCACGCACGCACGTCCCCCCACCCCACCCCCCTGTGTACACCACACACACTCCTACCCCCAAGTCGCCCCAAGTTTTTAATTAAGTTTTTAATTAAGTCACCCCAAGTTCTTAATTAAGTTTTAATTAAGTTACTTCAAGTTCTTAATAAGTTCTTGATTAAGTTTTTAATTAATTTTCTTGATCAAGTTCTTAATAAGTTTTTGATTAAGTCATCCTTTAAGTACAACCAAGTTTGTATTCAAGTTTCTTATAATTATCAAAAAAATACAATCTATTTTTTTTATCTTAAATAGCAGATGCCTAATATAGTACACACACGCCTCAAAAACGCGTCATCGTTGAGGATGTCTTGCTCAGCGTTCTCTGCATAGATCTTAATAAGTTTTTACATCCTAAGCAACCGCACTGATTACAATTCTGGTCTATGGAAATTTTCTTTTTAGACTCCTGTCTTTATTTTATTGACTTTATAATTTTATAATACGCCATGATTTATTTTTTTTTAAAAAAATTTTAAAAATTAAGTTCTTAAAAATTATTCCATTATAAATGGATCAAAAAGATGCTTTTTTATTTGGCGGTTTTGGCGTGCTGGTGTCTTTTTCTGCATTAGTGGCTCAGATTTTTTTTATTTCTTTTGTTTCTTTTGCCATTGTGTATATATTTTATAGCCGTAATAACTCCCCCCAACAGCAGCAATGGCGCCAAAAATGGCACATTTTAAGTTCAATATTCCATGAAGACTTTGGGGCCCTTGTATCAAAATGGAGTTTTTTTTAGCGGGCATTGAATCAACTTGTTCTGGCGTTGGCGGCGTTATGTTTTTTAGATCATTATATTCTGTAAATTAATTTTTTTTGTCTGTTCCACTCTGCTAATTTTTTTCCTGCTTCAACACGCCCATATTTTTTAATGGTCTCCACCTGATTCAGCGTTTTCTGCTGATTTTCTGGCTTGGTTACTTTCTCCACCTGATTCAGTGTTTTCTGATTCTGCTGATTTTCCAGCCGTTCATTTTTAAGGGAAAAAAAAATCTATAGATTAAAGTTAATTAATCCCATGATTACTGGCGACAATAATGTTCCAAATCTGTAATACAGATCACACCCTAGAGACTCTAATGACTTTGTTAAAACTGGATCCTTTCGTTAATCATACATAAAATCCTGTTCAGAATCAATGGGCGCAAATCTACTAACTAGTTTAGTGTACAAACTAAGAACCTTTTGCCCCACACTTTTCACCATTCTAGACCCTAGCTGCGCTTCATACCTGTTATGATACTTTAAAATGTCTTGCGGCGACATCTGTTGAATCTGTTCAATGCTGATTCAGTTCCGAGGAACGTTTTGTTTTTCCACATGCTGCCAAAGAATACAGCCTCTCCTTTTTGGGCATAATAGCTTGGCCATCAACTTGGTCATTCATAAGTTCAGGAAGGTTTAGGCCGCCCTTGTAGCTGTAGTAGATCATCACTGTTCATGTTTTTAAAAATTATAATTATTTTATTTTATAAAAATTGAGCACCGAAAAAACGTTGCAACCTTGTATACCATTCTGCTGTTATTGGAGGTTTAAGTGTAGGTTACTCAATGCTTGGTAAAAGGGTTGTTAAGAAAATTAAACCGGCAGATCTTGGCAAACTAGACTTTGAGGATTCAGCAAAGCTGATTGCTATCATTGCAGCTTCGTTTGCCACGAAAGATTTTCTAGTCAAGCAAGGAATAATTCCGGAAAATATAAATATGTAAAAAAAAAAAATACATTTATAAAAATGGCTTCGCTTTGTAAAAGATGATAGGCGGCGCTGTGGTTAATGCGCTCGCTTTTAGTGGAAGTAATTACGCATTTAGTAAACTGCGAGATGAAGGCGAGAGAAAAAGACATAACAAAGCTGTGGAGCAACTAGCTGCAGCACAAGATCGCATGAAAAGCAGAGAATTGAGCAGTTAGATTTTATTAATAACACACTGAAAAAACAGGGAATGCAGCTTACACATTTAAAGATGTTGATCAAGCAATAAAAGAATATTATCTTGTAACAGGCAAACCAATCGAGACATTACCCCCACCAAAATTTAGCGACTTTTATCATTTCCCTCAAAAAACAAAAGATGCAAGAAACGCGTTTTATTGCCTTTGGTATGACCGTCGTGTATTTTGTTGCGCATATATGGCTGAATAAAAAATGAACAAAATCTATTATTCGCCAAAAGGATATTGGAAGGGGATCACAGCAATCAAAAAGCTAAGCAAAGCACTGGAGTCAGTGAAAAAACAGCAAAAGAATGGTTATCTAAACAAGCGATTTTGGGAAATTTATTTTCCAGCGCCTAGGCGAATACAGAGACCAACACTTTGTGAATACAATACCGAACGACACCCATCAAATGGACCTTCTATATTTACCCTCTGATAGGATTAGACGAAAAAGATTTAAGTACGCACTCACAGTCATTGACATGGCTCAAGATACAAAGATGCGGAGCCATTAACACAAAAGAGTGCTTCTGCTGTTGCTGTCGCATATACAGCTGATATACCAACGAGGTCCTTTAACTTATCCTCGCATGATTCAAGTTGATGATGGAAAAGAATTTAAAGGGCCCAAAATGAATCAATTATTGTTGAAACTAGAGTTACCATTAAAAGAGGCATTCCAGGAGTTCACAGATCACAGGCTTTAAATCGAAAACTTTAAACAAACAGTTAGCCGAAAGACTTTCTCCTACCAGTATCACAGAGAGCGATTGACAATTCTCGCAACACAGAATGGGTTAGAAGACTGCCCTCATTTTGCGCGCAAGAATAATGAAGAATTTAAAGGTCTAAAACCATACAACAATCAAAAGAAAAACAATAAATGTTGCTGAAGACTCCAGTTCATCCGGCAAACTATTACCGTTTGGTTTGAAAGTAAGGTACCTTTATTTACCGGGGAACAGAAGGGGACACTCGCATCGGGCAACAATCCAGTTTGGAGTGTTGATCCATATGAAATAAAAAAAAATTGTAAAAATGAATCCGCCCGTGTATTATTTAAAGAGAAACTGACACAACAAAACAACCAGCTCCTCAAAGATCTTTTGGAAAGAAGAACTGCAGATAATTCCGCCAGACACAGTTCCGCTTTAATTAATTTACGGTTCTCCAGTGCCCGATTGCATATGAAAACTCTGGATTAACAAATACTCGTTTTGTGTTTGTTCTAAACTAACGACTTCTTTGTTACAACTGTTGTGTTTATCTCATGTAGATTAGATCGCAGTTTTACGTTTTCATGATGAAAAGTCTATTGCCAAACAATGCTTCTTTGTAGTTGTCATGTTTATATGTTTGACTGCACAACGCTGCGAGATATTCCCTTTGCTTCTTAAAGATTTTCTCCTGGCTCAAATACTGTACATTTTGACCTTAAACCAACAAACTCCTTGATCACCTTTCCAGATAATTCATCCTTCATCTTTCCTAAAACCTTCTTGTTAGTAATTGAATGCAAAGGCGAATCTTTAGGGTAATCGGACGTGTCATACCATCCCCCATGTCCTTTAGCTACTTCCATTTCCATGTCTTTATAGATGTCTTCAGTAGGGAAATCTATAACAAAACTATCTGTATCTGTGTAAAGTACTCTGGACTCAGGATACGAGGGCTTAAAGTATTTATAAAGAAACTCTAACATCAAAACTTTGATAATTCTAAAACAGTAAACCCAATAAATACAGGTTTGTCTAATTTGACTTTCTTTTTTTTTCATCATTATGCCCAAAAAGCTATCATGAAATCTTCTAAAGTCCTGATAATTAGGTTTTGAAGTCAGCTTAATTGCTTCATTCTCTCTGGGACTAATCTGACATCTTACGCTTGTGCGGATTCTCCATATCTTTCCGAAACAACTGTTGTTCATCAGCTTGAAAAAGTCTTTTTTCTGAAGCATTGCAGAATTTTGTTCTGAATCAGTGTTCTTCATGATGTATGGTTTCATGAACTGTCTTGATCAAAAGCAATTATACGATGAACAGCGTCCCAAATTCAAACCATGTCTTTAAAAAAAATTGTAGAAGCCTGTAATGGCAGACATATTTTTTTTGCCCCAAGATTAGGCACAAGTTTAGGTGGTTCCTCTTGGGTCCACTTTAGGCTTTCTGCTGCTAATGGATATCATTATGCAGGTCATGCAGTTCATTGAGGATATTCTAAATCAACTTCTAGAATGTATCCACGCTGCTGATCAGGGGGTTAAACTGCCCAACCACTTTAATGCTTTTTGAATATTATTCGGATCGCCGCCTGTGTACATTTTAAAGTTGCGTAATGGAAGTGATTGCCCATTGCCCATCCATACAGATTGTTTTGCGTCTAAATACATAAGATAGTTAGACCTTTTACTCGGGTCATAGTCGTCCAAGTATTTGTTGTTTCTTTACAGTAATGATGCACGCCATACTAATTCCTCCACGCAATCCGTTTCAATCATCTGAATCATTGGTAGGTCAGCAATAAATCAATCTGTACTCCAGTAAAACTTTAAGAAAGCGTCCCCCGCTCATCCCGGGCGCAGAAATATAATGCGCGGGATCCAGGCTATAATGTTTCATGCAGGTCCCTTTTTATAATTTTCAAAGACCCTTCCGCCAACAAACATACATCAGCCATCAAGTATGAGTCATGATAGTCTCCCATTGTTTTACACTCTAACTTGCCACGCATCTTGAGCATGCTGGTAATCAGAATCACTGATGTCCTTTTCCCCTAAGACTAAAAAGAATGCCCTTTAGGAGGAAGTGTGTCTTCGTCAAACCTTTTCCCACTGTTCATGTACTCATAAGATAAACGCCCTTTCTAACGAGAGTTGGGTCAAAATATTCTTCCGTTATTGGGCAGGATTTTAAGGACATAGCTAGTGACTCTAATGATCCCATCATGTGCTGCATAGAGTCATAAAAAGACATGTTATTTAAAGTGAAACACATGTACTTTTCTGATGACTGTGCAATGCATGACACCCTGAAGGCATCGTCTACTGCTTTCATTATAAGGTGAGAGTCGAACCCTCGCAAGTTATGAAAGAAAAGGGCACTTCCATGTCTTTGGTTCAAACTTTAGTTGAAGATTGCATTTGTTAGCGCTGCTCCTCTGAACTTTCCACTAATGTGATCATGGTCTCTTACCCGCTGGCCGCTAAGGCCACCTGTTGGATTGCTGCGTCTATGAGAGGCCTAAACCACAAATCCAACGTGAGGGCTGAGCAAACTGTTGTTGGGCCAGGGCCCTCAGATTTTAAAAAGTTTAGATTATTAAAAAGGGGTTACGCACTTTTGCTGCGTTTTAAAAGTTTTCGCAGCATTGGGCCTCTAATAATTTTTGGCTCTGAAAAAACGCCCCCCGACCCAACAATAATGAAGGGAAATGAACAAATCTGATGATTACTAAAGATGTTTTTCAAGTTTTTTTTTGGTCTGGCCCCCTTTAAAAGAACAATAAGCGACTCGAAGTCGCGAAAAACGAAAGGCTTGTTGCAGCCGTTTCCAGTTCTTAAAAAATAACTTTAAAATCCCGCGGGGCGTAGTTATTCTGTCTTTCAGCTAAGAACTTTTACAATGTTTTAAATGTTCAAGCGCGCTTGAGCGGGGGAATTCTTGTTAAAAAATTTTCTACAGAATTCTTGTTTAGTTTAGTTTTTAAATATGCGTAAAATCTGCATTTGCTTCAATGTGTAATGGGGCAGCCCGCTGGCGAAAACATTAGGGTAAGTCCACATGACTTTTGGGGTTTCCCATTTTGGGCTGTTCTTGGCATTTTAAAATTGGCACCAAATTTTTTTTCCCCCTCCCCATGTGAAAACATTAACATTTTTGGGTTTTTTTTTTTCTTCAAACTGATAAATTTGGTTTTTACACAACGGGAAAAGGGATTTTAAAAAGTTTTTAAAAAATTTTTGGGCGAAAATTCCCGGATTTTTAGCCCAACTCTCTCTCTGTTCGCGGACATAAGCAGCCTTGCAAAAAACCAACCCCAAAAACATTTGTCGTCTAAATTTCTTTATTTTTAAAAATTTGCTCTCTTTAAAACCAAAATCTCAGGTCCGGAAGTAAGCCTTCCCTAAAATTTCGGGGGCCTAAAACCCTTTTTTAAAATCTAATCTCTAAGATTTTTCCCCCCTCTGCCCAAACCCAAGAGCCCTAAATTTTAAAGTTTCCCAGCGGCGCGTAAAAACTGTTTTAAAGCAGTTCGTCTCCCCAAACCCGGGGGTGTTAAACCCTTAGAGAAAGAATAGTTTTCTGTTTTTTTGAAAACCCAACTCTAGATTTTTTTCTTTTTATTGTTAAAATAGTCGATTAAAACACTATCATTATTTTAAAATTTGGCGGGCTATTGTTATTTTAACCGGCCCTTGAGAAATAGCAAAAACCAACACTTGCCTGTACTTTTTTGGGGTCAATATTTCTAAATCAAACATTCATTTCTCTTGAAAAAAACCTCTCTCTCTCGAGCTTTTCCCCCAAAAAATTTTCGCCCCTTGCCCTTCATAAATCTTAGCCATGCTGTTTTTCTTTTCTAAGCCAAATATTTTTTTAAAAATTAAAAAAAAAAAAATTTTAATCAGAAAAAATATCGACGGTCTTTTTGTGCGGGGACTAAATAAACTAAAGTATAAAAAAACCCTTTTGGGAGTTTGTTACTGTGAGCGTTTAGAACAAATTTTAATGTCTCGTTTACTTTTTTTAAGCTTCCTTTTTTATCTGCTCGGTTTGGGGGCTGTTTGAAAAAAATTTTCCCTCCCCTTTTCTTTGAAGATCAAATTTTTTGTCTTTTGTAGTCATAAAAAATCGCCTGAAAAACGATTAAATTCTTAAATTCCCCGTGATTTTTGGTCGCTACGTTTTAAAATTTAATTATCACTTGGGGAAACAAATTTTTAGCTTTTAAAATTAGTTGCCCATAGCGTGTGTTTTGGGAGTTTATTTTTTTTTTTTTTGCTGGGAAACCAACACAAAACACGGGCCAAGACAAAAGACAAACCTCCTAGGGGTAAAGCGGGCCTGGGGCCCCTACGCCTTTTTGCAAAAGAGCCCAAACACCGTTCCTGCTGATAGAGAAATTTATGTCGATGCTCCCAGTTTTAAAACCAATGTAACGGGCATAAAGGCCAAAAACCTCTTTTGGGTTTTGCTGTATTTTGAAAGGTTTTCCTCTAGACTTGCTGCTTTTGTGTAATTTTTGTTAATCAAAAGGGTTTTTTGTTGGGGGTTTTTCTACAACCCCTTTCTTTTGGGGGGCGCTGTAGGCCCCTTTTGGAAAAACCCGAACAACATGCTTTTATAAAAAAAAAAAATTTATATTGTAAATTTTTTAATCTTTTTTTTCCCAAAATTCAGCTGCGCATCAATATTAAAAAAAAATGTACTTTAAAGTTTTTTAAGGGCTTCTTTTTTCTTTTTTCAATTTGAATGTTTATTACGTCCCCCCAAAAGTTCTCCCCCTTCCTGTAACTGATTATCCTCCGTTGACCTTAGGTCAATCCAAAACCGTATTTGTGTTAAAAATCATCAATCTTACGCTGAAGTGTAGACTTACCACAAGGTCAATGATTTCTACACCCCCACTCCAAACATTTCTTATTTCATAAAAAAATGCTGATAAGGTTTAACCCCGCTAGCGTAAATTGGTTAGGACTACCCTCAATCGAACATTGAAACTTTCGTTATTTTTGGTTTAAAAAACTTTTCACTTCCTCTTTTGAACGGTTCTTCATCTCGCACAGCAATAAAATACCTTTAAGCGATCTTGCTGCGACACAAAACTAAAATTCCATAAAGCGTCTGCCCTCCCTCTGGATAATTGTATGATGAATCACTCTTTCGTAATATATTGCTAATTTGACTGATTTTGATGTCAATCACCTTGCTAAATTAGGTTGCTAACAACGTCCAAACTCTAACGAGATTCAGAAGCTGTACTTTGCTTGGGTGCCCTGATGATCTATAACACGTTTGTATTCTTTAAAAGTTAGTTTCATAAGACAATCTGTCTTTTAATGCTCCTTGAGAAAGGGCCATGCGCTTTTAACAACTCAAAATCAAGGGAATGGAAAAGCGATTCCAAAACGCAAAATTAACAGCGACATAACTTTTTACCGTCTTTAGTATCTGCGGCGCCTTTTCATTTTTAGTGCTTCTTCATTTTCGATTCCTTGAAACGCAAGATCAGCCCTTTCAATCCCGGTTAGCCATAATCAGAATGGGTTTTAAAAATATGTCTGCATTGTGTAAAGAAAATATTTCTTGCCCCTCAAGTTTTATAGAAATTTTCTTAACAATTGCCCGCCCCAAATTCGGACAACTGTCCCTGTTTGTGTCTGTTGTTGAATCGAGTACATTTGAAAGTAAGACGCGCAGACCCCTGGCACAATCACTTCATCTGCCCTAGGCCGAATTGACAGTAAGAATTTGATCTGCATCAATAAGTAATGGATTATTTGGAACAGTAATATTCCGTTTATTTCCCTTTCACGCCAAAGGGTTCTTTCAGTCTTCTATGGGGGTCAAGAATCGAGCCATATGCATGTAATTTTTTTTTAATAAACAAAATAAAAAAATTAATTATTAAAGAAACATGGCAGCATTGAAATGAAGATTATGATGTTTTTGATCCTGGAGACGACATGAGTAAAAATGACTCCTATGGTGCAACATCACTCGGCGTCCTCATTGCGGCGTGAATAACAGAAAGTAAGTCAATCATTATACCAAAGTTTAGGCCAAGAACCCCCCCGAATTTATAGACCCTAATGATTTTGAAGTAAAAGATGACCATTTGTTTGTGAGGAGCGACCAAGGAAAACTTGTTCCAGCTTACAACTAAAAAAGACCCATCAAATTTTTTAGCCGTGGTTCAATTAGAAATAGACTTCCACGAGCGTACAAAATCCCCTTTGGCCTTGTTAGGCCAAAATAAGGCGGAGGCAGTTGCAAAACTTCAAAACACACTGCAAGAACTCCCGACAGATAACCAAATGCAAAACATGGAACTTAAAGAATTAAATCAATCAGCAGGTGAATTAATAAATGTAATAGAAGCAGAATCTAGTTTTTCAGAAGAAACAGCGTTAAAGACTATACACGACTCGCCGCTACCCATGCGAGAACTAACGCCCTTAAATCATGCTTTAAGAACCATCAAAGGCGAATTAAAAAACCCATTTAGCAAAACTAGGTGAACTAGATGAGCATATAAAAAGAGAAAAAGAAAAACTCGTTGAGGCTGATGACGCCAACTTAGGGCCTGAATTAAAGAAAGAATAACCCAAAGACTAAAAGATCTTGAACAAGAGAGATCAGCAAGACTAGAAGCGCTAACTACTAACCGAGACCAATTACGAACTCAAGTGAATAGAAAAAGAGAAACAATCCGAAAATTTTATATGAAGACACAACGCTTTAGCAAACGAATACGAACACTGTTTAGAGAGCAAGGAGTCACATTAGCAAGCGTTTTTAACGCCTTAGGTTTTGCAATAATACACTGGTGATGGCTTTTAAACAGGGGGCGGTGGTCAAAGCCCAGTGCCTCCACCACCATCCCCCCACCTGATAAATCATGGTAAAAAAAACACTTAAACATCTTGCGAGTTTATTAAAAAAATTAGCCCAGTAAAGCTATAGACCCTTTACCGGGTATATTAGGAGTATTGTTAGCTGGCTTTTGTCTACTGCAAGCAAAGTATTGGGCTTTATGGCCGACCCACTTAGGAAAATTAGTTCTCTTAATAGTTGGGTTAATTTTTTAGTAAGATAAAGACCAAGTAATCCTAGGCCTGTTAATCCAAGAACAAGCGCTGTCTTTTCATATTCAGGGTCATCCGCGAACAGAGTCCGCGAGCTTTGCTGAGTCTCAATGGCCTTTGGGCTTTGGCCGCGGGGATTGGATGACTTATTCTTGGGGGTCATCTTGTTTTTTTACTGCTTGCAATATTACTGGCTCAGAATTTTTTGTCGTTTTTGTCCAACCTTCTGTTCAATTCCTGCAACGAGAATTTCATTTTTGTATTTTAAATTATTGTTCCTATCTGGAGCCTGAGGTCAGAAGGCAGCATGTAAAAACATGCCAACAGCAAAGTCACTTTCGATCTTGCGTATTGTAAAACATTTTGGGTCCCTTTTTAAAACTTGAAGGCAAATCAACAGAGAATTAATGGCGTCCTCTAAATTTGCTAAGTATTGTTTTTGTGCGTCAAAGCCAGTAAAGGATCTGTTTATGTTCGATCTTGTTTGCTTGTGAACCTAGCAAACACCAAACGTAAGTGCGAACAGAGTCTTTTATTCGTTCTATTCCTGCTTTAGTTAGGCCTAGAATTTCTAAGATAAATGTTTCCATGCTGTTTTAGCTCTTGCTCAATGACCCGAGGTGAACAGCTGTGCCTGAAGAGAAAGATTGTAAGGAGGATTCCAGTCATAGTTATATTTTCTGTGCACGCCCCAAAATAAGGGTGCCTAAGCCATGAGCGGTCCAACTTTTGTCTAAAGTCTGTCTGAGTTAATATTGAATTCGTTACAGATTTTTTCAAAAGCCTTCAGGGCTATTTGGTTGCTGAAGGGTTTAAAGGGTTTTTGCATTTGGCAATGGGCCTTGCAGTTTCAGTCAAAATACGTCTAAAGGGTGTAATAAAAATGAAATCTATACACTGACCTCACCAAAGGATCAGGATGATTAAATGATCAGCAACGATACCCCACCCAGTTGATGCACAAAACACAGCAAAGTTTAACGGGTTCTGATAAAACTGCATCGGATGACTGAACCACATTTTTGGGGATGTAGTCTTTTTTAATAGGGGGGTTAAGAATCTGCTTAATGGAGTACTTACCTTTTTTAATGAAAGGTGTCATCTGGGTCACAAAAATGTCGAGGGTGTCAGTTGTTAAAATTTTTAAGATTGTAGTGCGGCCCAACAGAATATTTTGCATCATAAAATTTGAATGCAAATCATTTTAATTTGTTTTAAAAAATGTTTGTAACAATTTAAAAACTCAAAACCGCCCTTTGTTTTTTGAACATGCTATTAATAACAAATGCGAAACCAGAACGGTCGCGCTCCATGAAATATTCTACAAAGTCGTATGGTTTAATATAAGCAAAGCCAAGGAGAATAATAAGATTAAAAAATTTAATAATGCAGGAACTTTAGTTAGCCAGTTAACCATACCTGATGGTTATTACGGGTTTTGCTCACTAAAAGAAGCAATGATAACTTCGACTTGCTCTCAAACTTAACAATGCAATCTAAAAACAATGTTGACCTTCAAACCTGAAGAAGAAGTAGGGACTATTTTGATAAAGAAACTAGCAAAATGTAGGCTTGCAACTGACAATCAGGACTTTCATAGTTTTAGAGTTTACACCAAACGAAACACTTATGAGGGAGAAAATCCGCCGACTTGCATTACATTCATTACTCTATGTTCAATTTGGATGACGAGCACTGATGAAAACTTAATGAAGGAAGGCCCTCAACTGTTTTAAGAGCTCTTTTCCCTCAGGGAAAGCTGCATATTGCGATTATGAAATTATACAATTCCCTAATTTACAGTTCAAAAGATTTTTTTGTGGGGGGGTCGGATCATTAATATAAAAATCAAAGACAAAACAGGGAAAGGGCGTGAAATGTGATAACCTGCACATTTTTTGGAAATAAAATAATACGTTGTACTAAAACATGTCGGTTGGCCAGAAGAATCAGGAGTTACAATTAGCGCCTGTAAGGTGTATAACCTTAGAATTTAAAAGACCTTTCCCGACGTTGCGGACTTTGAACAAAATGGTGAGATAGGCGCTTTGTATGGGTTTTGAGTAACACTAAAGATGGTGATTAAAAAACGCAAAAGGTTACGACAGCAAAAAGTTTCCTAAACTAGAACAACTGCGCAATCAGAGGCAAATAATGTTGCCAGTATGAATATAAAATAGTTCGAAAACCTGACCTCAAATGGCACTTAGAACCATATTTAGAATGGGAAATAAAATTTGAATTCAAAGCCCATTTACATAATTAAGCCGTCAAAAAAGTTTCAGAAAAGCATTCAACTCTGGGCCCCTTTTCATGTAAGTCTTTTGCCGGACGACAATAGTCGGAAAGAAAATTTAAATAAAGCCGTATGGGGAAAAAACAGTACATCCTCCACAGAAAAAAACAGTTGTAAAAAAAGCTTCTACAAAATTACAGTTCTTTCCAAGCAAAAAATTAGGAACACGTTCACAATGATATTTGAAATTTCTGTCTTTAAAGATGTGGGGAAAGGGGTGGGTTTTTGGGCGTTAGGAAGACCTTATAAAAGGAATTAATATTAGCTGGGAAAACTTAGACGTAAAACGCCTTAACGTTACCATCGTCGTTTCTCACAAAAGGTGAGGATATTAAAATCATAACAACAAACAAAAAAATCAATGTGACTTTAAAAAGAAACAATCTTACAGAACTGAATTGGATTAATCTTCACATTTAGGCCTCGTAGGGTTTTAATTTTACTGAACAAGTTTTGACAGAGAGTATGATAAAAAAATAACTGGATTAGATTAAAATTTTTCTATAAAACCATGGGGCATTAAACTTTATAAAAAATCCCCTCATTGTTCAATGATTTTTGGGGGAGACTGGTTGTGGAAAAACAATATTTATCCTTGACCCCATTACAAACGTTTAAACGCAATAATTTTGATCAATTGTGATTTTCTGTCCAACGCTTAAATGGGAAAAAAGCATATCAAAATAGAAGGTTATATGGACAGATGATGACATATATTTAGTTGATCCCACAATAAAATGAGTGAATGTCCAGAACGCTTTTTTATATTGTTTGAGGGAACGCAAACGCTATTTTATAGATGACTGTTCAGCAAAAAGACATAGTTAAAAAGAGAAACACTTTGTCGAAACTAGCTTTCAAACGGAAGACATGCCGAATAAGTGTGTGGATTTTATGCAGAAATATAACTCAGTTTTAAAAGACTTTAGAAACAGTTTTAAAAACTGTAGTTATTTCACATGAAAACAGAGACTCATTTGAAGAATGTTTGCGCGAAACGATGTTTATGAAAACGATCAAGAAAAACAAGGATTAAAACAAAAACTAAAACGAAAAGTTTTGTAAATTAGTATTAAAAACGGATAACCCTGCACAGTATGTTTGTTTGTAGATAATCGTTATTTTTTGGTTATTGACGTCTTACTTGTCAAAGAACATAATATGCTGATTCTAGCCACTTTCGCCCGAAAACCGGTGGAGGAGCAAGTGGCTTAGAGTCGGCCTTTTCCGTTCTCTCGCCCTTTCTCTCCCAGTTTTTTAATGACAAATCGAAATGAACGTCAAGTCCATCGGATGGGGACAAAAAGCAAGTCGGACCCGTGTGCCTTCCTGGTCCCCTGCCACGTTAAAGAACCCACGGCAGTTGAAAATCGAAAAGAGCAGGGGTTCCCCGCGCCCTGGCAAAATTGATGTAGATTGAAGACAGCCGCCTGGTAAATTTTTTACCAAGCCACAAAAATTGTTACTTACTGTTACTGTGTACCATCGTGTACCGGTGGATATGGAGGACACGTATAAACATCGCATGCATCCATGGAGAAACTGGAGGAATAAATGAATAAATGAAAATGATGACGATATTTGAATGGGGAAAGGGAAAACGACTGAATGAGCGCCAGTAGG
>CM031607.1:96079107-96104107 GCA_018398815.1 Conus ventricosus
GAACGACATTAAGGTGCAAACGCACCACAAGCCACCTTAAGGGACGGATACACGACAACAGCAACGACAATAAATAAATGAATAATCCCACCACCCTAGATGGGCCAATCGTCATAGGCCTCGTGACAAACTCGTGACAAACCCCCCTTCTAAAAGCATCTGTTTCTCTGAGATACAGTGCTCCTTTGAACCTTGACGCATGTGCAAAATCACAACAATGGGACCGAACCCAACACTCTGTGATCGACAGAGTACGATAAACCCAATACAACCGTTTCACGATAGAATTACACAGGGAAATACATAATACTACATTTATCAAACAACTAAGCAAACCTTCCAACAATAAAAGTAGCAATCCGAACCAGTGGTGATTCACTACCGTTAACATCACTGAAGTGAAAACTGTCACTACACCTGATACAGAGACAAAAGGGGATATAACCCTGGTTGAGGGGAAGTGTCCCTCTGACTGATTTCTCCAATGTGCTGACTACGGAGCTCGGCTGAGATAGTCAGCATCCGTATTGCTGGAACCCTTGATATGGCGAAAAGTGAACGCATGACTCTGCAGTTCCACTGCCTAACTCATGAGTCGACCACTGACTGGCCGGATCCGGTCCAGGCACTGGAGAGGATGATGATCGCTCTCCAGTACAAACTTCCGGCCGTACTTCTTCTTGGGTACGCCCTGGAACTCTTGGCATAACCTGCGCAGTTGATCTGTCTGAGCTGAGGGGAAGTTTGTACCAAAGCACACATCCTGCCACGACTCCTCCTCGACGAGAGGAACAGTGGGGATGTCCTGAGCCACCGACACGGCGTGCTCATCGCCACTCTCCACAACGACAGGGGTGAATCCTGCCTGGCACTAAGTTCGTCGCACGTATGCCTTCAGGAGGTTGGCATGATACAGGCGTTCCTTGCCTCGCACGCGAATCCTATAGTCCCAGTCACCCACCCGACTGCAGACTACAAAAAGGGCCCTGCCAAGCAAGCTGTAACTTGTTCTTCTTTTGGGGCAGAAGAAGCAACACCTCATCACCTGGCTCAAACCACCGTTCAACACTGCGCCGGTCGTACAAAGCCTTGTACTTGGTTTTTGCCGACTGCAAATGTTGCTGAGCAAACTGGCAAGTGTCAGCGATGCGGTTGCGCAGATCGACCACATATCGACTCTCCTCCTTGACAGCGGGTTCCATATCGTCGTGAGTCCACATCTGCTTCAAGACGTTGGTGGGTCCTCGTACTGTTCTGCCATACAGGAGTTCGAACGGGGAAAAGCGCATGCTTTCCTGTGGAACCTCCCTGTAGGCGAACAGCACGGCAGGAATGAAACGATCCCACTCACGAGGTTGCTCTGCACACAGGCGACGCAACATCTGCTTCAATGTCCCATTAAAGCGCTCGACAAGGCCATTGGCCTGCGCATGATAGGGTGACGTTGTCTCCTTGTGAACATTGAGCAGAGTGTTCACTTCCTGCATGGTTTCGGACAGAAACTGGTTCCCTGGTCCGAAAGGATCTTCTTGGGCACGCCAATGCGCGTCCAAATCTGCCAGAGAGCTTCAGCAACAGTAGGGGCATCGATAGTCCTAAGCGGGACAGCCTCTGGATACCGAGTCGCATAGTCCACCACTACCAAAATGTAGCGGTGACCGCGATCGGATGGTGGATTAATGGGTCCCACCAGGTCGACCCCAACTTTGCTGAATGGCTCCCCAACCAGTGGCACTGATCCCAGGGAACACGCCTCAAGCGCCCCTTAGGCGTTGTCCGTTGGCAGGTATCGCAACTGCGGCAGTACTGCCTTACCTGAGAATTCATTCCCGGCCAGAAGAAATCCTGTCTAACTCGCTCGAGAGTCCGCTTTGAGCCCATATGACCTGCCATGGGTGAATCATGGGCCTGCCGGAGAACAGATTCTCTCAAGCTCTGGGGAACAACTAGCTGCTTGGCCACCCTATCGGCCTGAGTGAAAACCCTAAAGAGGATCCCTTTGTGGAGCCTAAAGCTCACCTTGGCGTGTCGGGCCGACTGAGCGGGACGACCCACCAGTTGTCGCAGTCGTTGGACATCCAAGTCCCTGGCCTGGAGACGAACCATGGTAGCAGGATCAGCCCTAGCCAGAACTTCGTCAGAGATCGGCTGTAGAACGGGACGCAATTCCTGCTCCTGCTTCTTGGCTTTGGCGCGCGTGTAACTCCCACACACGCCTGTACGGGCAGATCCGTAGACACAGACTGACTGCGTCCGTCTGCGAAGGTAATAGTATTCCCTATGAGAAGGGAATACAGAGGTCGCTCCACCGCGATAGCCCATACTTCGCCACAGAAGTAGGGGGTGGAGATAGGAATGAGTACAGAAGGACGGGTGGAGGTAAAACCAGCCTCCAACCCGCACACATCATAGCTGGCGCCCCGCCGAGCCTCAGGAGAAACCAAATCCTTATCGACAAAGAGCGTTGATGCTCCCGAGTCCCTGATGGAGTCGACCAAGGAAGAACCAACAATAGAGAGAAACACTGGGCACTCCGTACCACCAGAAGCTGGGATGGAACCCACGTTAGCCGAGGCACGAGGACGCTGGAAAGAACTAGCCCCATGACTACCGGCGGCTTTAGGGCAATCTTTCCTAATGTGCCGGGACGACCACAAAGAAAACACAGTCGGGGTGCTGAGGTCCCCGATGAACTGCCTGCCTTGCTCGACCCACTAGCCGTCGTCGGCGCCTTTTTGCCACTAAATCCTGTGGGGTCTTCCTGTCCGTATCTGGGCGATGCCCATACGCTCTACGGGCTTCAGCAAACACCTCAGCGGTATGAATCGCAGCCGCGAAATCCTGAGGTGCTGTCTCGCCTATACGGATCCTCAACTCTGGGACACAGTGTTGGTCAGCTGTTCGATGAGAATCAGATCCTCAAGCTCTAGCTTAGCCAACTGACGCCAGTACCCTAGCGTTTTGCGCAGCCTATCTCCAAACTGCACGAAGGTCTCATCGTTATTCTTTTTCATGGACCTGAATTTCCTCCTGTACGTCTCTGGAGTAAGGTGGAAACGCTTACGCAGAGCCAACTGCATGTCTGCATAAGGCGCGCCTTCATTTAGAGTGAGCACACACTCCCTTGCAGTACCCGATAATCCAGAAAAAAGGTGCATGGCCTTTTGTTCCTCAGACAATTGGTATGAACTAGCAACCTTGTCAAAATGTTCCAAGAACATATCAATGTCCTCACTAGGTCTGAACTCTGAAGCTTTAACTTTGGGCCTCTAACTCTATCAGCTGCCTGTTGATTAACCCCCTGACTTACAGATGCGGGAGCCCGCGAAAGAAGTTGTTCCATCTCTTCCCTACGCTGATCCAACTCTTCCCGACGGAGGGCTTCCTGTCTGGCAGCCTCTTCTCTGCGTAGCCTAGCCTCTTCCCTACGCAGAATAGCCTCTTCCCTACGCAGAATTTCCTGTCTGTCAGTCTCCTCTCTGCGCAGAGCCTCCATCCTATCTAGCTCTTCCCTCCGCAGGGCTTCCTGCCTAGCAGCCTCTTCACTACGCTGTGTTGCCTCTTCCCTACGCAGAGCTTCCTGCCTAGCAGCCTCTTCCCTACGCAGAGCTTCCTGCCTAGCAGCCTCTTCCCTATGCAGAGCTTCCTGCCTAGCAGCCTCTTCACTACGCTGCCGCTCCCAGAAACATAAGGACGGAGGCGATGTCCTGGGCAGGATTCACCACTCCCGACACGGGAGGATGACCCGTTTGACCCGTCCCTTGGGTCTCGACTTTCCCATGAGGAAAGTCTCCCAGGGCATACTCCTTACGAGGGGAAGCATGGAGAAGAGAGGGTTTCGGTTTCTGCGACTCAACAGAAGCCCACAGTTGCTTCGCTATACTCTGACGCCTCCGAGCGGAAGTGCCAGTCGGGGTCTCAGCAGGAAGACCCCTAGCGAAGAAGTAGTGAAAGTACTCACTGGACTATCGGCTACAGCACTGGAATAAGTGGAAGTCACTGTAGTCGAAGTACTGGTACTAATAGTAGGGACTACATTTTGAAGACCTTTCTTCTTCGACGCACGCGTCGCCACACCACCAGCACCGGACGTTGCCATGACAACTAATCCTACGGTTATCAAATACAGGAGAAAGACAATTTCACTTGAAAAACAGATACCGCACGGATATGTCACGTCTCTTGGTGACTAACTGAAAACTAGCAAATAAAAAAAAAATGTCAACGTGCAATGTCCGGCTGCTCCCACTCTGGCAACACCGCGCTCTACAACACTAGCAACAGTGCGGTGGGGCTCACCCGAAAAAAAACAACAACAAAAAATGTCCAGGCTGCTCCCACTCTGGCAACACCGCGCTCCACAGCACGAGCAACAGTGCGGTGGGGCTCACCGACAAAAAAAAAAAACAATATGGCAGAAGGAATCCGGAGAAAAAGGAAAAAAAATGACACTAACGTCTGATACACCCACCTGTACTCAATAACCCGGTAGAGAAAACTGGTTAAATACAAAACAGGAATGACAGACTGAGTGGCAACAGAAAGGAAAGTCTTACGGCCGTATCTGCGTGAGGCACCCGGCGGAAGGAGGTCTGGACGCGGTCGATCCCCTTCGTCTCGACTCGACTCCCCAGTCACACAGGAAGTTCCTTCAGGCCACCAGAAGACCTCCTACACACTAGAGTCACCCAGCCAACCACCCACAAACAAACATGACAAACTGACTAAACGTATACAAAACAGACAGAACTGGACAGGTACTCTGCGAAACGAGAGAGACAGTCAGAGCCCTTCACATCCCGGACGAGCCCCCACAAATGTCACGACCGACCCCTGGAGGTCTGCCCTGACAGGATCGGTCTAGATGGGAGTGAAGGGAGTGACTGAACTCACACGCCCCGCAAGAGACCACACAAGAAAGATTACGATACAACACCCCATTTATTCACACCAACACACACATAGTCACAAATAAGCATTCCAACACACACAACATGCACAATCACGCTCAAGCATTTTAACACTCACGACATACACACAATTAAGCATTTCAACACACAACGACATACCCATAGTCGCAAACAAACATTTCAAATGCACACAATATAACTATAATCATAAATAAGGATTTCCAACACAAATTCCCTTCCGTGCTTCATGTGGTTCCCCCCACATCCCTGCCTCCCCAAAGTCCACTGTGAGCACCGAGTCGCACCAAGTGCCCCAAACCGGGTCGGTTCCTGAACAAAGTGTCTTTCGACGCCGACACCATTGACACACACACACCCGAATGGCACGACGCACAACGAACCACACTGGTGACACGGGCTGTAGGAGGTCCGAAGACCGCGGAGAACGCGTCCCGTGGGACGAGGCGTTGTCGCTGAAGGTCCCGGACAGGGGTCGGGATCCTCCAGCAAAGTCCTTGTGCTCCTCAACCAGTGCGTGGCCCCCAACAGCGCAAGCTTCGGGTGAATCCCCCCGGGAGGAGAGGACACGGAAGGAACTGGAAGGAAAGAAGGAAGGGTACTGGAACCCCGCAGTCAGTACAGTCTGGCATATGCTGTAAATCCTAACAGCCCCTCGCATGATGGGCGAGGGGAGGTTTTCTAAATACATTCACCGCACCAGCTCGACACAGACCTGACCATAACACAGTAAACAAACCAACTGAGGAATGTTCGCTAAGGGTCTCCTCACACGAAGCAGGTAAGAGATTACATTCGCAGGCTAAACACACAAATTATATCTTCATCCTTCCCTCACTCACGTTCAACATTTTCCTTTCTTAGGAACTGAACTAATACAGCAACCATTGCTTTATGACCGCCACCACATTTGCAAATAATAATAATTCAATGGCACAATTATCCCCACATTTTATAGCAACATTTCAAAATGACACAATTCTCCAACCACGCATCCAAACGACTAATCATGCGTACGCACGCTCGCAAACATAGAACTCGTTCCCCTTGCACACACAAACAGACGGTGGCCGAAGAATAAGAGACCGGCGATTGTGACAGGGGCGGACAAGCGAGACCAAGCAAGTACCAACCCTGAATCACCGGGTTCTCCCCTTCCCCGCCGACTACCGCATCACCAGATGCATAAAAAGGAGAAAGACTTTAAGATATAATTTTGACTGGCCAGGTTAAGATTGAATTAACCAGAAAAAGTGGTCTCAAACAATATTTCTTTTATAATTTTGAAAACCAAAAGAAATTGCGCAAAAGAGAAAAATTAGCCGGCTAACAAAAAAAACAACAACAAACAAACCACGAAACTGATGCTTACCAGCTACCCGTGGTTGACCCCAGTGGCGGGTCAAGCGACTCTCTACCCTCTGTCCGTCGAGAGGACAGCAGAGCAGATGCGGAAAAGAGTTGACGTGATGTCCCTCCCCTACAGGCCGACTGTAGGAATGAAGGTACCGACCGTACCTTCGACGAAGTGGTGTAGAACCAAAACCGGAGCAGGCGCTCCCAGAGACATCTTCCGCTCGAGTGAAGAGAAAACCTGCCTCAGCGATGGCAGCCAACATGCCACACTACGTCACAGTGAGAATACCTCAAGCCTAAAGAATAATGCACGTGCGGCAGGTAAAAAGACAGACGAGAGGCCGATAGAGACAGCCAGTTCAAGCGAAAGGTACCAGCCACCCGTGAACTTGCAGGATGAATTGCACGGACAGTGAATTAGAGACAGAGAGAAAGTAAACCTAACCTGAGCTGAACGACATTAAGGTGCAAATGCACCACAAGCCACCTTAAGGGACGGATACACACAACAGCAACGACAATAAATAAATGAATAATCCCACCACCCTAGATGGGCCAATCGTCATAGGCCTCGTGACAAACTCGTGACACAGCCATTAAAAGCCTTGCAGTCCTAGGCCTACCACTTTAAAGCCAGCCAGCCATTAAAAGCCTTGCAGTCCTAGGCCTGCCACTTTAAAGCCAGCCAGCCATTAAAAGCCTTGCAGTCCTAGGCCTGCCACTTTAAAGCCAGTCAGCCATTAAAAGCCTTGCAGTCCTAGGCCTACCACTTTAAAGCCAGCCAGCCATTAAACGCCTTGCAGTCCTAGGCCTGCCACTTTAAAGCCAGCCAGCCATTAAAAACCTTGCAGTCCTAGGCCTACCACTTTAAAGCCAGCCAGCCATTAAAAGCCTTGCAGTCCTAGGCCTACCACTTTAAAGCCAGTCAGCCTTTGAAAGCCTTGCAGTCCTAGGCCTACCACTTTAAAGCCAGTCAGCCATTGAAAGCCTTGCAGTCCTAGGCCTAACACTTTAAAGCCAGCCAGCCATTAAAAGCCTTGCAGTCCTAGGCCTACCACTTCGATGCCAGCCAGCCATTGAAAGCCTTGCAGTCCTAGGCTACCACTTTAAAGCCAGCCAGCCATTAAAAGCCTGGTTCAAGATAAACGATCTCCATTTCTGACGTGAAGTTCTGTATGGAGCGGAGGCAGGGACAGACGAAAGGACAGCGGCAGAACACTGCACACACAGCGCAGTTTAAAATAAAATAAAAAATGGGTCGCATGAATCACAAAGAAAGAAGAAAGAACAAGTCACGTGAGGCGTGCACATGGCTGTTGTGCCGCAGTCTGCCCGCCGTTCGTTAATTAAAACTGCAAAGCATGAGGACAAACACACACAGACATAAACACACACACACACACACACACACACACACACACACACACACACACACGCACACACGCACGCACGCACGCACGCACGCACGCACGCACACACACACACACACACACACATCGACCACCTCCAGTTAAAGGGAAGCAGACACCTCAGACCACGCTGAGGACAGAACGGACAAACTGGCATCAGAAGTAGCGCGTGAGGAGAACAGGAGCCGCCGATCAATAATCACATATTGATCCATGCGCGCACCCATACTTCTCACGTTTGTGCGGTGCGCCTCTAGCAGGCTACAAGGATCGACATGCTTTACTAGGATCACGCCAAGTACAACAGGTGCTTGTGAGACATAGTTAAACCTCAAAATCTTTTCTTTCTTTTTTTTTCTTTTTTTTCTTCTTTCTTTCTTTCTTTCTTTCTTTTTCTTTTTTTTTCTCTCTTTCTTTCTTTCTTTCTTTCTTTCCTCTCTTTCTTTCTCTCTTTCTTTCTTTCTTTCTTTCACTCTTTCTTTCTCTCTTTCTTTCTTTTTTCTTTCTTTCTCTTTCTTCTCTTTCTCACTCTTTCTTTCTTTCTCTCTTTCTTTCTCTCTTTCTCTCTCTCTCTCTTTCTTTCATAACTCGATGTGTTGAGGAATGGTCCTGTATTTTCTGAGAATAGTGTATATGTGATTCTGAGAATGAAAGTATCTGCGCCTAACCCCCCCCCCCCCCCCCCCCCCCGCCTCTCTCTCTCTCTCTCTCTCTTTCTCTCCCCCCCTCCTCTCTCTCTCTCTCTCTCTCTCTCTCTCTCTCTCTCTCTCTCTCTCTCTCAGGTTGATTATTTTTCTCTCCCTTGCGTACTCAACACTTCATCATTTTACTAATGAAGATTCTACTTCTCAGTATGTCTTGATAATTACATTACAGTGTTGTTATGTTGATCTGTCAGCATGCATGGTATGAATGGTATGTGGTGAAATGACGTGTGTATGTCAAAAACACATTGTGACACCTGCCTCGGCCTGAAATCTTCATTGTCTCGTTGGGGTGATCTCTGTCTGTCTGTCCGCCTGTTTTGTCCTCTCTCTCTCTCTCTCTCTCTCTCTCTCTCTCTTCTCTCTCCTCTCTCTCTCTCTCTCTCTCTCTCTCTTTGTGTGGTGTGATTCTCTCTCTCTCTCTCTCTCTCTCTCTCTCTCTCTCTCTCTCTCTCTGCCCTCGTTGGTGCTCTCTCTCTCTCTCTCTCTCTCTCTCTCTCTCTCTCTCTCTCTCTCTCTCCTCTCTCTCTCTCTCTCTGCATCACGTGAACGAACCACGTCCTCATGCTTTGCGGTTTGATTAATGTGCGGTGGGCAGACTGGCGCAGAGCAGCCAACATGCACGCGACATCTCACATGACTCTTTTTTTCTTTTTTCCTTTTTTTTTTTTCTTTTTCTGTGATTCATGCGACCCATCTTTTCTTTTTTTTTTTTATTGCAGTGTTTGTGCAGTTTTCCGTCGCTGTCCGTTTGTCTGTCCCTGCCTCCGTCCCATACAGAACTTCACGTCAGAAATGAAGATCGTTTATCTTGGGCCGAGCAAGAACCAGACCTTTAATGGCTGGCTGGCTTTAAAGTGGTAGGCCTAGGACTGCAAGGCTTTTAATGGCTGGCTGGCTTTAAAGTGGTAAGCCCAGGACTGCAAGGCTTTTAATGGCTGGCTGGCTTTAAAGTGGTAGGCCTAGGACTGCAAGGCTTTTAATGGCTGGCTGGCTTTCAAGTGGTAGGCCTAGGACTGCAAAGCTTTTAATGGCTGGCTGGCTTTAAAGTGGTAGGCCTAGGACTGCAAGGCTTTTAATGGCTGGCTGGCTTTAAAGTGGTAGGCCTAGGACTGCAAGGCTTTCAATGGCTGGCTGGCTTTAAAGTGGTAGGCCTAGGACTGCAAGGCTTTTAATGGCTGGCTGGCTATAAAGTGGTAGGCCTAGGACTGCAAGGCTTTTAATGGCTGGCTGGCTTTAAAGTGGTAGGCCTAGGACTGCAAGGCTTTTAATGGCTGGCTGGCTTTAAAGTGGTAGGCCTAGGACTGCAAGGCTTTCAATGGCTGGCTGGCTTCAAAGTGGTAGGCCTGAGACTGCAAGGCTTTCAATGGCTGGCTGGTTTTAACGTGGTAGGCCTGAGACTGCAAGGCTTTCAATGGCTGGCTGGCTTCAAAGTGGTAGGCCTGAGACTGCAAGGATTTCAATGGCTGGCTGGTTTTAACGTGGTAGGCCTAGGACTGCAAGTGGAGACTGAAACAAGAGCAGAAACAGGATGACCAGGCCTCCGAATGAAGGGGGGAGGGGACATACTACGAAACGAACACAACCTCTGAGCACAATCTATAAACACAGTAACCTTGGTTTGATTGGTACGACAAGAAATCTTAAAATGAGGCAGGGAACTGTAAGCAGTAAATAACGATCAAGAGCGGTAACTCTTGCTCCTATGATGAAATGGATACACGCCCATAACACCCGAAACCGAGGTTACCTGAGTTTGTTACTGGATATCCGTGTGTTTGTTTGACTACATTCAAGATTGACAAGACTGTGCCTGTCTTGATTACATGTTTATTTGTGTTTGTTCGTTTCTCCAGTTGTTGTTGCTGTGTACATGTGTCAGATGAAGGGTGTGTGGGTAAGCTTGGAACAACCTTTTTCAGGGGACGTCTCCTTGTTTGTTCTGTGTGCTCTGTGCTGTCATTTCTGATGTTTGTTCTGTGTGCTCTGTGTGGTCATTTCTGATGTTTGTTCTGTGTGCTCTGTGTGGTCAGTTGTGATGTTTGTTCTGTGTGCTCTGTGTGGTCAGTTCTGATGTTTGTTCTGTGTGCTCTGTGTGGTCATTTCTGATGTTTGTTCTGTGTGCTCTGTGTGGTCATTTCTGATGTTTGTTCTGTGTGCTCTGTGTGGTCATTTCTGATGTTTGTTCTGTGTGCTCTGTGTGGTCATTTCTGATGTTTGTTCTGTGTGTGCTCTGTGTGGTCATTTCTGCGAGGCGATTCGGTGTGGTAGGCAATATTCCTTTGGAGTTTTTTTGTTGTTTTTTTTTCTGCGTACGCAGGCTGATACTCCTGCGGACACTCCCTGTATAGCCAGGCAGTGGAGTTTTGTGTGTATGACCCTTTTTTATCCCGCCATTAAGGCAGCCATACTCCATCTTCGGGAAGGTGCATGCTATGTGTCACGTGTCATCCATACCAACGGCCAAACTGGCCTTCTCTCTTCCGAAAGTTGGTGATGGGATTTTACGTGTGTGCAAGATGTTATGCGTGCGTTCACACACGGAACCTCGGTTTATAGTCTCATTCGAAGGACTATATGGGGAATGGAGTCAGAACCAATGTTAACTCCGAGGGAAAAATCCCCCTATACCGAAATTCGAACCCGCAACCCCAGGATCACGAGTCCGGCGCTCTACCTACTGAGCTATCCGACCCCCCTTCCTTTGGAGTTGTGGGCTTGTATTTATTTCATCATGGGAGCAAGAGTTACCCCACCTGTTCGTTATTTACTGTTGATATTCCCTGCCTCATATACGATTTCCTTTCAAAATTTAAGCTGGTTAAACGTCATTGTCGGTAATGATCTGTGTTACCCTTCATACAATACTGGGGTCTGCTGATTGTAATACCCGCTTCAAATTTGGTTAGGGAGGCACTAATTGGATCCTTTGATTGTAAATAGCATTAAAAGTTTGGTAAGAATACGTTCTTGAGGTCCGCTGATTGTAAAATACCCTTTAAAGATTGTTGAGATACAATTCAAGATCAGAATCTTCAACTCAAATGTGGAACCTGTCCTTCTGTATGGTTCTGAAACGTGGCGAACAACAAAGACAAACACCCACAAACTCCAAACATTTATCAACAGATATCTGCGAAACATTGTGAACATCAGATGGCCAGATGTTATTGCCAACGCAGAACTGTGGAACAAGACCCAGCAAGTTCCAATAGAAATAGAAATCAGAAAACGGAAGTGGGATGGATTGGCCACACCCTCAGAAAGTCTCCATCCAACATCACAAGACAAGCCCTTGAATGGAACCCTCAGGGCAAAAGAAGAGTGGGAAGACCAAGACAGACATGGCGAAGGATTACCGACGCGGAAGTGAAGGCCGACGGAATGACGTGGGCCAAGCTGAAGAAGATCTCCCAAAACCGTGTCCGCTGGAAGAGTGTGGTTGCGGCCCTATGTTCCCCAGGAATTCAGAGGACTAAGTCAAGTAAGTCAAGAGATACAATTCTGGATTCACTGATGCACTGTCCCCTTCCAGTTAAGGATATGACATGTGTGCATCCGCTGATTTTGTATAAGTTTGAAGCTTTGTTAAGGGTAAGATACTGGGTCCACTGATGTGAAGGGTAAGATACTGGGTCCACTGATTGTGAAGGGTAAGATACTGGGGTCCACTGATTGTGAAGGTAAGATACTGGGGTCCACTGATTGTGTGTGATACATCCTCCTAAGGCTTGAACTCAGGACCTCTCCCAAGCAGGGGGTGCTAACAGTCATGCACACCATGCACAGCATGTTTCAGGTCAACACTGTGTCAACACTGTGTCACCACTGTGTCAACACTGCGTCAACACTGTGTCAACACTGTGTCAACACTGCGTCAACACTGTGTCACCACTGTGGTCCTTCTGTGACAGAACGTACACAGGGACACTTCTCTCTGACTGCAGTAGATTAACATTGTCCTAATGTTTTCACACAGGACACTTCTCTCTGACTGCAATAAATTTACATTGTCCTAATGTTTTCACACAGGGACACTTCTCACTGACTGCAATAGATTTACATGTCCTAATGTTTTCACACAGGGACACTTCTCTCTGACTGCAGTAGATTTACATTGTCCTAATGTTTTCACACAGGGACACTTCTCTCTGACTGCAATAGATTTACATTGTCCTAATGTTTTCACACAGGGACACTCTCACTGACTGCAATAGATTTACATTGTCCTAATGTTTTCACACAGGACACTTCTCTCTGACTGCAGTTGATAACATTGTCCTAATTTTTTCACACAGGGACACTTCTCACTGACTGCAATAGATTTACATTATCCAAATGTTTTCACACAGGACACTTCTCACTGACTGCAATAGATTTACATTGTCCCCAATGTTTTCACACAGGGACACTTCTCTCTGACTGCAAAGATTAACATTGTCCTAATGTTTTCACACAGGGGCACTTCTCACTGACTGCAATAGATTAACATGTCCTATGTTTTCACATAGGGGCACTTTTCTCTACTGGGAGTAGATTAACATGTCCTAATGTTTCACATGGGACACTTCTCACTGACTGCAATAGATTAAAAATTGTCCAAATGTTTTCACACAGGACAACTTCCACTGACTGCAATAGATTTACATTGTCCAAAGTTTTCACATAGACACTTTCCCACTGGGCTGCAATAGATTAACAATGTCCTAATGTTTTCACATAGGGACACATCTCCTGACTGCAATAGATTTACATTGTCCTAATGTTTCACATAGGGACACTTCCCTCTGACTGAAATAGATTAACATTGTCCTAATGTTTTAACACAGGGCCCCTTCTTTCTGACTGCAATAGATTAAACATTGTCCTAATGTTTTCACATAGGGACACTTCTCACTGACTGCAATAGATTAACACTGTAATAATGTTTTCACATAGGGACACTCTCACTGACTGCAATAGATTTTAATTGTCCTAATGTTTTCACATAGGGACACTTCTCACTGAACTGCAATAGATTAACAATGTCCTAATGTTTTCACATAGGGACACTCTCTCTGACTGCAATAGATTAACATTGTCCTAATGTTTTCACATAGGGAACACTTCTCACTGACTGCAATAGATTTACATTGTCCTAATGTTTTCACATAGGGCACTTCTCACTGACTGCTATAGATTAACATTGTCCTAATTTTCACATAGGGACACTTCTCACCCGATGCAATAGATTACATTTTCCCTAAAAAGTTTTCACACAGGGACACTTCTCTCTGACTGCAATAGATTAACATTGTCCTAATGTTTTCACACAGGGCACTTCTCTCTGACTGCAATAGATTACAATTTTTCAAATGTTTTGACACAGGGACACTTCTCACTGACTGCAATAGATTTACATTATCCAAAAGTTTTCAAACAGGACACTTCTCTCTGACTGCAATGGATTTACATTGTCCTAATTTTCAAACAGGGACACTTTTCACTGACTGCCATAGATTAACATTGTCCAAATGTTTTCACATAGGACACTTTTCACTGACTGCAAAAGATTTACATTATTCAAAGTTTTCACACAGGGACACTTCTCTCTGACTTTCAGGGGATTAACATTTTCCTAATGTTTTCACACAGGACACTTCTCACTGACTGCAAAGATTAACATTGTCCAAATGTTTTCACACAGGGACACTTTTCTCTGACTGCATAGATTAAACAATTGTCCTAATTTTTCACATAGGGACACTTCTCACTGACTGCAATAGATTTACATTGTCCTAATGTTTTCACATAGGGACACTTCTCACTGACTGCTATAGATTTAAAATTGTCCTAAGTTTTTCACATAAGGGGGGACAACTTCTCACGACTGCAATAGATTTACATTTTTCCAAGTTTTCACACAGGACACTTCTCTCTGACTGCAATAGATTTAACATTGTCCTAATGTTTCACACAGGGGCACTTCTCTCTGACTGCAATAGATTTACATTGTTCAAATGTTTTTACACAGGGACACTTTTCACTGACTGCAATAGATTACATTATCCAAATGTTTTTCAAACAGGACACTTCTCTCTGACCTGCAATGGATTTACATTGTCCTAATGTTTTCAAACAGGGACACTTCTCACTGACTGCAATAGATTAACATTGTCCAATTGTTTCACTCGGGGCACTTCTACACTGACTGCAATGAGTACATTATCCAAATGTTTCACACGGACACTCTCTCTGACTGCAGTAGATTAACATTGTCCCTAATGTTTTCACACAGGGACACTTCTCACTGACTGGGAATAGATTTAAAATTGTCCAAAGTTTTCACACAGGGACAACTTCTCACTGACCTGCAGTAGATTAACATTGTCCTAATGTTTTCACATCGGACACTTCTCACTGACTGCAATAGATTAACATTTTCCTAAATGTTTCACATAGGGGCACTTCTCTCTGACTGCAATAGATTAACCCTTGTCCTAATGTTTTCACATAGGGACACTTTTCACTGACTGCAATAGATTTACATTGTCCCCAATGTTTTCACATAGGGACACTTCTCACTGACTGCTATAGATTAAAAATTGTCCTAAGTTTTCACATAGGGACACTTCTCACTCACTGCAATAGATTAACATTGTCCTAATGTTTTCACACAGGGACACTTCTCTCTGACTGCAATAGATTAACATTGTCCAATGTTTCACACAGGACACTTCTCTCTGACCGCAATAATTTATATTGTCCAAATGTTTTGACCTAGGGACACTTCTCACTGACTGCAATAGATTTACATTATCCAAATGTTTTCAACAGGACACTTCTTCTGACTGCAATGGATTACATTGTCCTAATGTTTTCAAAAAGGGACACCTCTCACTGACTGCATAGATTAACATTGTCCCAAATGTTTTCACATAGGGACCCCTTCTCACTGACTGCAATAGATTTACATTATTCAAAAGTTTTCACACAGGGACACTTCTCTCTGACTGCAAAAAGGGTTTACATTGTCCTAATGTTTCAAACAGGGACACTTCTCACTGACTGCAATAGATTAACATTGTCCAAATGTTTTCACATAGGGACACTTCTCACTTTACTGCAATAGATTTTACATTATCCAAAAAGTTTTCACACAGGGACACTTCTCTCTGACTGCAGAGATTAACATTGGGCCTAATGTTTCACACAGGACACCTCTCACTGACTGCAAAGATTAACATTGTCCAAATGTTTTCACACAGGGACACTCTCCCCGACTGCATAGATTAAACATTGTCCTAATGTTTTCACATCGGACACTTCTCACTGACTGCAATAGATTAACATTGTCCAAATGTTTTCACAAAGGGGCACTTCTCACTGACTGCAATAGATTTACATTTTTTCAATGTTTTCACACAGGGACACTTCTCTCTGACTGCAGTAGTTAACATTGTCCAATGTTTTTTACACAGGGACACTTGTCACTGACTGCAATAGATTAACATTGTCCAAATGTTTTCCCCAAAAAGGGACACTTCTCTCTGACTGCAGTAGATTAACATTTTCCTAATGTTTTCACATCGGGGCACTTCTCACTGACTGCAATAGATTAACATTGTCCTAATGTTTTCACATAGGGGCACTTCTCACTGACTGCAATAATTTAAAATTGTCCTAATGTTTTTACATAGGACACTTCTCAAATGACTGCTATAGATAACATTGTCCTAATGGGTTTCACATAGGGACACTTCTCACTGACTGCAATAGATTTACATTGTCCTAAGTTTCACACAGGGACACTTCTCTCTGACTGCAATAGATTAACATTGTACTAATGTTTTCACACAGGACACTTCTCTCTGACTGCAATAGATTAAACATGTCAAATGTTTTGACACAGGGACACTTTTCACTGATGCAAAAGATTACATTATCCAAATGTTTTTCAAACAGGGGCACTTCTCCTGACTGCAATGGATTTACATTGTCCTAATGTTTTCAAACAGGGACACTTCTCACTGACTGCAATAGATTATCATTGTCCAAAAAGTTTTCACATAGGGACACTTCTCACTGACTGCAATAGATTTACATTATCCAAATGTTTCACAACAGGACACTTTTCTCGACTGCAGTAGATTAACATTGTCCTAAAGTTTTCACACAGGACACTTGTCACTGACTGCAAGATTAACATTGTCCAAATGTTTTCACACAGGGACACTCTCTCTGACTGCAGTAGATTTAACATTGTCCTAATGTTTTCACATCGGACACTTTTCACTGACTGCAATAGATTAACATTTGTCCTAATGTTTTCACATAGGGATACTTCTCACTGACTGCAATAGATAACTTTCCAAATGTTTTTACACAGGGGCACTTCTCACTGACTGCAAAGATTTACATTGTCCAAATGTTTTCACATAGGGACCCTTCTCACTGACTGCAATAGATTAACATTGTCCTAATGTTTAACATAGGGCACTTCTCACTGACTGCAATAGATTAACATTGTCCTAATGTTTTCACAAGGACACTTCCACTGACTTTCAATAGATTACATTTTCCTAATGTTTTCACATAGGGACACTTCCACTGACTGCAATAGATAACATTGTCCTAATGTTTCCACATAGGGACACTTCTCACTGACGCAAAAGATTAAAAATTGTCCTAATGTTTTCACATAGGGACACTTCTCTCGACTGCAAAGATTAACATTGTTCTAATGTTTTCACATAGGACACTTCTCACTGACTGCAATAGATAAAAATTGTCCTAATGTTTTCACAAGGGACACTTCCTCTGACTGCAATAGATTAACATTGTCCTAATGTTTTCACATAGGACACTTCTCTCTGACTGCAATAGATTAACATTGTCCAAATGTTTTCACATAGGGACACTCTCGCTGACTGAAATAGATTAACATTGTCCTAATGTTTTCACACAGGGGCACTTCTCCTGACTGGGAATAGATTTTCCCTTCTCCTATGTTTTCAAACAGGGACACTTCTTTCTGACTGCAATAGATTAACATTGTCTAAATGTTTTCACATAGGGACACTTCTCACTGACTGCAATAGATTAACACTGTCCTAATGGTTTTCACACAGGGACACTTTTCTCTGACTGCAATAGATTACATGTCCAAATTTTCACACAGGACACTTCTCACTGACTGCAATAATTTTCTTGTCCTAATGTTTTCACACAGGGGCACTTCTCTCTGACTGCAGTAGATTTACATTGTCCTAATGTTTTCCACACAGGGACACTCTTCCTGACTGCAAAGATTTACATTGTCCTAATGTTTTCACACAGGGACACTTCTCACTGACTGCAATAGATTAACATTGTCCTAATGTTTTCACATCGGGACACTTCTCTCTGACTGCAATAGATTAACATTGTCCTAATGTTTTCACACAGGGACACTTCTCTCTGACTGCAATAGATTAACATTGTCCTAATGTTTTCACACAGGGACACTTCTCACTGACTGCAATAGATTAACATTGTCCTAATGTTTTCACACAGGGACACTTCTCACTGACTGCAATAGATTTACATTGTCCTAATGTTTTCACACAGGGACACTTCTCTCTGACTGCAATGGATTTACATTATCCAAATGTTTTTCGTCTTGGCTTAGGGCTGTGTCAGACCAATTGACATAGGCTAGAACACCAAGGCCACATCAAAATGTTGTTATGCTCTGCATAGTTATGCAGGGATTGTCTTCAGTTGTGACAAGCTCCTAGCATAACATCACCAGTCTCCAAATTCCCCCGAAGTCGGAGTGTGGCTGCCCACTTGGCAGGGTTATCAGAAACGGTCACACATGTATTGTTCTCATCCCCAGCTGATGCATTTGTACCATAGTGTTCAAGTACTTCGGCTGATCCCCGGAGTCTTTTAGCCAGGGTACAACAACAACAACAACAACAATATCCAAATGTTTTCACACTTCTTTTTGTAACGTCACGTAAAACATCCTCGGCGACATTTCAAAGGGAGGGGAGGGGTAAACGCACACCAGTCAGATTGAGTGAAGAAACGAGTGCATCAAATCGTTTTGTTACATGAAAACGTTGGAATTAAAAGCGGTAATTTGAGTGGGCCTATACTTTCAAATTAAACAGAAACGTGAAGTGATTAATTCCTCAAGTATCTCAGAAACGTTGGATATATTGAATCATTTTCAGTCTCTTTTCTTCTTGTTTGTAGAGAAAATGCGAAAGTAAGAAGAGCTTCCAGGACAAAAGATGAGAAACCAAAGAATTGTATTCAAAACCTCGTGTAAGGTGTAAGGAAATACAACACGTTTAAAATGCATTCATCAGAACAAAATACACAATAAATCATATCTTTAGTCGACATGGTTTCGTATAGTGATACTGGGAGAGAGCAAAACAAAATAAAAACGAAACAAAACGAAACAATTACAACGGCAAAAAATATATTAACACCGAGGATGAAACCTCAGTCTGAAAAAAAGCATTCATGATAAAGGAAAACAACTGCAGCTGCAGCAAAAATGAAACTCATTGCCGTGAGACAACAAATTTCCTCATCTTCCTTTCCTCCCCCTCCCCCCCCCCTCTCTCTCTCTCTCTCTCTCTCTCTCTCTCTCCTTCCTGCAGTCCCACTCCTTCTTCATCATACTTTCCCCTTCTCTTTGTCTCGGCCTGACCTTTGCCCTCTCTTATCGACAACTCGCATACTCCTCGCCCCTCCACACCTCTTCCCCCTATCCATACACCCCCACTCCCTCCCCGTCTCACGTGCAGAATCTTCCATCCAAGTGCAAAGCTAAAATTATAATTCGCACACACACACACGCTCGCGCGCTCCCGCGCGCGCACACACACACACACACACACACACACACACACACACACACACACCACTCACACACACACACACACACACACACACACACACACACACACACACACACACCACCACCACCACCACCACCACCACCACCTTTCGATTGACTTCCAATCCGCCTCTGCCGAACTGCGAAGAAGGAAACCGTTGAGCAGTCTGCTGCAACAGGCTGTGACAGGACTCGGCAGCGTCAGAGACGACTGGTTTGGGAACTGGTAACAACAACGACACTCATTGTTCAGGTTCTGTGCATGGCACGGACACCCCATCCCCTCTTCCTCTCCCGCTTTCCTGTCCCCCCCCCCCCCCCCCCCCCCCCCCCCCCCCGGCCTGTGGCTGCACACCAACAATGCATGCGCCAAGGCCTTGCTTAGTAAGGAGTTGGGTATTTATAGACTGGCACAATCACATTTTGAGAAATGTTTTAGTGTCTGAAAGTTGATTCTCCTCATTTCTTTATTTTCCTATGGCGGTCAAGGTACAAGCCAGGTGGTTTTCCAAGCAGACAGGTTAACATCAAAGGAATGGGACTATTTGGGGTTTCCCGCTGGCGCAAAGAGAAGGGTCACGGCTGAGTACAAAGGCCTGAAATGTGACGTCAACAAAGGGGAAGGTCATGTATTTGAAGATTGTTTGCGAGTTCCTCGGTGAAAATCCCATTTAGAAAAAAAAAAAAAAAAAAGGGGGGGGGGGGGCGGACAATTTGTAGGGAGTTGTTCTTTTTCATCACTTTTCTGTTTAACATTGAATGTTGACTCAAATGAGTGGTAAACCTCAAAACGCTTATATGGATAATACAGGCTTTCAGTGCAAAATCCTGATTTAGGCGTGTGGCCTGTCCACGTCATCGCCTACGTCGTTTTCCTCTCGGCTTTTGGATTCCATTGGTTGCTGTGTGTGTGCAGGTCGGTTTTTTTGTTTTTGTTTTGTTTTGTTTTTTCGCTCGTAACGTACTTGTTCTTGTGTTAGTAACCCTTCCCCCCAACCCCACCTCCTACTCCCTTCCGCATTCCCCAACCACTCATCATCACTCATCGTCTCTCTCTCTCTCTCCTCTCTCTCTCTTCTCTCTCTCTCTCTCTCTCTCTCTCTCTTCCAATATTCCCAAATATTGAGTAAGCTACTCCTTTGTCACTCATTTTGACAACGGTTTGTTTCTAATGTAAAGTCTTACATTCTTCTTCTTGTGTGTTCTTTCTACTTTGTGTTTCGCTTGGGCTCGTGATGTGATATTTTAACTTTTATGCTGTGGGCTTCGTGGTGAAAGGTACACCTGTCTGATCGCTGTGGTTTAAAGGAATATCGTCCTCTCTCTCTCTCTCTCTCTCTCTCTCTCTCTCTCATCTCCTCTCTCTCTCTCTCTCCTCTCTCTCTCTCTCTCTCCTCTCCCCTCTCTTCTCTCTCTTCTCGTCTCTCCCTCTCTCTCTCTCTCTCCTCCTCTCTCAGTCTCTCTCTCTCTCTCTCCCTCTCTCTCTCTGTCCTCTTTCTCTCTCTCTCTTCTCTGTCATCTCACTCTCTTCTCTCTCCTCTCTCTCTCTCTCTCTCTCTCTCTCTCTCTCTCTCTCTCTCTCTGGCCCCCCCCTCTCTCTCTCTCTCTCCCTCCTCTCTCTCTCTCTCTGTGTCGTTCTCTCTCTCTCGTTCTCTCTCTCTCCCTCTCTCTCTCTCCTCCCCCCTCTCTCTCTCTCTCTCCTTCCCCCTCTCTCTCTTACATTTACAGCGTGCTCCTGGACCGGATCATGCCTCCCCCTCCCCCCACACACACACATACTTCTCCACCAAAGGCTTCACATTCAACCCACAGTCTTTCCTCCTATCGTATTTCCTCTGCTGCATTTCCTCATTCGCCAGTCGACCACGGCTTCCTCATTGAGGAGGGGGGGGGGTGAAGACAGGTAGAAGGGGATGGAGAGGTCACGTCGACAGGCGACAGACTCTCACGCATACAGACTCACGTTTTATTCACGTGCCATCGCGAATGCACTCGTGCGCAGACACTTATATGCGTGCACAGCACGCATGCATGAATACTTACAGACGCAATATATATATATATATATATATATATATAGAATGCTGAACAATTAAGTAGTGGGGAAAACAAGTGCAGGTTAACAATTCTTCAGTCGTTATAGTAATGACTTGGCAAAGATTTGAACTTTAAAAAAAAAAAAAAAAATTGAAGATGAAGAAAATGGGGGTAATACATTATAAATATGAGAAGCCCTCCACGAGCTGCCCGAGGGAACCATCGCAATCCGTCCCGAAAGCACATCTATTTGTATTGCCAGCTCCTAGGCCTTTCGTCCGCTGGATCGGACTCATCAGGGAGACACTTGGTGTCAAATAGAGACACACCACAGTCTATAATTCTATGGTGTTCTCACCACCAAGGGTTCAAAAAAGAATCCAACAGCACCCTCAAAGCAGCCAGCGAAGGGTAGTAAATGGAACAAAAAACAAGTGTGGAGATTAAAAAAGTTGCTGAAAAAATAAAAGCATTATTCAAACAATATAAAATATAGGGGACAATCTTTGAGCCAATGCTTGAGGATCCATTCAAGGATGCAAGGGAGATAAAAAGATATGGAACAGTCTGAGTGGTCAGCTCTGCTGTTCAATAACCCAAGCATTGTGAGTGGCTAAAAATTGTACAGAACAACCTTTACTTGGATCTCCCAAGAGATGCAATCTCCCACTGATTGACCAAACAATAGAATGCTGAACAATTAAGTAGTGGGGGAAAACAAGTGCAGGTTAACAATTCTTCAGTCGTTATAGTAATGACTTGGCAAAGATTTGAACTTTAAAAAAAAAAAAAAAATTGAAGATGAAGAAAATGGGGGTAATACATTATAAATATATATATATATATATATATATATATATATGCTAGAGCATATGTATTAATGCACGCACACACGCATGCGCACGTGTACGCGAGCGCGCACGCGGTCACACACACACACACACACACACACACACACACACACACACACACACACACACACACACACACACGTGAACATAGGCGCGCGCGCATACATACACACACATACACGCACGCACGCACGCACGCACGCACGCACGCACGCACGCACACACACACACACACACACACACACACACACACACACACACACATGAACATAGGCGCACGCGCATACACGCACATACACGCACGCACGCACGCACGCACACACACACACACACACACACACACACACACACACACACACACACACACACACACACACACACGCACGCACGCACGCACGCACGCACGCACGCACATGGGCATGCGTTGACTCTGTATTGCCTGTCAAAGTGGAAAAACAGCGAATGATAAAAACAGAGCTTGTAAATAGCAAACAACGATCACTTTGGGAATGTAAGTACAACTGTAAACCTATACTGATCATGATATGCCGTGAAATATATTACATCAAAAGTTAGAGAGAGGATTTTGTAAGTGAACTTTGTGTAAACGGTTTTCTTTTCAAAGAGTCTGGGCTTCGATAGCTTCATAGTTGCGGGAGTAAGTTCCAAAGTAGAGGGCTGGAATAATTTTTGTTAAAAAGTTTATTTAAATGACGTCAATATTAGTCATTGAAGCTAATCTTGATACATTTTCTGCATGAATATTCTTTTATTAATGACAGACATCCTTAATGGAAGAACTGCCTTTACATACAGCAATCCGATTCTGTGAGCTTCAAAAGAGCCACCTTAGCAGATGCTGAACAGGGCTTTCAATGAATTTGCACTGTCAGAGTCTACCAGCGTCTAAATGTACTTGACTGAATAGAGAATATGTACATGCAGGAATTATTCTGCTTATTGTTATACTATATCCTATGTAACTGGTTTAATTGTCTCGATACTGTTTTGATTAAGATTTTGATGAAAGTAATTCCTAAAGATTATCGTCAATGATTATGCCTAGAACACGATGGTTGTCAACCTTTTATGAATTCTTTTATTGCTGATAGAAACAGAAGGGAAATGTTTAAAATCTGCCGTCTTTGATGTTGTTGTCATAAGCGAGAGTTGGTTTGATTTCTGTGGATGTGATCGATGTTGCATGCACCATTCACATGAGACGTTCCCTCCTTTTTTATGAAGCAAAAAGAAAATATCGGTGGAAGCTGCTTGTCTAAATTGTTGTGTCATCACAGAAACGTTCACAGGGTTTTTAGCATAAACAGTGTGAGATCGTTGACAAAAACAGCAAAGAGGAGTGCACCTATCGATGAGCCCTGCAATACACCTTACTTGATAGGTCGTATGTCATGCACCTAACGATGAGCCCTGCAATACACCTTACTTGATAGGTCGTATGTCATTTGTTCAAGATCTTTTGGAGTTGAATTTCTAATAGGCTGTTTGTCGTCAGGCAGTGAGCTGTCAGAGAGTCACCGTGTCTAGGGTACGGCAAAATGGAAGCGGAGCCCATTCCTTCCCTTCCGCCGCCTTTAACCTCCCTGAACTGAATTAGGTTCCCACTGACTGCAGCGTGCATAGACAGGGTTGTGACTGCAGGGTGCATAGAGAGGGTTTTGACTGCAGGGTGCATGGACAGGGTTTTTGACTGCAGCGTGCATGGACAGGGTTTTGACTGCAGCGTGCATGGACAGGGTTTTAACTGCAGGATGCATAGACAGGGTTGTGACTGCAGGGTGCATGGACAGGGTTTTGACTGCAGGGTCCATAGACAGGGTTTTGACTGCAGGGTGCATAGACAGGGTTTTGACTGCAGGGTGCATAGACAGGGTTTTGACTGCAGCGTGCATGGACAGGGTTGTGACTGCAGGGTGCATAGACAGGGTTTTGACTGCAGGGTGCATAGACAGGATTTTGACTGCAGGGTGCATAGACAGGGTTTTGACTGCAGGGTGCATAGACAGGGTTTTGACTGCAGCGTGCATGGACAGGGTTGTGACTGCAGGGTGCATAGACAGGGTTTTGACTGCAGGGTGCATAGAGAGGGTTTGACTGCAGCGTGCATAGACAGGGTTTTGACTGCAGGGTGCATAGAGAGGGTTGTGACTGCAGGGTGCATAGACAGGGTTGTGACTGCAGGTGCATAGACAGGGTTTTGACTGCAGGGTGCATAGACAGGGTTGTGACTGCAGCGTGCATAGACAGGGTTTTGACTGCAGGGTGCATAGACAGGGTTGTGACTGCAGGGTGCATAGACAGGGTTGTGACTGCAGGGTGCATAGACAGGGTTTTGACTGCAGGGTGTATAGAGAGGGTTGTGACTGCAGGGTGCATAGAGAGGGGTTTGACTGCAGCGTGCATAGACAGGGTTTTGACTGCAGCGTGCATAGACAGGGTTGTGACTGCAGGGTGCATAGACAGGGTTGTGACTGCAGCGTGCATAGACAGGGTTGTGACTGCAGGGTGCATAGACAGGGTTGTGACTGCAGGGTGCATAGACAGGGTTGTGACTGCAGGGTGCATAGACAGGGTTTTGACTGCAGGGTGTATAGAGAGGGTTTTGTGACTGCAGGGTGCATAGAGAGGGGTTTGACTGCAGCGTGCATAGACAGGGTTTTGACTGCAGGGTGCATAGACAGGGTTGTGACTGCAGGGTGCATAGACAGGGTTGTGACTGCAGGGTGTATAGAGAGGGTTTTGACTGCAGGGTGCATAGAGAGTGTTTTGACTGCATGGTGCATAGAGAGGGTTTTGACTGCAGGGTGCATAGAGA
>CM031607.1:96116607-96136607 GCA_018398815.1 Conus ventricosus
GGGCGGGGGAGTGGGGTGGGGGGAAGAGGGGCGATGCCAGAGGTGTTGTACAGGTTAGTAGGGGGCGGGGGAGAGGGGGGTGGGGGGAAGAGGGGCCAATGCCAGAGGTGTTGTACAGGTTAGTAGGGGGCGGGGGAGAGGGGGTGGGGGGAAAGAGGGGCCAATGCAGAGGTGTTGTACAGGTTAGTAGGGGGCGGGGGGTGGGGGGAAGAGGGGCCGATGCCAGAGGTGTTGTACAGGTTAGTAGGGGGGGGGGGGTGGGGGAAGAGGGGCCAATGCCAGAGGTGTTGTACAGGTTAGTAGGGGGGCGGGGGGGTGGGGGTGGGGGGAAGAGGGGCCAATGCCAGAGGTGTTGTACAGGTTAGTAGGGGGGCGGGGGGGTGGGGGTGGGGGGAGGAAGAGGGGCCATGCCAGAGGTGTTGTACAGGTTAGTAGGGGGCGGGGGGGTGGGGGTGGGGGGAAGAGGGGCCAATGCCAGAGGTGTTGTACAGGTTAGTAGGGGGCGGGGGGTGGGGGGAAGAGGGGCCAATGCCAGAGGTGTTGTACAGGTTAGTAGGGGGCGGGGGGTGGGGGGAAGAGGGGCCAATGCCAGAGGTGTTGTACAGGTTAGTAGGGGGCGGGGGGGTGGGGGGAAGAGGGGCCGATGCCAGAGGTGTTGTACAGGTTAGTAGGGGGCGGGGGGGGGTGGGGTGGGGGAAGAGGGGCCGATGCCAGAGGTGTTGTACAGGTTAGTAGGGGGCGGGGGGTGGGGGGAAGAGGGGCCAATGCAGAGGTGTTGTACAGGTTAGTAGGGGGCGGGGGGGTGGGGGAAGAGGGGCCGATGCCAGAGGTGTTGTACAGGTTAGTAGGGGGCGGGGGGGGTGGTGGGGGAAGAGGGGCCAATGCCAGAGGTGTTGTACAGGTTAGTAGGGGGCGGGGGGTGGGGGGAGAGGGGGCCGATGCCAGAGGTGTTGTACAGGTTAGTAGGGGGGGGGGGAGTGGGGGTGGGGGGAAGAGGGGCCGATGCCCGAGGTGTTGCACAGGTTAGTAGGGGGCGGGGGAGTGGGGTGGGGGGAAGAGGGGCCGATGCCAGAGGTGTTGTACAGGTTAGTAGGGGGGGGGGGGGTGGGGGTGGGGGAAGAGGGGCCGATGCCAGAGGTGTTGTACAGGTTAGTAGGGGGCGGGGGGGTGGGGTGGGGGGAAAGAGGGGCCGATGCCAGAGGTGTTGTACAGGTTAGTAGGGGGGCGGGGGTGGGGTGGGGGAAGAGGGGCGATGCCCGAGGTGTTGTACAGGTTAGTAGGGGGCGGGGGGGGGTGGGGTGGGGGGAAGAGGGGCCGATGCCAGAGGTGTTGCACAGGTTAGTAGGGGGGTGGGGGTGGGGGGAAGAGGGGCCCATGCCAGAGGTGTTGTACAGGTTAGTAGGGGGCGGGGGAGTGAGGTGGGGAAGAGGGGCCGATGCCAGAGGTGTTGTACAGGTTAGTAGGGGGGGGGGAGTGGGGTGGGGGAAAGAGGGGCGATGCAGAGGTGTTGTACAGGTTAGTAGGGGGCGGGGGGAGTGGGGTGGGGGAAGAGGGGCGATGCCAGAGGTGTTGTACAGGTTAGTAGGGGGCGGGTGGTGGGGGGAAGAGGGGCCAATGCCAGAGGTGTTGTACAGGTTAGTAGGGGGCGGGGGGTGGGGGAAGAGGGGCCGATGCCAGAGTTGTTGTACAGGTTAGTAGGGGCGGGGGTGGGGTGTGGGGGAAGAGGGGCCGATGCAGAGGTGTTGTACAGGTTAGTAGGGAGGCGGGGGGTGGGGGGAAGAGGGGCCAATGCCAGAGGTGTTGTACAGGTTAGTAGGGGGCGGGGGTGGGGTGGGGGAAGAGGGGCCAATGCCAGAGGTGTTGTACAGGTTAGTAGGGGGCGGGGGTGTGGGGTGGGGGGAAGAGGGGCCGATGCCAGAGGTGTTGTACAGGTTAGTGGGGGGCGGGGGGTGGGGTGGGGGAAGAGGGGCCCAAAGCCAGAGGTGTTGTACAGGTTAGTGGGGGCGGGGGAGAGGGGGTGGGGGGAAGAGGGGCCAATGCAGAGGTGTTGTACAGGTTAGTAGGGGGCGGGGGGTGGGGGTGGGGGAAGAGGGGCCAATGCCAGAGGTGTTGTACAGGTTAGTAGGGGGCGGGGGAGAGGGGGGTGGGGGGAAGAGGGGCCAATGCAGAGGTGTTGTACAGGTTAGTAGGGGGCGGGGGGTGGGGGGTGGGGGAAGAGGGGCCAATGCCAGAGGTGTTGTACAGGTTAGTAGGGGGGCGGGGGAGTGGGGTGGGGGGAAGAGGGGCCGATTGCCAGAGGTGTTGTACAGGTTTGTAGGGGGCGGGGGGGTGGGGTGGGGGAAGAGGGGCCAATGCCAGAGGTGTTGTACAGGTTAGTAGGGGGCGGGGGGTGGGGGTGGGGGAAGAGGGGCCAATGCCAGAGGTGTTGTACAGGTTAGTAGGGGGTGGGGGTGGGGGGAAGAGGGGCGATGCCGAGGTGTTGTACAGGTTAGTAGGGGGGGGGGGGAGTGGGGTGGGGGAAGAGGGGCCGATGCCAGAGGTGTTGTACAGGTTAGTAGGGGGGCGGGGGAGTGGGGTGGGGGAAGAGGGGCCAATGCCAGAGGTGTTGTACAGGTTAGTAGGGGGCGGGGGGTGGGGGGGGGAAGAGGGGCCAATGCCCGAGGTGTTGTACAGGTTAGTAGGGGGCGGGGGGTGGGGGAAGAGGGGCCAATGCCAGAGGTGTTGTACAGGTTAGTAGGGGGGCGGGGGGTGGGGGGAAGAGGGGCCAATGCCAGAGGTGTTGTACAGGTTAGTAGGGGGCGGGGGTGGGGTGGGGGGAAGAGGGGCCAATGCCAGAGGTGTTGTACAGGTTAGTAGGGGGCGGGGGGTGGGGGGAAGAGGGGCGATGCCAGAGGTGTTGTACAGGTTAGTAGGGGGCGGGGGGTGGGGGGAAGAGGGGCCGATGCCAGAGGTGTTGTACAGGTTAGTAGGGGGTGGGGTGGGGGAAGAGGGGCGATGCAGAGGTGTTGGACAGGTTAGTAGGGGGCGGGGGGTGGGGTGGGGAAGAGGGGCCGATGCCAGAGGTGTTGTACAGGTTAGTAGGGGGGGGGGGTGGGGGGAAGAGGGGCCGATGCCAGAGGTGTTGTACAGGTTAGTAGGGGGCGGGGGGGGTGTGGGTGGGGGAAGAGGGGCCAATGCCAGAGGTGTTGTACAGGTTAGTAGGGGGCGGGGGGGGTGGGGGTGGGGGAAGAGGGGCCAATGCCAGAGGTGTTGTACAGGTTAGTAGGGGGCGGGGGGGTGGGGGTGGGGAAGAGGGGCCAATGCAGAGGTGTTGTACAGGTTAGTAGGGGGCGGGGGGGGTGGGGTGGGGGAAGAGGGGCCAATGCCAGAGGTGTTGTACAGGTTAGTAGGGGGCGGGGGGTGGGGGGAAGAGGGGCCGATGCCAGAGGTGTTGTACAGGTTAGTAGGGGGCGGGGGGTGGGGAGTGGGGGGGGGGAAGAGGGGCCGATGCCAGAGGTGTTGTACAGGTTAGTAGGGGGGCGGGGGAGTGGGGGTGGGGGAAGAGGGGCCCAAAGCCAGAGGTGTTGTACAGGTTAGTAGGGGGGCGGGGGTGGGGGGAAGAGGGGCCGATGCCAGAGGTGTTGTTACAGGTTAGTAGGGGGCGGGGGGTGGGGGTGGGGGGAAGAGGGGCCGATGCCAGAGGTGTTGTACAGGTTAGTAGGGGGCGGGGGGTAGGGGGTGGGGGAAGAGGGGCCGATGCCAGAGGTGTTGTACAGGTTAGTAGGGGGGCGGGGGGGTGGGGGGAGAGGGGCCGATGCCAGAGGTGTTGTACAGGTTAGTAGGGGGGCGGGGGGGGTGGGGGGAAGAGGGGCCGATGCCAGAGGTGTTGTACAGGTTAGTAGGGGGGCGGGGGGTGGGGGGAGAGGGGCCGATGCCAGAGGTGTTGTACAGGTTAGTAGGGGGCGGGGGGGTGGGGGGGGGAAGAGGGGCCAATGCCAGAGGTGTTGTACAGGTTAGTAGGGGGCGGGGGGAGTGGGGTGGGGGGAAGAGGGGCCATGCCAGAGGTGTTGTACAGGTTAGTAGGAGGCGGGGGAGTGGGGTGGGGGGAAGAGGGGCCAATGCCAGAGGTGTTGTACAGGTTAGTAGGGGGGGGGGGGGTGGGGGGAAGGGGGCGATGCCAGAGGTGTTGTACAGGTTAGTAGGGGGCGGGGGAGTGGGGTGGGGGGAAGAGGGGCCAATGCCAGAGGTGTTGTACAGGTTAGTAGGGGGGCGGGGGTGGGGTGGGGGAAGAGGGGCCGATGCCAGAGGTGTTGTACAGGTTAGTAGGGGGCGGGGGGTGGGGGGGAAGAGGGGCCGATGCCAGAGGTGTTGTACAGGTTAGTAGGGGGGCGGGGGAGTGGGGTGGGGGAAGAGGGGCCGATGCCAGAGGTGTTGTACAGGTTAGTAGGGGGCGGGGGGTGGGGGGAAGAGGGGCCGATGCCAGAGGTGTTGTACAGGTTAGTAGGGGGCGGGGGGGGGTGGGGGGAAGAGGGGCCAATGTACGAGGTGTTGTACAGGTTAGTAGGGGGCGGGGGGTGAGGGTGGGGGAAGAGGGGCCAATGTACGAGGTGTTGTACAGGTTAGTAGGGGGCGGGGGAGTGGGGTGGGGGAAGAGGGGCCGATGCCAGAGGTGTTGTACAGGTTAGTAGGGGGCGGGGGAGTGGGGTGGGGGAAGAGGGGCCGATGCCAGAGGTGTTGTACAGGTTAGTAGGGGGGCGGGGGAGTGGGGTGGGGGAAGAGGGGCCGATGCCAGAGGTGTTGTACAGGTTAGTAGGGGGCGGGGGAGTGGGGTGGGGGAAGAGGGGCCGATGCCAGAGGTGTTGTACAGGTTAGTAGGGGGCGGGGGGGTGGGGTGGGGGAAGAGGGGCCGATGCCAGAGGTGTTGTACAGGTTAGTAGGGGCGGGGGTGGGGGGGGAAGAGGGGCCGATGCCAGAGGTGTTGTACAGGTTAGTAGGGGGCGGGGGGGTGGGGTGGGGGGAAAAGAGGGGCCGATGCCAGAGGTGTTGTACAGGTTAGTAGGGGGCGGGGGAGTGGGGGGAAGAGGGGCCGATGCCAGAGGTGTTGTACAGGTTAGTAGGGGGCGGGGGAGTGGGGTGGGGGAAGAGGGGCCGATGCCAGAGGTGTTGTACAGGTTAGTAGGTGGCGGGGGGGTGGGGGAAGAGGGGCCAATGCCAGAGGTGTTGTACAGGTTAGTAGGGGGCGGGGGGTGGGGGGAAGAGGGCCGATGCCAGAGGTGTTGTACAGGTTAGTAGGGGGCGGGGGAGTGGGGTGGGGGAAGAGGGGCCGATGCAGAGGTGTTGTACAGGTTAGTAGGGGGCGGGGGAGTGGGGTGGGGGAAGAGGGGCCGATGCCAGAGGTGTTGTACAGGTTAGTAGGGGGCGGGGGGGTGGGGGTGGGGGGAAGAAGGGGCCGATGCCAGAGGTGTTGTACAGGTTAGTAGGGGGGCGGGGGTGGGGGGGGGAAGAGGGGCCCATGCCAGAGGTGTTGTACAGGTTAGTAGGGGGCGGGGGAGGGGGTGGGGGGAAGAGGGGCGATGCCAGAGGTGTTGTACAGGTTAGTAGGGGGCGGGGGGGTGGGGGGTGGGGGAAGAGGGGCGATGCCAGAGGTGTTGTACAGGTTGTAGGGGGGGGTAAGGGGGCAGGGGGGGGGAGGGGGGTGGGGGGAAGAGGGGCCAATGCAGAGGTGTTGTACAGGTTAGTAGGGGGGGGGGGGGGGTGGGGGGAAGAGGGGCCGAATGCAGAGGTGTTGTACAGGTTAGTAGGGGGGCGGGGGGGTGTGGGGGAAGAGGGGCGATGCCAGAGGTGTTGTACAGGTTAGTAGGGGGGCGGGGAGTGGGGGGGAGGAAGAGGGGCGATGCAGAGGTGTTGTACAGGTTAGTAGGGGGCGGGGAGTGGGGGGAAGAGGGGCCGATGCCAGAGGTGTTGTACAGGTTAGTAGGGGGCGGGGAAGTGGGGGGGGAAGAGGGGCCGATGCCAGAGGTGTTGTACAGGTTAGTAGGGGGCGGGGGGTGGGGGGGAAGAGGGGCCGATGCCAGAGGTGTTGTACAGGTTAGTAGGGGGCGGGGGGTGGGGGTGGGGGAAGAGGGGCCGATGCCAGAGGTGTTGTACAGGTTAGTAGGGGGCGGGGGGGTGGGGTGGGGGAGAGGGGCCGATGCCAGAGGTGTTGTACAGGTTAGTAGGGGGCGGGGGAGTGGGGTGGGGGAAGAAGGGCGATGCCAGAGGTGTTTACAGGTTAGTAGGGGGCGGGGGGAAGAGGGGCCGATGCAGAGGTGTTGTACAGGTTAGTAGAGGGCGGGGGGTGGGGGGAAGAGGGGCCGATGCAGAGGTGTTGTACAGGTTAGTAGGGGGCGGGGGGCGGGGGGAAGAGGGGCGATGCCAGAGGTGTTGTACAGGTTAGTAGGGGGCGGGGGGCGGGGGGAAGAGGGGCGATGCAGAGGTGTTGTACAGGTTAGTAGGGGGCGGGGGGGTGGGGTGGGGGGGAAGGGGGCCGATGCCAGAGGTGTTGTACAGGTTAGTAGGGGGCGGGGGTGGGGTGGGGGAAGAGGGGCGATGCCAGAGGTGTTGTACAGGTTAGTAGGGGGCGGGGGGTGGGGGGAAGAGGGGCCAATGCCAGAGGTGTTGTACAGGTTAGTAGGGGGGGCGGGGGGTGGGGGTGGGGGAAGAGGGGCCGATGCCAGAGGTGTTGTACGGTTAGTTAGGGGCGGGGGAGTGGGGTGGGGGAAGAGGGGCCGATGCCAGAGGTGTTGTACAGGTTCGATAAGTTTCCTCCACTTCATTCTAGCATCAAAAAACTTGGATCCTTTCTTGTCGTAACGCCAGTAGTGTGTGTGTGTGTGTGTGTGTGTGTGTGTGTGTGTGTGTGTGTGTGTGTGTGTGTGTGTGTGTGTGTGTGTTTTGTTATGAGGCAAGAAAAATAACTCGATACTCCACTCTACTCCAATGTAATTTCTAATATATTGGATTAAAAAAAAAAAAACAAAGAAAAGGAAAAGAAGAAAAAAACGTATATTTTGTGCCAAAGGTTTTGAATTCCAAATAACACACATTGTCAAACAGAGAAAAAATAAATTGTTCAAACAAAATGATTGAATTCATTAGTCGGGTTGTCAAGTCATTTCAGCGATTTGAGATCTGAACTTTCTATGATGAAATCATGACAGGCCAATCAGCCCAAACAAACACTGCGTACAACGCTAAATCGCCGCCCGAAAAGACAACACAGAGCACACAGAACACACCGGAGACATTCCTTGTTCCTCTATTGACAACCCAGAGCACACAGAACACACGGGAGACATTCCTTGTTCCTCTATTGACAGACAGAGCACACAGAACACACCGGAGACATTCCTTGTTCCTCTATTGACAACACAGAGCACACAGAACACACCGGAGACATTCCTTGTTCCTCTATGACAACACAGAGCACACAGAACACCAACCGGAGACATTCTTGTTCCTCTATTGACTGTTTGTTGTTCCCTGTCTCGTTTTAGATTTCCTTTCCTCTGAACCTACGGTGAGAGAGTCTGTCAGAGTCAGAGGCAAATGTATCCCCTCTGCCACTGTAAGTGTCTGGCATCGTTCTGGGCAGGGACGGGAGGGGAGGAGGAGGAGGAGGGCGGGTGGCGTGGTCTGGAATGGCAGCCAGCCTGTCCTCTTGAAGGGTGTCAGTCAATCACGTCGTGTGGTGCGGTGCCGTTAACCCCCTTTGAGTGCGTGTGTCCCGAACGTATTTGGTGTTTCTATGGAATTAAGATCAGGTGACATCAAGGCGCGCAGTGCACACACACACACACACACACACACCACACACACACCAACCACACACACACACACACCACACACAACACAACACACACAGTGATTAGTATGCATAACCCAAAATTAGGTAGGCATCAAGGTGTGACCAGCGCCTTGGGCTAATGCTGTAGGTCAGACATTGCTGAGCCGCAGCCCCGAGACCCTTTCTTCAACTCTCTCATCTTCGCCATCAATTCATTTCTCGGCTAATGCTGTAGGTCAGACATCTGTAAGTCGTAGCCACGAGACCCTCTTCTTCAACTCTCTCATCTTCGCCATCAATTCATTTCTCCGGCTAATGCTGTAGGTCAGACATCTGCTAAGTCGTAGCCACGAGACCCTCTTCTTCAACTCTTCATCTCGCCATCAATTCATTTCTCCGGCTAATGCTGTAGGTCAGACATCTGCTAAGTCGTAGCCACGAGACCCTCTTCTTCAACTCTCTCATCTTCGCCATCAATTCATTTCTCCGGCTAATGCTGTAGGTCAGACATCTGCTAAGTCGTAGCACGAGACCCTCTTCTTCAACTCTCTCATCTTCGCCATCAATTCATTTCTCCGGCTAATGCTGTAGGTCAGACATCTGCTAAGTCGTAGCCACGAGGACCTCTTCTTCAACTCTCTCATCTTCGCCATCAATTCATTTCTCCGGCTAATGCTGTAGGTCAGACATCTGCTAAGTCGTAGCCACGAGACCTCTTCTTCAACTCTCTCATCTTCGCCATCAATTCATTTCTCCGGCTAATGCTGTAGGTCAGACATCTGCTAAGTCGTAGCCACGAGACCTCTTCTTCAACTCTCTCATCTTCGCATCAATTCATTTCTCCGGCTAATGCTGTAGGTCAGACATCTGCTAAGTCGTAGCCACGAGACCCTCTTCTTCACTCTCTCATCTTCGCCATCATTCATTTCTCCGGCTAATGCTGTAGGTCAGACATCTGCTAAGTCGTAGCCACGAGACCCTCTTCTTCAACTCTCTCATCTTCGCCATCAATTCATTTCTCCGGCTAATGCTGTAGGTCAGACATCTGCTAAGTCGTAGCCACGAGACCCTCTTCTTCAACTCTCTCATCTTCGCCATCAATTCATTTCTCCGGCTAATGCTGTAGGTCAGACATCTGCTAAGTCGTAGCCACGAGACCCTCTTCTTCAACTCTCTCATCTTCGCCATCAATTCATTTCTCCGGCTAATGCTGTAGGTCAGACATCTGCTAAGTCGTAGCCACGAGACCCTCTTCTTCAACTCTCTTCATCTTCGCCATCAATTCATTTCTCCGGCTAATGCTGTAGGTCAGACATCTGCTAAGTCGTAGCCACGAGACCCTCTTCTTCAACTCTCTCATCTTCGCCATCAATTCATTTCTCCGGCTAATGCTGTAGGTCAGACATCTGCTAAGTCGTAGCCACGAGACCCTCTTCTTCAACTCTTCATCTTCGCCATCAATTCATTTCTCGGCTAATGCTGTAGGTCAGACATCTGCTAAGTCGTAGCCAGAGACCCTCTTCTTCAACTCTCTCATCTTAGCAATCAATTCATTTCTCCGGCTAATGCTGTAGGTCAGACATCTGCTAAGTCGTAGCCACGGACCCTCTTCTTCAACTCTCATCTTCGCCATCAATTCATTTCTCCGGCTAATGCTGTAGGTCAGACATCTGCTAAGTCGTAGCCACGAGGCCCTCTTCTTCAACTCTCTCATCTTCGCCATCAATTCATTTCTCCGGCTAATGCTGTAGGTCAGACATCTGCTAAGTCGTAGCCACGAGACCTCTTCTTCAACTCTCTCATCTTCGCCATCAATTCATTTCTCCGGCTAATGCTGTAGGTCAGACATCTGCTAAGTCGTAGCACGAGACCCTCTTCTTCAACTCTTCATCTTCGCCATCAATTCATTTCTCCGGCTAATGCTGTAGGTCAGACATCTGCTAAGTCGTAGCCACGAGACCCTCTTCTTCAAACTCTCTCATCTTCGCCATCAATTCATTTCTCCGGCTAATGCTGTAGGTCAGACATCTGCTAAGTCGTAGCACGGACCTCTTCTTCAACTCTCTCATCTTCGCCATCAATTCATTTCTCGGCTAATGCTGTAGGTCAGACATCTGCTAAGTCGTAGCCACGAGACCTCTTCTTCAACTCTCTCATCTTCGCCATCAATTCATTTCTCCGGCTAATGCTGTAGGTCAGACATCTGCTAAGTCGTAGCCACGAGACCCTCTTCTTCAACTCTCTCATCTTCGCCATCAATTCATTTCTCCGGCTAATGCTGTAGGTCAGAACATCTGCTAAGTCGTAGCCACGAGACCCTCTTCTTCAACTCTCTCATCTTCGCCATCAATTCATTTCTCGGCTAATGCTGTAGGTCAGACATCTGCTAAGTCGTAGCCACGAGACCCTCTTCTTCAACTCTCTCATCTTCGCCATCAATTCATTTCTCCGGCTAATGCTGTAGGTCAGACATCTGCTAAGTCGTAGCCACGAGACCCTCTTCTTCAACTCTCTCATCTTCGCCATCAATTCATTTCTCCGGCTAATGCTGTAGGTCAGACATCTGCTAAGTCGTAGCCACGAGACCCTCTTCTTCAACTCTCTCATCTTCGCCATCAATTCATTTCTCCGGCTAATGCTGTAGGTCAGACATCTGCTAAGTCGTAGCCACGAGACCCTCTTCTTCAACTCTCTCATCTTCGCCATCAATTCATTTCTCCGGCTAATGCTGTAGGTCAGACATCTGCTAAGTCGTAGCCACGAGACCTCTTCTTCAACTCTCTCATCTTCGCCATCAATTCATTTCTCCGGCTAATGCTGTAGGTCAGACATCTGCTAAGTCGTAGCCACGAGACCCTCTTCTTCAACTCTCTCATCTTAGCAATCAATTCATTTCTCGGCTAATGCTGTAGGTCAGACATCTGCTAAGTCGTAGCCATGAGACCTCTTCTTCAACTCTCTCATCTTAGCAATCAATTCATTTCTCCGGCTAATGCTGTAGGTCAGACATCTGCTAAGTCGTAGCCACGAGACCCTCTTCTTCAACTCTTCATCTTAGCCATCAATTCATTTCTCGGCTAATGCTGTAGGTCAGACATCTGCTAAGTCGTAGCCATGAGACCCTCTTCTTCAACTCTCTCATCTTCGCCATCAATTCATTTCTCCGGCTAATGCTGTAGGTCAGACATCTGCTAAGTCGTAGCCATGAGACCCTCTTCTTCAACTCTCTCATCTTAGCCATCAATTCATTTCTCCGGCTAATGCTGTAGGTCAGACATCTGCTAAGTCGTAGCCATGAGACCCTCTTCTTCAACTCTCTCATCTTAGCCATCAATTCATTTCTCGGCTAATGCTGTAGGTCAGACATCTGCTAAGTCGTAGCACGAGACCCTCTTCTTCAACTCTCTCATCTTAGCCATCAATTCATTTCTCCGGCTAATGCTGTAGGTCAGACATCTGCTAAGTCGTAGCCATGAGACCTCTTCTTCAACTCTCTTCTTAGCCATCAATTCATTCTCCGGCTAATGTGAGGTCAGACATCTGCTAAGTCGTAGCCACGGACCCTCTTTTCAACTCTCATCTTCGCCATCAATTCATTTCTCCGGCTAATGCTGTAGGTCAGACATCTGCTAAGTCGTAGCCACGAGACCCTCTTCTTCAACTCTCTCATCTTCGCATCAATTCATTTCTCCGGCTAATGCTGTAGGTCAGACATCTGCTAAGTCGTAGCCACGAGACCTCTTCTTCAACTCTTCATCTTCGCCATCAATTCATTTTCCGGCTAATGCTGTAGGTCAGACATCTGCTGAGTCGTAGCCACGAGACCCTCTTCTTCAACTCTCTAATCTTCGCCATCAATTCATTTCTCCGGCTAATGCTGTAGGTCAGCATCTGCTGAGTCGTAGCCACGAGACCCTTTCTTCAACTCTCTCATCTTCGCCATCAATTCATTTCTCGGCTAATGCTGTAGGTCAGACATCTGCTAAGTCGTAGCCACGAGACTCTCTTCTTCAACTCTCTAATCTTCGCATCAATTCATTTCTCCGGCTAATGCTGTAGGTCAGACATCTGCTGAGTCGTAGCCACGAGACCCTCTTCTTCAACTCTCTCATTTCGCATCAATTCATTTCTCGGCTAATGCTGTAGGTCAGACATCTGCTGAGTCGCAGCACGAGACCTCTTTTAACTCTCTATCTTCGCCATCAATTCATTTCTCCGGCTAATGCTGTAGGTCAGACATCTGCTGGTCGTAGCCACGAGACCCTCTTCTTCAACTCTCTCATCTTCGCCATCAATTCATTTCTCCGGCTAATGCGTAGGTCAGACATCTGCTGAGTCGTAGCCACGAGACCCTCTTCTTCAACTCTCTCATCTTCGCCATCAATTCATTTCTCCGGTAATGCTGTAGGTCAGACATCTGCTAAGTCGTAGCCCGAGACCTCTTCTTCACTCTCTCATCTTCGCATCAATTCATTTCTCGGCTAATGCTGTAGGTCAGACACTGCTAAGTCGTAGCCACGAGACCTCTCTTCAACTCTTCATCTTCGCCATCAATTCATTTCTCCGGCTAATGCTGTAGGTCAGACATCTGCTAAGTCGTAGCCACGAGACCTCTTCTTCAACTCTCTATCTTCGCATCAATTCATTTTCCGGCTAATGCTGTAGGTCAGACATCTGCTGAGTGTAGCCACGAGACCTCTTCTTCAACTCTCTCATCTTCGCCATCAATTCATTTCTCGGCTAATGCTGTAGGTCAGACATCTGTAAGTCGCAGCCACGAGACCTCTTCTTCAACTCTTCATCTTCGCCATCAATTCATTTCTCGGCTAATGCTGTAGGTCAGACATCTGCTAAGTCGTAGCACGAGACCCTCTTCTTCAACTCTTCATCTTCGCCATCAATTCATTTCTCGGTAATGCTGTAGGTCAGACATCTGCTAAGTCGTAGCCACGGACCCTCTTCTTCAACTCTCTCATCTTCGCCATCAATTCATTTCTCCGGCTAATGCTGTAGGTCAGACATCTGCTAAGTCGTAGCCCGAGACCTCTTCTTCAACTCTAATCTTCGCCTCAATTCATTTCTCCGGTAATGCTGTAGGTCAGAATCTGCTGAGTCGTAGCCACGAGACCCTCTTCTTCAACTCTCTCATCTTCGCCATCAATTCAATTTTTCCGGCTAATGCTGTAGGTCGACTCTGCTGGTCGAGCCACGAGACCCTCTCTTCAACTCTTCATCTTCGCCATCAATTCATTTCTCGGCTAATGCGTAGGTCAGACATCTGCTGAAATCGTAGCCACGAGACCCCCTTCTTAACTCTCTCATCTTCGCCTCAATTCATTTCTCCGGTAATGCTGTAGGTCAGACATTGCTAGTCGTAAACCCCGAGACCCCCTTCTTCAACTCTCTCATCTTTTGCAAACAATTTATTTCTCCGGTAATGCTGTAGGTCAGAATCTGCTAAGTCGTAGCCCCGAGGGCCTCTTTTAACTCTCTCATCTTCGCCATCAAATCATTTCTCCCGGGTAAAGCTGTAGGTCAGGGCATCTGCTAAGTCGTAGCCACGAGACCTCTTCTTCAACTCTTCATCTTCGCCATCAATTCATTCTCCGGCTAATGCTGTAGGTCAGACATCTGCTAAGTCGTAGCCACGAGACCTCTTCTTCAACTCTCTCATCTTCGCCATCAATTCATTTCTCCGGCTAATGCTGTAGGTCAGACATTGCTAAGTCGTAGCCACGAGACCCCCTTCTTCAACTCTCTCATCTTCGCCATCAATTCAAATTTTTCCGGCTAATGCTGTAGGTCAGACATCTGCTAAGTCGTAGCCACGAGACCCTCTTCTTCAACTCTCTCATCTTCGCCATCAATTCATTTTTTCCGGCTAATGCTGTAGGTCAGACATCTGCTAAGGGCGTAGCCACGAGACCTCTTTCTTCAACTCTCTCATCTTCGCCATCAATTCATTTCTCCGGCTAATGCTGTAGGTCAGACATCTGCTAAGTCGTAGCCACGAGACCCTCTTCTTCAACTCTCTCATCTTCGCCATCAATTCATTTCCGGCTAATGCTGTAGGTCAGACATCTGCTAAGTCGTAGCCACGAGACCCTCTTCTTCAACTCTCTCATCTTCGCCATCAATTCATTTCTCCGGCTAATGCTGTAGGTCAGACATCTGCTAAGTCGTAGCCACGAGACCTCTTCTTCAACTCTCTCATCTTCGCCATCAATTCATTTCTCGGCTAATGCTGTAGGTCAGACATCTGCTAAGTCGTAGCCACGAGACCCCCTTCTTCAACTCTCTCATCTTCGCCATCAATTCATTTCTCCGGCTAATGCTGTAGGTCAGACATCTGCTAAGTCGTAGCCACGAGACCCTCTTCTTCAACTCTCTATCTTCGCCATCAATTCATTTCTCCGGCTAATGCTGTAGGTCAGACATCTGCTAAGTCGTAGCCACGAGACCCTCTTCTTCAATCTCTCATCTTCGCCATCAATTCATTTCTCCGGCTAATGCTGTAGGTCAGACATCTGCTAAGTCGTAGCACGAGACCCTCTTCTTCAACTCTTCATCTTCGCCATCAATTCATTTTCCGGCTAATGCTGTAGGTCAGACATCTGCTAAGTCGTAGCCACGAGACCTCTTCTTCAACTCTTCATCTTCGCCATCAATTCATTTTCCGGCTAATGCTGTAGGTCAGGACATCTGCTAAGTCGTAGCACGAGACCCTCTTCTTCAACTCTTCATCTTCGCCATCAATTCATTTCTCGGCTAATGCTGTAGGTCAGACATCTGCTAAGTCGTAGCCACGAGACCCTCTTCTTCAACTCTCTCATCTTCGCCATCAATTCATTTCTCCGGCTAATGCTGTAGGTCAGACATCTGCTAAGTCGTAGCCACGAGACCTCTTCTTAACTCTCTCATCTTCGCCATCAATTTTATTTCTCCGGCTAATGCTGTAGGTCAGACATCTGCTAAGTCGTAGCCACGAGACCCTCTTCTTCAACTCTCTCATCTTCGCCATCAATTCATTTCTCCGGCTAATGCTGTAGGTCAGACATCTGCTAAGTCGTAGCCACGAGACCTCTTCTTCAACTCTCTCATCTTGCCATCAATTCATTTCTCCGGCTAATGCTGTAGGTCAGACATCTGCTAAGTCGTAGCCACGAGACCCTTTTTCTTCAACTCTCTCTCTTCGCCATCAATTCATTTCTCGGTTTAAAGCTGTAGGTCAGACATCTGCTAGTCGTAGCCACGAGACCCTCTTCTTAACTCTCTCATCTTCGCCATCAATTCATTTCTCCGGCTACTTTCAATCGTGCGCGGTGTGCTATCAAAACTTAGCGGGTGTGGTGTAGCGCATATGGACTGGTCCGCACACAGTGACACGTTCTGACTCCTTCGTACTCACACCGCGTGCGCATTCTCTCGCGTTATATACATGTGTGTGTGTGTGTGTGTGTGTGTGTGTGTGTGTGTGTGTGTGTGTGTGTGTGTGTGTGTGGTGTGTGTGTGATTCTTCTCTCTCTCTCTCTCTCTCTCTCTCTTCTCTCTCTCTCTCTCTCTCTCTCTCTCTCTCTCTCTCTCTTCTCTCTCTCTCTCTCCCAGACTGCCTGGCGAGCCAGCCACATCAAACGGTAGCCTGCTGTTCCCCAGATAGATTTCAGCGGACCCTATAGTCAGAGACTTCCTCCTGTGGGAGCGGGAACAGCACTGAATTATAGATGAGACCTCTCCCTCAGAGGGTAGGCCATCAATCTGTAGCGTAAGTAGCGCAGGATTCTTTGGGGTAGGTTTCTGGTACACATGCTGTGAGTGAACCATCCCTGCCATTCGTATGGGGAATATCACTGAGTTATAGAGACATGTTGTGAGTGAAATACCCTGCCATTCGTATGGGGAATATCACTGAGTTATAGAGACATGTTGTGAGTGAAATACCCTGCCATTCGTATGGGGAATATCACTGAGTTATAGAGACATGTTGTGAGTGAAATACCCTGCCATTCGTATGGGGAATATCACTGAGTTATAGGGACATGTTGTGAGTGAAATACCCTGCCATTCGTATGGGGAATATCACTGAGTTATAGGGACATGTTGTGATGTGAAATACCCTGCCATTCGTATGGGGAATATCACTGAATTACAGATGACTTGTCTGTGATTGATACCATGGGTGAACTATCATTGAATTGTAGGCGGTATACCTTTATTACATACCAAGGGTGGAACTTCACTACATCAGAGAAAATAAATCCTTATTACACACCACAGGAGGACTGATACTGAATTACAGGAAATATATCATGGGAGGATCGTTCCTGAATCATAGGTCATGTGTTTGCATTAGATACCGTGTGAGGACCGTCATGAATTGTCAGAAACATATCTTTATTTCTTTTTTAAATGGGAGGACTGGTCCTGAATTATGTAAGTGACATAATTATGTTATTAGATACCATGGGAAGACAGACTGTCGCTGAATTATAGATAGGTCTGTGTTTAATTCCAAGGGAGTACTGTCGCTGAATTATAGATAGGTCTGTGTTTAATTCCAAGGCAAGGGAGTACTGTCGCTGAATTATAGATAGGTCTGTGTTTAATTCCAAGGGAGTACTGTCGCTGAATTATAGATAGGTCTGTGTTTAATTCCAAGGCAAGGGAGTACTGTCGCTGAATTATAGATAGGTCTGTGTTAATTCCAAGGGAGTACTGTCGCTGAATTATAGATAGGTCTGTATTTAATTCCAAGGGAGTGCTGTCGCTGAATTATAGATAGGTCTGTGTTTAATTCCAAGGGAGTACTGTCGCTGAATTATAGATAGGTCTGTGTTTAATTCCAAGGGAGTACTGTCGCTGAATTATAGATAGGTCTGTGTTTAATTCCAAGGGAGTACTGTCGCTGAATTATAGATAGGTCTGTATTTAATTCCAAGGGAGTGCTGTCGCTGAATTATAGATAGGTCTGTGTTTAATTCCAAGGGAGTACTGTCGCTGAATTATAGATAGGTCTGTGTTTAATTCCAAGGGAGTACTGTCGCTGAATTATAGATAGGTCTGTGTTTAATTCCAAGGGAGTACTGTCGCTGAATTATAGATAGGTCTGTGTTTCATTCCAAGGGAGTACTGTCGCTGAATTATAGATAGGTCTGTGTTTAATTCCAAGGGAGTACTGTCGCTGAATTACAGGCAGGTCCAGACAAAGTACGGTGTCCAGATATCAACCAGCTCTCAGAAGAAGACAGAGCCCATCACTTCGATCTCTGCCAGGACAGTTTTGATAAAGGCCATGTCCCAGAAGACTGCCAGGACAGCTTTGATAAAGGCCATGTCCCAGAAGACTGCCAGGACAGTTTTGATAAAGGCCATGTCCCAGAAGACTGCCAGGACAGTTTTGATAAAGGCCATGTCCCAGAAGACTGCCAGGACAGTTTTGATAAAGGCCATGTCCCAGAAGACTGCCAGGACAGTTTTGATAAAGGCCATGTCCCAGAAGACTGCCAGGACAGTTTTGATAAAGGCCATGTCCCAGAAGACTGGACAGTTACCTGAAAGCTGTTCCAAAACCAGGAAAAGATCATCACCGGCTAAATTGCTATCACATATTCACTATGCAAAATACAGTAGGAAAGCTCATGGAACGAATCATAGCAAGAACACTTGCAAGAGATCTTGAAAGTCGACAAATCCTCCCATCAAATCAAGGAGGCTACAGAACAGGTAAAAGTACATGGGAAAATGCGACCGCTTTTACCTATGAAGTATACGAAGAATTCCAAAGAAAGGAAGAAACACTGGCTATTGCAATAGATCTGGAAGACGCATACAACAAAGTCCAGTTCTTGCTTCTCATGGAATTACTCCTTGACTATGGGGTCAGCGAGACACTTACACGATGGATAGCAGCAACACTTTAGGAGCGAACTGTCATCCTACGATTCGGAGACTGGATGTTTGAACCTCATAAACTTTCGATGGGATTACCTCGAGGTTCTCCTCTTTCCCATGTTTTACACAATGTTTATACTAAAGGCCTTGCAGACCTCAATAGAAACGGAGTTGCTCGAGTGTTGACGCTAGCAGAGGATGGTATGATCTACAAAGCATCAATGAATGCTCAAGAGAGAATGAAAGCAGTTCAGCAGCAATTGAAAACATCGTTCAGTGTGCTTGCGCGCACACACAAGGACATGCGTACATGCACACATACATATATTATATATACACACACACTCGTGTGCACAAACAAGTGCACACACGCACGCACATGCGTATACATCCATGTACACAGGCACACACACATACACACATATACGTACACATACGTGTGTAGATTCGTGCACGCAAGAGTATGTTCACACAAGCCCACAGATTACAAACACGCGCGCGCGCGCGCGCCCCCGCGCACACACATGCACACACATACACACACGCACATGCACTCGCTCACCACATACACTGTCACACACATACCTTGGCCCACGCCCACACACACACACACGCACACACGTACACACACATGCGTGTACATTTACCACACACATACAATTAGGATAATGGCACAGCCAACGTTAGGTATGTACCCAAGGTCCGACTTCCGCGGTGGGCTAATGAGTGGGTTAGACATCTGCTAAGTCGTGGCTCTGAGGCTGTCTTCTGAAATCTCTCGTCTTTGTCATTAACTCATGTATCCATCAGCCTTTAATTATTCGCAGTATGGCCTCGAAACTTAGCGGATGTGGTGTAGCGTGAATGGATTATTCCGCACGCAGTGACGCCTCCTGGATGAAACTGACACTGAAACTAATTCAGGTAATATATCTTTATTCCACCGATCCTGCCCACTGCCAGTGAAGAGACTTTTATGTGTGCTTAAAACACCCTCTGCTCCATCTCACCCCCTCCCCTCCCCTTCTTCTTCTTCCACGCTTCTGCTAAGTTCTTTTTTCACCTGCTTTTTGTTGCTGTTTCTTCTTCTTCTTCTTCTTCTTCTTCTTCTCCTTCTTCTTCTTCTTCTTCTTCTTCTTCTTCTTCTTCTTCTTCTTCTTCTTCTTCTTCTTCTTCTTCTTTCGTCTTCTTCTTCTTCTTCTTTCGTCTTCTTCTTCTTCTTCTTCTTCTTCTTCTTCTTCTTCTTCTTCTTCTTCTTTCGTCTTCTTCTTCTTCTTCTTCTTCTTCTTCTTCTTCTTCTTCTTCTTCTTCTTCTTCTTCTTCTTCTTTTTTCGTCGTCTTCTTCTTCTTCTTCTTCTTCTTCTTCTTCTTCTTCTTCTTCTTCTTCTTCTTTCTTTCTTTTTTTTTATTACGTTGTTTTCCACCACTGTGATAACTGATAGTTAAATAACGACAATCATGTTGAATTGTATGAGAACTGATAGTTTGATAACGACAATCGTGTTGAATGTGAGAACTGATAGTTTGATAACGACAATCATGTTGAATTGTGTGACAACTGATAGTTTAATAACAACAATCATGTTGAATGTGAGAACTGATAGTTTAATAACGACAATCATGTTGAATGTGAGAACTGATAGTTTAATCACGACAATCGTGTTGAATTGTGTGACAACTGATAGTTTAATAACGACAATCGTGTTGAATTGTGTGACAACTGATAGTTTAATAACGACAATCATGTTGAATTGTGTGAGTACTGATAGTTTAATAACAACAATCATGTTGAATTGTGTGAGAACTGATAGTTTAATAACGACAATCATGTTGAATTGTGTGAGAACTGATAGTTTAATAACGACAATCATGTTGAATTGTATGAGAACTGATGGTTTAATAACGACAATCATGTTGAATTGTGTGACAACTGATAGTTTAATAACGACAATCATGTTGAATTGCGTGCAGAAAAGCCTGGAGGTAATGCCATTACGCCTACGTCACACCATGACGTCTGACCAACTCAACTGATTGGCGAACAGAACTTGGGATCAAATGAAAACGAGGCTGTCTATCGACCAATGATCGTAGCTACGGCGTAGATGCGGACTAGTAAATCAGTCAATTCCTGTATCTCGGTTACTAAGACAATTAAAGACGGTTACTGACATCGTCACTGCGTGGGGTGTTCATTAAACTCCCATGCTTGTGACCAAAACCGTTTTCAGCGTTAGAAAATGAAACGCCAGTTATCGTCAATAAAAGGTGATCAACCTGTTACTGGTGACTAACTTGAAGACCAACA
>CM031607.1:96149107-96171607 GCA_018398815.1 Conus ventricosus
CCACAAACTACCTCAGATAACTACCATAGTGGTGATACAAATGTTTGCCTTTTGTCAAGTCAGCTCCTGAATTATTGCTTTGTTTTCTTTCTCCTTCTTCATTAGCCGCCTTTATGCTTCTGCTGCAGGATCTGAATCGCCGCCTATGATGTCCGTTGGAAGCCGGTTGTATGACCCATGATGGCTATGAACACAGCGTGAGCTTACACAGCGTGAGACTAATACCATTTCAAGGGGGTTGATTGATAGGAGTAAAAACAATGAGGGATGGGGGTGGGGTAGGAACAAGGTGGGGTGTAGGCAGTGTTGGAAGGTGAATAGACGGACTCTGCCTTGCACGTAAGAGAAGCCGATGGTAGTGTTCTACTGTGGGGGGTAATGCCATCAATCAGGCGGTTTTACTCTGTGGGTGTTCTTAGGAAGATGAAATCCCTGTATTGCTCCTCAGTTCGTGCTGGTGGAACTATGACCCCTTGAGGAGAGGTCAATGACCTTCACCTATGGTGATTCGTGCTGGTGAAGCTGTGACCCCTTGAGGAGAGGTCAATGACCTTCACCTATGGTGATTCGTGCTGGTGGAACTGTGACCCTTGAGGAGAGGTCAATGACCTTCACCTATGGTGATTCGTGCTGGTGGAACTGTGACCCCTTGAGGAGAGGTCAACGACCTTCACCTATGGTGAAGCAGCATACGTGGAACACCATCCCTGGTGAATGAGTGTAGAGGGATGAAGAGTGAGAGGGGGGGGGGGGGAGAAGGGAGGAGAGGGGTTGATTGACACTTCCAACGGGCAACAAAATGCCAGGGTTTTTGTTTGTTGTTGTTGTTGTTGTGTTGTTTGTTTGTTTGGTGGGTTCGCTCAGATAATTGGTGATAGCAGGACTCGACAATGTCACATGTGACCTTAAACTTAGTGCTTTTTCACTGAGCCACCTAATCACCCACCGGTCGTTAATTCAGGTTTAACGTCCACCCCCCACCCCACCCCACCCCACCCCACCCCCCACCCCCACAGGTTGTATGGCAGAAGGAGATGGCCATCCCATAAGAAGAGAAGGGGTGGGATGGGGGTAGCTACCTTTCCACCAGAGTGGCAACTCATCAAGATGGGCAGCACAAATGGACTCTTACAATGCTGGGAGTCTAATAATAATAATAATAATAATAATGAATACTTATATAGCGCCTATTCTCGGCTAGAGACCAAGCTCTAAGCGCTTTACAATCGACACTCGTTTACACAACGGGCTGCCTACCTGGGTAGTGCCGACTGAAGAGCTGCCAGCTGGCGCTTCATTCAGTTGTTTCCCGTGTCATCCAGTCAATATCGTTCAATATCGGTCACTCATTTTCCTTCCTTCCTTCATTCTTTCCATTTCTCACGCAGGGTGCATGCTATGTGTAACGTGTCATCCATACCAACGGCCAAACTGGCCTACTCTTCCGAAAGTTGGTGATGGGATTTTACGTGTGTGCAAGATGTTATGCGTGCGTTCACACACGGAACCTCGGTTTATAGTCTCATTCGAAGGACTGTATGGGAAATGGAGTCAGAACCAATGTTAACTCCGAGGGAAAAATCCCCCTGTACCGAAACGCCCCGGCGGAGGTTCGAACCCGCAACCCCAGGATCACCAAGATTACGAGTCCGGCGCTCTACCAACTGAGCTATTCCGGCTCCCGGAATAGCTCAGTCTGTGTGACTCCAACTGGCCACACATCTCACTGCCAGTTCACTGCTCTGAATTCTTCCTGGAAAATTTGTACGTTGGTCCACAGTCTTTGCCTTGTCCTTAACGCAATAAACCACTTTCTGATGTAAATTTGGTCCACAGTCTTCGCCTTGTCCTTAACGCAATAAACCACTTTCTGATGTAAATTTGGTCCACAGTCTTCGCCTTGTCCTTAACGCAATAAACCACTTTCTGATGTAAATTTGGTCCACAGTCTTCGCCTTGTCCTTAACGCAGTAAACCACTTTCTGATGTAAACGAAAAACTCAAATCAATTTGTTGGTTAATTTGATCGAGTTCGACCTATTTTTGTATCCCATGATACTTCCATTGACAAGTGATAGTTTTTGTTTGTGTGTGTGTGTGTGTGTGTGTGTGTGTGTGTGTGTGTGTGTGTGTGTGTGTGTGTGTGTGTGTGTGTGTGTGTGTGTCTTTGTCATTGTCGTTTCTCTTACTGGTTTTCTTATATGTATGTATTTGTGAAATATTTTCTGGCATTATCATACATTCCAACCCTATTACTGGATATGTTTGGTTGAGCTTAGCACGCAAAATCTGATTCTTTTCGGAGTGAACAAGTGTTAAAGGAAAACAAGTGCAAGCCAACAGTTCCTCTGTCATGACGGCAATTATCACGACTTAGCAAAGGTCTGTATACGTTACAGATAAGATGGGGATGGGGGTTGAGGATGGGGCAGGAGGCAGGAAGAAATAGGATCGAAGCTAAGTGAATCGACATGTAAACATCAAAACCTTCACAATCAGCATGCAGGACCGTAGATTTTCGTCTGGTGACTAAAACTGTTGATGGGATTCCCTGAAAGTTGTCAACACCGCTGAGCCAGCCGCTTTCTCCCGCCTGAAGGCAACGTGTGTGCGTCCCTTACGCTGACAGCTGACCCTAAGCTTACAGCAATGCACACTCCCTTGAGGATGCAGCCTACTCATTCCTTCCCATAGCGGCGCGCATGACACGTGTTGTCCATCACTGAGCCGGTTCCAACTAGCGCGCGCCTACAGCGAAGTTCCAGCACGCGGGAAAATGATGCTTACTGTAGGGCTACTTGCCGGCATGTAAGCTCTCTCTCACGGTTTCTCTATCATAGTGACCAGGGATAGTGCGCACATACGCAGTGACCTGCTTCCCATCGAACACGTGTAAAGCAGACACTACCGTGGTAAACACTCATTCATCAGGTGGGGAAGGTGTATCACTGTTTCATTACAGAAATCGTATTTTCTTTTTAAATATCCTTTCTTTGTGGTGGATTCTGTACTCAGTGCATTGATGACAATACACATAGTTGTGATTAACCAGTAAGATTCTGTACTCAGTGCATTGATTACAATACACATAGTTGTGATTAACCGGTAAGATTCTGTACTCGGTGCATTGATTACAATACACATAGTTGTGATTAACCGGTAAGATTCTGTACTCGGTGCATTGATGACAATACACATAGTTGTGATTAACTGGTAAGATTCTGTACTCGGTGCATTGATTACAATACACATAGTTGTGATTAACCGGTAAGATTCTGTACTCGGTGCATTGATTACAATACACATAGTTGTGATTAACCGGTAAAAGTGCCGAAAATGAACGCTTCATGCCCTACTTGGGACAGCTGTAAGGATACGGTGTTGCTGTGACCGTAGGGCGCCGACACACATGAATGTGACTGACACATGCTGGAGGATAAGCCTCGTATGTACAGGCTACCCGTCACTCAGGGTCCTGCACATTCCCTTTACTACAAGAAAACTTTGTGTAATACATGAACTTGCGAACGTTGTTTCAGCAACCTATTCTCTGTTTCTTGAACATACCTGTAAGACCTGTTCACTGTTCAATTGTTTTTTTTTGAAAAAGCATAACACAGCATGCACGCCAAGAAAGGCTGTGTTGCTAGAAACATTGTGGGTTGTACAGAGGGGGATCTTTCCCGTGGATGATTTGAAAATGGCCATTGTGGTAGATGTCAGCCTGGGCTCTGAAAGACTACTTCACACATTCGTCTTCCACTCAGGGAAGACATGTCCCCTGCCCTGTTGTCTGTGGTATCCTGTGAACAGTTTCACATAGTCTCCTCTATTATATCTGTGATATCCTGTGGACAGTTTCACAGGGTCTCCTCTATTAATAAATCTGTGATATCCTGTGGACAGTTTCACATGGTCTCCTCTATTATATCTGTGATATCATTCGGACAGTTTCAAACAATCTCCTCTACTATAGGTGATATCATTCGGACAGTTTCAAACAATCTCCTCTACTATAGCTGTGATATCATTCGGACAGTTTCAAACAATCTCCTCTACTATAGCTGTGACATCATTCGGACAGTTTCAAACAATCCCCTCTACTATAGCTTTGATATCATTCGGACAGTTTCAAACAATCCCCTCTACTATAGCTGTGATATCATTCGGACAGTTTCAAACAATCCCCTCTACTATAGCTGTGATATCATTCGGACAGTTTCAAACAATCTCCTCTACTATAGGTGATATCATTCGGACAGTTTCAAACAATCTCCTCTACTATAGGTGATATCATTCGGACAGTTTCAAACAACCTCCTCTACTATAGTTAATATCATTCGGACAGTTTCAAACAATCTCCTCTACTATAGCTGTGACATCATTCGGACAGTTTCAAGCAATCCCCTCTACTATATGTGATATCATTCGGACAGTTTCAAACAATCTCCTCTACTATAGCTGTGACATCATTCGGACAGTTTCAAACAATCTCCTCTACTATAGGTGATATCATTCGGACAGTTTCAAACAATCTCCTCTACTATAGGTGACATCATTCGGACAGTTTCAAGCAATCCCCTCTGCTATAGGTGATATCATTCGGACAGTTTCAAACAATCTCCTCTACTATAGCTGATATCATTCGGACAGTTTCAAGCAATCCCCACTACTATATCTGTTCGTCAAGAGCTCGAAACGTGAATTATAATTTTGATAGATGCCATGTACAGTTCGTGTAGGTCAATCACTTCACCCCGTTTCCGTCTGTGTTGTAGGCGTGGCAGATTACGTATAGAGTGGCGCTTGGGTTGAGAGTTGTCTTAGAGAGATGACAGCAGCCGCCTGACGCTGCAGTGACTCTTTTCTACTTCCTGGCAGCGTGTCTGGCACCAAAGCTGCCAGACAGTGCCCATAGTCTAAGATGGATCGTACCAGTGACTTATACAGTTGTAGGAAGAAAAGGCAAAACTTATGACCAACACCAAGGGCATCAGTGCTAACATGGCTGTCTGGGGAGAAAAACTAGGGACAGTTCAGAGCTTCAAGCACCTCAGGGCAATCGTTTCGGATGAGGGATCAAAACATGAAGTGCTCTCCAGAGTTGCGGAAACGACAAAAGCGCTAGCCAGACAAAGACCCATCTGGAATGACAGAAACATCACAATCAGTTCTAAGATCTGACTGATGCGCTCCCTGGTCATTGCCATATTTCTCTATGCCTGTGAAAGGTAGACTCAGACTGCTGAACTTGAGAGAAGGGTTCAGGCAATAGAGATGCGACGCTTCCGCAAGATCCTTGGCATCTTATACAAATACTACATTACCAACTTGCAGGTCCAGACCAGAGTAAGGCAAACCATTGGATCGTACGAAGACCTGTTGTCCACAGTGAAAAGAAGGAAAATGAGATGGTATGGTCACGTATCAAGATCAACAGGATTTGCGATTCTACAAGGGATAGTGCGAGGAGGCAGAAGGAGAGGAAGACAGAGAAAGAGATAGGAGGACAACATCAGTGCATGGACTGGCCTCACACTCAGCAACTGCCAAAGACCTTCGTTCTCTGTTACGTTGTGAAGGTCATAGATTAATCAGAAACAAACATAAGGCCAAATCCTCGAATGACAATCAGTCATTTGAAGTACTACGCAAACATTCATTTTGAAGCAAAAGTACAAGTGTTATACGAGATGTAGTCATGTATATAAGTGTTATAGGAGATGTAGTCATGTATACAAGTGTTATACGAGATGTAGTCATGTATAAGTGTTATAGGAGATGTAGTCATGTATATAAGTGTTATAGGAGATGTAGTCAGTTTATATAGGTAGTCATGTATATTTTACTATAGGAGATGTAGTCATGTATATTTTACTATAGGAGATGTAGTCATGTATATTTTACTATAGGAGATGTAGTCATGTATATTTTACTATAGGAGATGTAGTCATGTATATTTTACTATAGGAGATGTAGTCATGTATATTTTACTATAGGAGATGTAGTCATGTATATTTTACTATAGGAGATGTAGTCATGTATATTTTACTATAGGAGATGTAGTCATGTATATTTTACTATAGGAGATGTAGTCATGTATATTTTACTATAGGAGATGTAGTCATGTATATTTTACTATCCACTCAAGTGCAGACAGGAATATGTTATTGCAAATCCAAATTAATTCGAATTGATTAATGAACGGTCTGCTGGGGAAAGGGGGGGGGGGGGAGAGAGGGGGGAGAGAGAGACTGAGAGAGAGAGAGAGAGAGAGAGAGAGAGAGAGAGAGAGAGATTGATTGATTGATTGATTGATTGATTGATCTTTAATACCCAAGGATGAAGATTTTAGGCCAAAGCCTAGTCTTACAATCTGTCCTTGTCATGCATACATTATTTCAGCACATATCATTCATACAGACAATTCAACATAGCAACATGATAATCTAATTCTACAATGATAAGCAAACTACTCATAAAAGCACTAATGAGATGGGGGATGGTAAAACAAAAGGAAACTTACAAGCAAACAAACAAACAAAAACTACAGAGAGAGAGAGGTCAGAGGAGGGTGGGGAAGAGAGAATGGTAGGTAGGGGGAGGAGAAAAGGGAGGGTAGACAGAGTGGGAGTGGGGATGAGCGATTTTAACGGAGTAGGTTTTATGTTTAGACGATTTATTCAAAGCATGGTTCACAGAAGACTTAGCGAGTGGACGCTAATCATTGTAATCGAGTAATTTAACTACTGAGACATAAAATGTTTATGCAAATGTTCCTTGAAAAGTTTTAAAGTATTCATGTTTTGTAGATTCGGTGGAAGTGAGTTCCAGACATATGGTCCAGAGTATGCTAGGCTTGTTTTGTATAGATCAATGCGTGGGTAGGGAAGAAGGAATTTCGTCGAGCCAGAAAAGCTGTTCGATCTTGTAAAAAGGGCATTGATATAACATGGCATAGTATCTGTCAAGATTGTAAACATAAATGATGCCTTGTTGAATTCCAATTGCCTATTCAGAGGAAGTATGTTCAGCGCTTTTAGTTTTTCGTCTGTTGTTAGAGATACAGCTGGATGGAGTAGCTTTGCTGCACGTCTATGGAGAGAATTCAGCCTTTTTTTGTGGACGTCACTACTGCCGTCCCACACTGTTGAGGCGTAATTGATACGTGACATTATGTGTGCATTGAAGAAAAGTTTAAGCACATTAATGTTGACGTAGCGCTTTAATTGAGATAACAGGAAAAGGTGTTTTGAGACTACTTTGCATACGTTATTTAGATGAGATTGCCATTTCAATTCTTTATCTATTGTTAACCCTAAAATACGATGCTCGTCTACCTGCTCGATAGAAGTGCCATTCAACTGAAGTTTTAGGGAAAGAGGAGTCAACTGGTGTTTTTGGCGGGTAGCTATAATCATAGATTTGGTTTTGGCTGGGTGTATGACCATTGAGTTTGAATGACACCAGTCTGACACGTCGTTTAGAGAGAGAGAGAGAGAGAGAGAGAGAGAGAGAGAGAGAGAGAGAGAGAAACTCGAAATTTTAATGAGGGTGAATAGATAAACTGGAAGTTTTTTACACTATGCCCTCAAAATAACAATAAATCAATAGGAACAATTACATCGATTTGAAAAAAAATAAACACATCAATAAGAAAAACAAAACAAAAACAAAACAATTTTTAAATAAAGAAAATAGTAAGCAATCTCTTTATAACACACATACACTCACACGCACGCACGCACGCACGCACGCACGCACGCACGCACGCACGCACGCACGCACGCACACACACACACACACACACACACACACACACACACACAACAACTGAACATATGTAAACATCGCACAGGCATACATAAACATTTCATAAGTCAATCATGTCATATGGCTTATAGCCCAGCCGACCACGAAGGCCATTTGTGTCAAAAGGAATATCAAACTTGGGAGAATATACAGTTAGGTGAAACATAATTTACAAATGGTCTATGAGGTATTTGAAATATGCTTTTTTTAAACGCTGTTAAACTATTTTTCTGTTTTAAATGTGTAGGGAGAGAGAGAGAGAAAGAAAGAGAGACAGAGAGAGAGAGGGGGCCGGAATAGTTCAGTGGTAGAGCGCCGGACTCGTAATCTTGGTGATCCTGGGGTTGCGGGTTCGAACCCCCGCCGCGGCGGCGTTTCGGTACAGGGGATTTTTCCCTCGGAGTTAACATTGGTTCTGACTCCATTTCCCACACAGTCCTTCGAATGAGACTATAAACCGAGGTTCCGTGTGTGAACGCACGCATAACATCTTGCACACACGTAAAATCCCATCACCAACTTTCGGAAGAGAAGGCCAGTTTGGCCGTTGGTATGGATGACACGTTACACATAGCATGCACCCTGCGTGAGAAATGGAAAGACTGAAGGAAGTAAGGAAAATGAGTGATCGATATTGAACGATATTGACTGGATGACACGGGAAACGACCGAATGACGCCAGCTGGCAGCTCTTCAGTCGGCACTACCCAGGTAGGCAGCCCGTTGTGTAAATGAGTATTGATTGTAGAGCGCAATGAGTTGATTTCAAGAATTGCGCTATATAAAATCTATATATTATTATTATTATTATTATTAGAGAGAGAGAGAGAGAGAGAGAGAGAGAGAGAGAGAGAGAGAGAGAAACAGAGACAGAGTGTTGTGGTCAATGCTCTCTCTCTCTCTCTCTCTCTCTCTCTCTCTCTCTCTCTCTCTCTCTCTGTTAGGTGTTCTTATGGGAGCAAACGATACCCCACTTGTTTACTGTTTATTGTTTACTGTTCCCTGCCTCATTTCATTTCCAATTTTGTTTCGATTAAATTGAGGTTATTTGTATTTGTTTCTGTCCGTCTGTGTGTTTGTCTTTTGATCTCCCTTGCATCTTTGGGTGGATCCTCAAGCGTATGCTCAAAGACTGTCCCCTACATTTTATACTATTTGCACAATGTCTTTAGTTTTTCAGCAACTTTTTTCCTCCCCACACTTTCGTTTAGTTTCATTTACTACCCTTCACTGGCTGCTTTGGGGGTGCTATTGGATTCTTTTTTGCACCCTTGGTGGTGAGAACACCACCGTATTATGGACTGTGGTGTGTCTCTATTTGACGCCAGGAGCGCAGACACAACCAGCCGTGTCTCCTTAATGAGTTCCAACCCAGCGAACGAAAGGTCTCGGAGCAGGCAATACAAATATATCTGCTTTCAAAAGGGATTGCGATGGTTTCCTTATGCAGCTAGTGAAGAGTTTTTGTATCTGTAATATATTTTCTTAATTTCATGTTCCCAGTGTCTCCATCTTCAAACTCCCCACCCCCTCCTTAAGTCCAAATCTTTGCCCAGTCATTACTATGAAGACAGTTCAGTTGTTGGCCTGCGCTTGGTGTTTTTTTCCCCACTATTAGATTGTTCGTCTATGTATTTGTCTGACTTTATTCAAGTTTAAAAGGCTGTGCCAGTCTTGAATAAAAGTTACTCTGTGTTAGGTTTTCTTATGGGAGCAAACGTTACCCCACTTGTTGACTGTTTATTGGTTAATAATAGATAGAAACAGATAGGACTACATAGATGTAGATAGGAATAACATGATTAATCGACACTGTGACCTAAGAAAATAGTCGGAGTGGTCGTGAAAAAATTTTGAAACGTCCAAAGGCCTCTAAGTCGGGCTCGACTGGTGCCAGACTAGCTACAGAACTAATCGAGACTAATTTAAGGGGTTTTCCGGACCCCAGCAGACATGTTTATCCGACTTGTTAAAACCAACAGGACTTCGACCTACATTTGAGTCCTGCCAAGACTAGGACTAGTGTGAACCTTGCATTAGTCGCTGAGCCAGCGTGAGTCAGCGACCATTACTGGATGGCGTCGACACTCCACGCAAGCAACAACAGTCCCCGTGAATTTTCCAACATCAACGGCCTTGACCCGTCCTCACCAAAGGCAAGGACATGGAGAGGAAATCGAAGCTGAAGTCATCACGTGAGCATGGTATTAAGGGCCACCAAACTGTGACGCTTCCTTTTTTTCCCCGTCATGATCAATGAGAGTGAGGTTGATACAGATTATGGTAATGAGTTGTATTCTGGTCGGAGAATACAGGACAGGGTTGTAACCCACATTACGCTTCCTTTTACAACGTATCCGCCTGTCGACCACTCCTAGCAGATGCACAGAGCACCTGTGGTCTTAGCCACGAAGTATGAACAACATCGCCTTGCCTTGACTAGGTGCGATCGCTGTGGTCCAGAGGTTGGCGTGTAATGACTCTCCAAGCTTTCCTATCTTGCGTCATACTGTAGGCAGCCTGTCAGATTCCTCCATGACCATTCTTTGATATCATCTGTCCACAGTCTTCTCTGACGTCCTCTTGCTCTCTTGCCCTCCACGGTTCCAGTTAAGATGTTCTTTGGAAGTGAATTGTGCTTCATGATATGTCCAAAATAGGCCAGCTTTAATGACCTTATTTGCTGCATTAGTTCTCTTTGCACGCAACATGATGCATACATTAAGGGGGTGAATTATATGAAACTCGTTTGTGTGGTGTCGGTCTTCCCTTCCGACCACACACAACTCTAAACTCAACATCAGCTCAGGATAGAAGCCAGCTGGGATAAAAGATGACAAAACGAATCCTACAAATAAAGTTAACAGTGTGTTCGTTAATGCGTTAATAGACAAAAACAGACAAAAAGAAATGAATAGATCAATAGATGTGTACCTTCTGCCGTGGGAATGACACATGAGTCGCTGTTACGACAAGAAAAGAAGAAAAAGATGTATAGGCCTACATCCGAAGATGCCAGCAGGAACCAGAGAAGCACTGATCTTACTACAGGTCAGGGTTGTAATGTACATTACGCTTCCTTTTACGATGTGGCTCCTTCTCTCAGCCCTGCCTGAAGATATACACCTCACTTGCAGTGTTCATGAGGAAGGATGAGCAACACTCACACATGCACACATTAAGGGGATAACGGTCATACACACAAAACTCCACTGCCTGTCTGTACAGGGAGTGTCCGCAGGGGTATCAGCCTGCGTACGCAAAAAGAAAGAAAGAAAGAGTGAAGGGGATTAAACTAGTCGGTGTGTTCCTCTATTCTCTTTTAACTCCACTCGACTCTACACTCTGTATCACACTCTCAACTCAGGGTATAAACCAGAGGGAGGGAGGGAGGGGGGGGGTCCTACAAATAAACTCTACAGTGTGTCAGAAAATACATTGGAGAATAAAACAGACCAATCAAATTACTAGATCAATAAATATGTGCCTTTGGCCGACGGAAACGTATATGTCTTCTTGTTACGACAAGAAAAGAGGGAAATACACCCGAAGGTGTCAGTGGGACCCCCCAAAAAGCGCTCTCCTCAACTGCCAAACCAATCAGCGGGGAGCAATCCTGCACCACCCTTGGTGCTATGTTCACATAGGGTGCAGGCACACACATACACAGGGCTTTTCCGTTAAGACGTCAAGGGACGTCACTGCTCCCAGGCAGATGCCATTGTTAATGATGGCCAGTGGACGCAACACAACAGCACCTCCACGGAAGCGTACCTACGGGTGTTCCAGCCCATATTTCATGACTGCAGAGCCCACCGGTGAAAATCACCACCAGCAAGCAAACTGTCGCTGCTTACGACAGCCTCTTCCGCCGGCCCGTTATGCCATAATGGCTCAATCCATAGACTGAATTAGAACGTGTCTTGAGAGTAACACTGATCTCCTTTGTTGCTTATTGTAATGAGCGGTGAACTGTATCAAAGCATTTATAGAAAACCGAGCCCTCACCTAACACCCACCCCTTCGCCGCTCTCTCTTCTCACCACCTCTTCTGCCACTCTCTCTCTCTCTCTCTCTCTCTCTCATCCCACAACATCCCCAGCTCTCTCTTCCTCCTCCATTCCCGCCTCCCTCGAGAGTGATCAGTGACGCGCCAATTCATTCTATACAGACAGCTCAAGCCTACAGGAGAGTGATCAGTGACGCGCCAATTCATTCTATACAGACAGCTCAAGCCTACAGAATAGTCTGCGTCCACTCATCTCAAGTTCGTGTCATTTCCAATCTATCACCCGCACGATCTCCTGCAGACGATCCTTGAATCTTGGCCCTAAGATCGTCCACGGTTGTGTCAGAGGAAATGTTATGATGTAACATGTTGGCACGTGCAACTGTCAACAGAAGAGGTCAACCCTGAGCCTTGTCAATCGATGCTGAGTCGACTGTCGTTCCTGTTTCACAGCTCCTCGGCTGGGTCATAGGGATTGATTTCCTTTGTGGCCGTTCTGTGAACTCTTGTTGGGTTGGTTTGGTTTTTCGTTTGAATACAGCCTCTCTTTGTCTGTCTGTCTCTCTGTCTCTGTCTCTGTCTCTGTCTCTGTCTCTCTCTCTCTCTCTCTCTCTCTCTCAAAAAAAAAAAAAAAAAAGCACACCAGGTCTTATCAATTATCCACGTGGATTCAGAATTGTGTCTTGTCTTCTCTCTCTCTCTCTCTCTCTCTCTCTCTCTCTCTCTCTCTCTCTCTCTCTCTCTCTCTCTCTCTCTCTCTCTCTCTCTCTCTCTCTCTCGTAAAAAAGCACACCAGGGCTTATCTATTATCCACGTACATTCAGAATTGTGTCTTGTCTCGTCTTCTCTCTCTCTCTCTCTCTCTCTCTCTCTCTCTCTCTCTCTCTCTCTCTCTCTCTCTTCTCTCTCTTCTGCGATAAATAGTCTGCCTGTTATAATTTGAATAAGTTTTAGGTTGTTGCATGCATTCAAATCTTATGTGCATCACAAAGAAAGATTGGAAAACAAGGTCTCGGTCTGGTCTTAATCGTGGGGAATTACAGATCAATTACTCTCTCTCTCTCTCTCTCTCTCTCTCTCTCTCTCTCTCTCTCTCTCTCTCTCTCTCTCTCTCTCTCTCTCTCTCATGATAATGATAACAATAATCATAATAATAATGATAATAGTAATGAAATAAATAATAACAACAACAGTAATAACAATAATAATTATTATTAGAAAGGCAGACAGGAGAGTGCAAACCTTCACCACAATGTGACAGATCCAGAATCTTCCTATCTCAGATCCAAACCACGGATCCACACCGAAATTTAAGAGGCTTGCCACAAGGCTTTTTTTTTTTTTTTTTAACCGAGTTTGATTAAAATCGCTTCAGCGGTATTTGAGTGATCTTGCTGACAATCAGACAAACAAACAGACAGACAGACACACGAGAACAGTTCGGGAGACATGAAAATAAATTTTTAAAAAAATGGTAACAAATATCCTGGCATCATTCCCATACATTGTCGTCACCACCTTAGCTTTTCTGCTGCTGATCAGGCTTCGAGTTCTTCCTGCAGAGAGGGCCCACCCTGAGCTTCAGTGTAGCATCCATCAGATCCGGAAGATTCTCCAGAGACAGAGTGTTCTCATTTAGATGATTTCAGAACAATGCAGCCAACAGAAACTAGTGTACATTGTGTTCGTTGACTTCCCAAAACCTCTGCTCGTGCACAGCGGTTGCCTGTTGAAGGTCCTGCCAAAGACGGCATTGCCGCTTTATTGTACAGGTACTGTCCCTGGACTGGGGCGTGTGGACTGAAATGATGATGGGCTCCCCCGTTGATATGACGGATGAGTGCACAAGCGGGTCACCTTTCATATCCTCCGTGTAAGACTCAACAGTGTCTTAGTTTCAAAGGGCCATAACCCGTGAAGTGGTGTTCCCTTTAGGGCTTCAAGAGATGACTGAATCATGACCTCCGTCTGACCCAGGTCAGTTGAAAGGCTACAGTGGTCACAGCAACTAGAGATGACTGAATCGTGACAGTAACAACCGTGCAGCAAGTCTGGAGTCTTCACAGACAGGACATGGCATCAGTAACAACCGTGCAGCAAGTCTGGAGTCTTCACAGACAGGACATGGCATCAGTAACAACCATGCAGCAAGTCTGTAGTCTTCACAGACAGGACATCAGTAACAACCATGCAGCAAGTCTGGAGTCTTCACAGACATGGCATCAGTAACAACCATGCAGCAAGTCTGTAGTCTTCACAGACAGGACATCAGTAACAACCATGCAGCAAGTCTGGAGTCTTCACAGACAGACCATGGCATCAGTAACAACCATGCAGCAAGTCTGGAGTCTTCACAGACATGACATCAGTAACAACCATGCAGCAAGTCTGGAGTCTTCACAGACAGGACATGGCATCCGTAACAACCATGCAGCAAGTCTGGAGTCTTCACAGACAGGACATGACATCAGTAACAGCCATGCTGTAAGTCTGGAGTCTTCACAGACAGGACATGGCATCAGTAACAACCATGCAGCAAGTCTGGAGTCTTCACAGACAGGACATGGCATCAGTAACAACCATGCAGCAAGTCTGGAGTCTTCACAGACAGGACAGGACATCAGTAACAGCCATGCTGTAAGTCTGGAGTCTTCACAGACAGGACATCAGTGACAACCATGCAGCAAGTCTGGAGTCTTCACAGACAGGACATCAGTAACAACCATGCAGCAAGTCTGGAGTCTTCACAGACAGGACATCAGTAACAACCATACAGCAAGTCTGGAGTCTTCACAGAGAGGACATCAGTAACAACCATGCAGCACGTCTGGAGTCTTCGCAGACAGGACATCAGTAACAACCATGCAGCAAGTCTGGAGTCTTCACAGACAGCACAGGACATCAGTAACAACCATGCAGCAAGTCTGGAGTCTTCACAGACAGGACATCAGTAACAACCATGCAGCAAGTCTGGAGTCTTCACAGACAGGACATCAGTAACAACCATGCAGCAAGTCTGGAGTCTTCACAGACAGGACATCAGTAACAACCATGCAGCAAGTCTGGAGTCTTCACAGACAGGACATCAGTAACAACCATGCAGCAAGTCTGCAGTCTTCACAGACAGGACATGGCATCAGTAACAACCATGCAGCAAGTCTGGAGTCTTCACAGACATGATATCAGTAACAACCATGCAGCAAGTCTGGAGTCTTCACAAACAGGACATCAGTAACAACCATACAGCAAGTCTGGAGTCTTCACAGACAGGACATGGCATCAGTAACAACCATGCAGCAAGTCTGGAGTCTTCACAGACAGGACATCAGTAACAACCACGCAGCAAGTCTGGAGTCTTCACAGACATGACATCAGTAACAACCATGCAGCAAGTCTGGAGTCTTCACAGAGAGGACATCAGTAACAACCATGCAGCAAGTCTGGAGTCTTCACAGACATGGCATCAGTAACAATCATGCAGCAAGTCTGGAGTCTTCACAGAGAGGACATCAGTAACAATCATGCAGCAAGTCTGGAGTCTTCACAGACAGGACATGACATCAGTAACAACCATGCAGCAAGTCTGGCGTTCTTAGTGTTACTCATCGCACCTCACCAGTAGTTGGCGGACAGCAAACATCATGTCACTTGTGCCCCGGTCTATACAAAATCCAGTGTGTTTGAGAGAGAGAGACAGAGAGAGAGAGAGAGAGAGAGAGAGAGAGAGAGAGAGAAAGAGAGACAGACAGACAGACAGACAGACAGACAGAGAGAGTCGTTGAAAATGTATGTGGCTGACGTGTTTGTGTATGGTGAGCCTGGCCTGCTTGCGATGCATGAAAGTGATGCACCACTGTACATATACAGTGGCTGCTTCTCTGTCTGCCACACGGAGTGGGACGAGAGAGAGAGAGAGAGAGAGAGAGAGAGAGAGAGAGAGAGAGAGAGAGAGAGAGAGAGAGAGGCATATGTAAGGAAGTATTTCTTCCACCGCCTGGTATTTTTCTAGCTTTTTTTTTCCCCAAAGGGCTGCGCAGTGTCTTACTCCATTGATGGGAGATCAGCAAACGACTCATTCAATGGCAGCAGGGCGAGTGTGCATTTAATGTTCAGCCCAGCAGGAACAATGCCAGCCTTGTCTGTCAGCAGCCTGGAACGGCCAGAAGTGCTGAGGGTGCTGAGCCTCTGTCCTCTGGTGCCCACAGAACGTGCAAGCTCCGCAACATGTATTCATGTCAGTTGAATCCTTAGCAGTGCCTTCAGTTCTGGCGGCAGTTTCCCATCGGCTGCATAATTCATGATCATTCCAATGCTGACTTTCAACATCTCTCCAGGATCCCATTTTCCTTCCACCAAAAGATTTATTACGTGATCCAACCAGTTCATAGATCAGTCTTTTCTTTGTAATAATCCATTGTGACTTTGTTTATTACAACTTAATTGTGGTATTCCTTAATCGCATTGATTTCTTTTGTATGTGTAACACCACAATGTTGTGAAAATATATTCGTTCCCACCAGCAATTCATCCGCCATGTTGTATGCTGTGTGTTTGGCTTTCTAGTACCTAGTTCTTTTCCTCTCATTTATATAGATACGCTGCGCTAGTGCCTTTCCGTTATTCGGGTACAGTTTGCCAGACTGACAGGAAATGTAAATGACCAATGAGAAGCGTCTATCTACGGCTCCCATCACAAACACAAATCCTGTTTTTATGTGTCGCTGCCAGATCTGAAAACCCTTCCAGTTTTCTTGTCCTTTTTAAGATCAGGCAAAAGTCCAGAGGGACAAGATAAGTATCATGCATTGCTTTCTCATTCTTTGCCTGCGTCAGACTTTTGTTTGCTCACGCAGGTCTCTAATCACGTCTGCGCCTTAGATTCACCGTGAATCACGGCGGGATTGTTCAGCTGGCTAAGCTGCCCTCTAAGGTTACCACGTGTGACATAGTGTGACTATGTTGTTGTCCGCTCTATAGAGAGGTCGGCCCGCTCCCTGCACGTAGCCTGTGGTCGTGTGCAAACCACTGCGCGAGCGCTTTATGTCTGTTTTCTCTGGTGTCAGGAGATCTCTCATTTTCTGCAGACAATTCAGGCATGAGGTGAATACTGTCCGGATTGTGTTATCACACTTTGATCACAGATAAATGTTATAAATCAGCTGAAGATTTGCAGCATACCATACCGTTTAAAACCACGTTTTCTCGCTTCAGTCTATCGACTTGGAAGTAGAGGATTTTGTCCACCATCTTTAAAGACCTACTGGTCTCTGGCAGTCAGCCTTCTACTAGGGAGCTGCAAGGACTGTCTAAACCTTATGGAACATTCAGTTGATATAAGCCACGAGTTTTTGGAGGAGCTGTTTGTCTCTTTCCCCACCCAAATCATGTTGGTTGCCCAAGGTATCATTACTATCTTCATGGCACCATTGATGAAGAGGGGACAGGATGCGTGTCTCATCTCATTTTCCCACAATTTGCCTTTGTTGGAGTCCTCTTTGCTGGCGCAGATCACCACTCGCTTCCAGGCACCTCAGTTGTCGTACACATCGACAGAATTGTTCAAGTGACGGGGCTGCCCTTTCAAGTTATAACGTTTGCCAGTTTGTTAGTGTCCGCTGTTCAGCTTGGTTGGCCTATTGCCTGTACGTAGCCTTTGCCCGAGGGCTAACCAGTGTGTGTGTGCTTCAAACTTGATAGCTCGATAGTATCAGTGGCAGTGGCGACCACACAGCCAACCCAGGACAGCTCGATAGTATCAGTGGCAGTGGCGACCACACAGCCAACACAGGACAGCTCGATAGTATCAGTGGCAGTGGCGACCACATAGCCAACACAGGACAGCTCGATAGTATCAGTGGCAGTGGCGACCACATAGCCAACACAGGACAACTCGATAGTATCAGTGGCAGTGGCGACCACATAGCCAACACAGGAACAAGACGTGGACAAAGGACCAGTCACATCAAAAGGAAGTAGAGAGTGGCTTGTGCGCAGTGGTACGCCATCCAGCAAAAGGCAAAGATATCCTCTCCGCTTTTGACGGACCGATAATGATTATGTTTAAGCAAGTCCATGCAGAGCTTACTTTCAGAAATGAACTTGCATGTGCAGTTTCCATATTTGTGTGGGTTTTTTTGTGTTCTTTCTTTGTAGGAAAATTCGTTTTTCATGTGCTGTCAGTGTTGATAGAGCCTGTGGTATTGGTGAACACACTGATAAAGTGGTCTACGTAGTATCGCCATGTCTAGCAACTCCTCTCTTGAATTTGAACTAGCGAGTGCATCGGCAAAGCAGCAACAGCGAAGTCAACGGCTTGCAACAACACTATGGTGACCATCAATAATAAGATGGTGTACCAGACTTGTGTGTTCAACATACCGTTATCCTAATCAACACATTCTATCTCCAGTGTCTTAGAACACTGAGCATTAAAGCTTCCTAACAAGGCCCGAGTAGGAAAGCCAAGCCAGTTTGCGCTGCTCACCCAGTGTTGCAGCCTTTGATGGCTGCCGTGCCGTCATAATGGATGATGGCCCTAGCCTCAAGGATGTGCTTTAATTATGGAGAGTTTGCCATTGATGCTGGACAGGTTGAAAGATCCACACTATGCTACAAGGATGTCAACAAACAAGACACTGCGGCCTGAACGTCAGCCCTTCAGACTGGAAAGCCATGGCAGCTGACCGCAGCAAATGGAGACAGGAGACAGGCCATTGAGGTTGGTATGCGGGGGAGTGACTAAAAGAGCAAGTAGCAGTGGCAGTTATGAAGAGAGCATAGACACCAACGACAGCGTCAGTACTTTCACAAACAGACCTGATATTCACCTGCAACAGTTGCGGCAAGGTCCGCCGCTCCAGAATCGGGCCGGACAGCTATATCTGGTGTTGCCACTACATGGATTAGGATAACCACTCCACTTCCTTAGACACCAGCATTGGTTCTTTATGCTTTACTTTAGCCTCCGATCAAAGGCCTGTTGTTTTCTTCTCACTTGATTTTTTTCCCACTCTCCAACGCAGCAGTGATCAGAATAGACCTTGAAGATGTCCCTGGAGCACTCCAGTGGCTTGATGCCTCCTCCTCCTCTCTTCTTCCCCCTGACTTTCTTTGGCACAATGCAGGTCTAAGGACATCTGGAGACCGCCATTTTGGCATCTAGGACCATTTTGATTGCGAGAATTCGCGAGTGTTCAACCTGCCTGCATCGGTTGACTTCGTGTCAGTGTAGTTGTGAATGTCACGGTAGGAAGTAAGCTACCCATCATCCCCACTTTCATGTCAAATCTCAGTCAAACAATGCGCTGACTTTGATGCTGTTAGCGAGGTGTAGCCCGCCCTCAGAGGTGAAGTCAGGATCAGAATAACGTGACAGAGAGCACTCATGTCATTGCCACACAGCAGAACAAAGTGGAGAGTAACGGCATCCTCTTTTTTGGTTTTCAGCCTGAAATGGTCACACATACCAAAACAGCACTGTTTTCAGCCTGAAATGGTCACACATACCAAAACAGCACTGTTTTCAGCCTGAAATGGTCACACATACCAAAACAGCACTGTTTTCAGCCTGAAATGGTCACACATACCAAAACAGCACTGTTTTCAGCCTGAAATGGTCACACATACCAAAACAGCACTGTTTTCAGCCTGAAATGGTCACACATACCAAAACAGCACTGTTTTCAGCCTGAAATGGTCACACATACCAAAACAGCACTGTTTTCAGCCTGAAATGGTCACACATACCAAAACAGCACTGTTTTGAAATCTGGATAGCAGAGCAGCCAGCGATACTCAGCCATGTTGACATCTGTGGCTATGTCCATCTGGAGACCAACATCATCACGGAAACCAAAGTGACGGTCTGCTTCTCCTCCGCGGGTTCTCCTAAAGCTTCTGATGACCCTGCTTAGAGATCCATGTTCCACATCACTGGTCCTGGATCCTATCAGGTATTCTGTTACGGTCTGGCAGAGATCCAATCCTCAAACCGGATCAGACTCTGTAAGCCCCTGAGTGTCTCACTGTCACATGGCTGGAATCCCAGTAGCTGTGTTCAATCCTTTCCAGGGTTGCGGTGACAGACTGTGTATAATTCTTATGTGCGCTTTCATTGTTGTTTAACAAACAACAAACTTTTTTTTGCTGCTGCATTCACCGTAAAGAGGGAGGGGGGGTGGACTGCGGGGTGGGGGGGGGGGAGAAAAAAGTAAAAAGTAAAAGCCTTAGAATACAGCAGGACTTAGAGTACTGTCTCAGCCGCTGTCGTTTGTGGACATCAAGAAATGCTAGTCCAGCTTCTGAACGCTGGGACAATGACCTGATCTCTCATCGTTAATGGTTGCCTGTGATTTTTTTCTTTATTACCACATTTTTTTTTAAAAACAAAATCTCTACACTTCTTGAACGTGCTTTTAGGTGGATCTTACTCATACTACTCACCACATTTGTTATGGCGCTAAAAACATTGACTTCTTCTCTTCGTAATATCATTATATGCCGTTTTAAGTTCACTTACTTGCCTAAGTATCTTTCTGTATGTTCGTTATTATTCTGTCCTATTCCCTGCCTTTGACGGTTATTCACTGTTTTGCTGGCTTACTTTTTTTTTAGAGAGGTGTGTGTGTGTGTGTGTGTGTGTGTGTGTGTGTGTGTGTGTGTGTGTGTGTGTGTGTGTGTGTGTGTGTGTGTGTAAACTTAATCCATTTTATATTATTATCTATTCTGGCCTTCACAAATTCTCTTTTGTCCAGGACTTAAAATCGAACATTTCAATTTTTATCATCTATTTAATAAGTTCTGAGAAGTCTTCTTACCTTTCAAACACCCAATAAATTCCCATCTAGTACAAGTGTTTAGCATTTATAAAACAAGATAAGATTGTGGTATCACAATCAGTCTTAGTGCTATTCCTGACCACACATCTGGACGTGACACTGATCACTTTAACACAATGTGTATAACTGTATACATTGTTTAACATAACTCGCCCAAGAGCAGACTAAAACTGTCGAATGTATGTGCATTTTCAACAAACATTCACACTCAAAGCTGTTATTAATCAGAAATTTTTAACAGAACCCCATCCTCCACATACGAATGGCATGACTTTTCAGTGTGCAATTGATGGACCAAATCGTTTACAAAAATTCAGATATTCTGTTACTGGAAGACTTTAACATTGATTATTTTACGATATCAACCAGCCTGGACAACTACATTTCACTTCATATACTGCATCACATAGAGCAAACCCCAAAGTGGATAACGTTAACAACTGTGACTAATTGACCATACATGTACTAACCTCAGTGGTACCTTCTGGCGTTAACGATCTTTGTCCAGTCTTCTGTGCAAGGTCCAACAGGCTTTCACACCACTACTACAGGCCACACAGCCCTCCTGTTCCGCTCTTCCTAACCACCACTACAGGCCACACAGCCCTCCTGTTCCGCTCAAACCACCACTACAGGCCACACAGCCCTCCTGTTCCTCTCTTCCTAACCACCGCTACAGGCCACACAGCCCTCCTGTTCCCCTCTTCCTAACCACCACTACAGGCCACACAGCCCTCCTGTTCCTCTCTTCCTAACGACCACTACAGGCCACACAGCCCTCCTGTTCCTCTCTTCCTAACCACCACTACAGGCCACACAGCCCTCCTGTTCCTCTCTTCCTAACCACCACTACAGGCCACACAGCCCTCCTGTTCCTCTCTTCCTAACCACCACTACAGGCCACACAGCCCTCCTGTTCCCCTCTTCCTAACCACCACTACAGGCCACACAGCCCTCCTGTTCCTCTCTTCCTAACCACCACTACAGGCCACACAGCCCTCCTGTTCCGCTCTTTCAAAAAGTTCTATTAAGCATTTCCCACTTCGCTTAATTCATAATTGTACAGACGTTAATGATGCACTTTGGTTCTGGTACCACACATTCCTTACCGTCATTAATAAAGACGCACTACCTCCAAAAAAAACAACAACATAAAATAGAATAAGACATTTAAAATATTAAAAAAAAAAAGCACCCCAGGTAAGTCCGTGCTTGACTCCAAAATTACAGCAAGAAAATAAATCTTTGTGACCAGTGTAAGGAAGCAGCTTTATGAGACGAATGCAAAGAGCAGAGAAATTTTGTTTCAAGTGAAGTTTAAAAAGCCAAAACTGAGTACTTGAGTCAAATGATTACAGACGCAAAAAACGCAGCGCCCCTCATGAGGGCAATAACCGCTATTGGTCACAAAAAGCCGACAACTTCACCAAATTCAACAACAAACATCACTCCTGATACATGTAACACATACAGGGTTTTTTTAAATTACCTTTAACAGACACGATTACTCTAACTTTATAGACTATAAGAGAATCCAGTAAATACACTTGTCTGTCTTCCCCAATATCGCTCTGCAAACAAAAACGCGGGTCAAGTGATTCGCTAAATATTCCTCCTCTTGTACATGAAGTAGGAACTCTCTTAACCCGTATAAATAATTGATGGTCCGTGGATCATGGTGACATACCCGTATTTCTATTAAAGCTCGCTCTCTCTTACATTGTTAGTCTTACCTACACACATAATGTTTTAACCTTAAGCTTTCAAAAATGTTAAGTTGATGCCCCTTTCAAAATAAAAAAAATGGTCGGCTCCGAATTATTCCAGACCTATATCCTTATC
>CM031607.1:96179107-96181607 GCA_018398815.1 Conus ventricosus
ATCCCACCAGGCACATGAAGTACAGGAGCCTAATACATGTTTTTAATACTCAATTTTTTTTTAAACAAAGATATAATCACTGCCTTCCTGTTCTTTTGTTTCGCTTATCTGCACAGAACTATTCTGCTCCCCCCCCCCCCCCCCCCCCCCCCCCCCCCCCTCCTGTGCGCCCATCCCATGTCGAGCGGAAATCACCATCTGGTTAACTGGGTTTTAAACAGTTTCCCTGAAGATTTTGTGGTCTTAACAGGAAGTCAGCGTAAAAGCCAAAATACAAACACTCAACACAGCACACAGCAACGCGTTCTATTTTTTAACCTAGCTTATGTAGCCTAGATCTACACTGAGAGTTCAAGTTCACATTGATTTGTCGAAATTTCAATTTTCTTCTTTTTTCATTGTGCGTGAAATAAATCATGTTTTGTACTCTGTGTAGCATGTTTATTTGTGTTTAAGCTTGTTTTCAGAAACGTGGCGATCTGTTCTAATGTCCAGGGAAAATTCATTATAATTTAAGCCCCATAGCGGCTTCTTTTCACCAGCAGCAGTGTGAATGTCTGCACATGCTGTATGTGACCTCGATTTTGGTGACTTCGCTCTCATCACAAACATGATAAAACGGTAAAGTTCATGTCTACACGATGACTTCAAGCCACTAGGTTAAAACACACAAATAAAAAGCCTCATTTTGTCCCAGTGATTCATTCCAGGAACTCCTCTAACAACATTTTATTTGTGATTTGGATAATCTACGAAACTGCCGTGCCTCATTGGAATATGTGCCAGTGCGCACGCGCAGTGTGGTATCATTATGATCAACAAAGGCCTAGAGACAGAAGTGATCAAAATGTGATCCGCTTTGCAGTCAGAAATTATTTACAGACATTGATAATTTAGTGTATGCTCGTGCAAAAATGTAACGGAGGCTGGGATGTTTCAGTCTGACCGTGAGTGTGGTTTGAATTCTGCGGCTGGGTGTGTCGTCGCTGATGAAAGAAACACCTTATTCTTATTCTGCAGTTTCGACACGGTCTCCGACCAAGCTTCCTGAGAGTGAGGAGCCGCGCGACGAAAGACCAACTATCACCATGGCAAAGAAGGTGCGTCAGTGGGAGGTTTTCCCAGGCAAGAACAAGTTCCACTGCAATGGGAGGATCATGATGGCTCGACAGACCGGCATTTTCTACCTGACTTGCACCTTAATTATCGTCACCAGCGGCTTGTTTTTCGGTTTCGAGTGAGTAACCCTACTATGACACTGACAACAACACTGACGAACTGAGTGACACGTTTTGATTTTCGCAATCAAGAGTCGGACAGTCACTCTACCATTGATTCGGTGATTCATTATCTATCATGTGTGGTTAAATATGTTTAGTTAAAGGAAATCTAGTTCTAATGTTAAGTAGGTAAATCGTTTTATTCAATTTTGTGGTGTAGGCTAAATCCATAGCGCACGTGACCGTAGTAGGAAAGGAATGATTACCCTGCTTTAAAACTTGTGTAATAATGATTAGGCCTACCGTGCTTTAAAACTTTATATGATAACGATTTTATTTAGTACTATTCAGCATTCATTATCAGTCAGTTAAAAGACTTTCACTCAATTTAACTTCACACATAAGATAATAAGCAGCAACATTAATTATTATGCTCTCTCTCTCTCTCTCTCTCTCTCTCTCTCTCTCTCTCTCTCTCTCTCTCTCTCTCTCCTTCTTCTTCTTCTTCTTCTTCCTCTCTTTGAACCCTATAAATTTAGAAATTGAGGTTCACCACTGCTAAGATCTTTGCCAAAATGTGCAATACAAGCCAACAGTTTTTAATCTCACCACATAGGTAGCCACATTCCATCTTCAGGGATTATTTCTTAACTTGACACAATACTTGTCATCCGCCATATGGGTACATGATCCATGATGATGGTTTACTCATCTCAGAAAGTCTGAACAGGGTGGATTTGGATTAAATTGTCTGCAAGATGATTATAATATGCATGCTATCACTCATGTGAACTTGATTAAAATTAGGGCTTCTGATGTCATGATGATACACATTTGAACATGTTTTAACTGTTATGCTTTGGAGCTCAGATTCAATCCAGAATTTTCATTGTGCGCATCAGATTCACCCATTGAAACACCATATATATGTCTATGCTCACCTTTTGAAAGTGTAGCGAATGCAATTTAGCGAGCACAAAAGTTAGTGAACTATTAAGTCAGAACTTCTGTCATCAGAGTTTTGAGAGTTTCTGATCTCACATGATGTGAAAAAATCAACCCTCACAGACACCTCAGCACTGTAGCCATGGCAACACTGCTGTACAAATACAGTAGCATTGTTTGATTTGAGTGCCATACCCAGTCTCTTTTGACTAGACGGGAGATGCAGTCAACAAAATTCTTTCTTATTTCATCCCAGAGTATGGTCAGCTGTAAAACATTTTGCCTAGTATCATGCATTTAAAAAAAGTCACTGTGTATATTTTTCCAGAGATGGT
>CM031607.1:96186607-96201607 GCA_018398815.1 Conus ventricosus
CTGGCGTCATCCCCAGGGCCTCCCCCGACGAGGCTGCAGACCTGGAGAGACAGATGGGTCAGTGAGGGAACAAGTGAAAGTGCAGCATGATCTCTCTCTTGACTTAGAGACTCTCTCTCTCTCTCTCTCTCTCTCTCTCTCTCTCTCTCTCTCTCTCTCTCTTCAGTCTTCACCATTCTTCACCATCCCTGAAAAGAAGGGAATAGTCATAAACTGACTATTCCCTTCCTTTGAAGACTTACGAATGTTTTCAGGGATGTGAAAACCATGCGGAAAAATGCCTTTTTTTCTAAAAATAAAATTAGATTAAAACAAACCAGAATAAACACATCTTCTTCTGCTTTGTATTGACAGTAACATTGACCATGTTAGGGTGTGAAGGGATAGACAGACTTTCAAATGTCTGTATTGACAGTAACATTGACCATGTTAGGGTGTGAAGGGATAGACAGACTTTCAAATGTCTGTATTGACAGTAACATTGACCATGTTAGGGTGTGAAGGGATAGACAGACTTTCAAATGTCTGTATTGACAGTAACATTGACCATGTTAGGGTGTGAAGGGATAGACAGACTTTCAAATGTCTGTATTGACAGTAACATCGACCATGTTAGGGTGTGAAGGGATAGACAGACTTTCAAATGTCTGTATTGACAGTAACATTGACCATGTTAGGGTGTGAAGGGATAGACAGACTTTCAAATGTCTGTATTGACAGTAACATTGACCATGTCAGGGTGTGAAGGGATAGACAGACTTTCAAATGTCTGTATTGACAGTAACATCGACCATGTTAGGGTGTGAAGGGATAGACAGACTTTCAAATGTCTGTATTGACAGTAACATCGACCATGTTAGGGTGTGAAGGGATAGACAGACTTTCAAATGTCTGTATTGACAGTAACATTGACCACGTTGGGGTGTGAAGGGATAGACAGACTTTCAAATGTCTGTATTGACAGTAACATCGACCATGTTAGGGTGTGAAGGGATAGACAGACTTTCAAATGTCTGTATTGACAGTAACATTGACCACGTTGGGGTGTGAAGGGATAGACAGACTTTCAAATGTCTGTATTGACCGTAACATCGACCATGTTAGGGTGTGAAGGGATAGACAGACTTTCAAATGTCTGTATTGACAGTAACATTGACCACGTTGGGATGTGAAGGGATAGACAGACTTTCAAATGTCTGTATTGACAGTAACATCGACCATGTTAGGGTGTGAAGGGATAGACAGACTTTCAAATGTCTGTATTGACAGTAACATTGACCATGTTAGGGTGTGAAGGGATAGACAGACTTTCAAATGTCTGTATTGACAGTAACATTGACCACGTTGGGATGTGAAGGGATAGACAGACTTTCAAATGTCTGTATTGACAGTAACATTGACCACGTTGGGATGTCAAGGGATAGACAGACTTTCAAATGCAGTACGTTCCTTTGGCTGGTATATGTATGCTTCATTTTGGTTGAGCAGTCCGGCTGTGGCACGTTTGTTGGGTGTAAAGACCATGAAGCATAAGCTTTTTGTCCTTAGACTCATTTCAGAACCCTGTGTTTTACTGGAACATCTTTTTGTTTGAGGATACAGTACCCTATATTTAAGGACTTGAATTAGATGTTGTATTAGGACAGAATTTTCAAAAATCTTTTTTGTTTTTGATTTGTTTTTGATGTTGTTGAAAATGTTCTTTAACATTTTTTTTAATTGTCCAGAGCATTAGAGGATGATCTAACACTTGTGAAGTCTTTGATCCAAGGTTTCACCTGTGGACCATCCTTATAATAGTGTTTGGTTCTGAATTTCAATTGCATGTACTGATGTTTTGATATTATAGTTTATATTGAATCAACAGCATCACCAAAAAGAAGTTTGTGTGGAATCAGTTACCACCACACAAAAAAAAAGAAAAAGCAGAAGAAAACAAATTAATGCCAACACACAGATAGTTTGTATGTATCCAGCTCTCATCTACTCAAAAATTGAAACTGAGCCAAAACAGTGAAAATAGCAACTTGATTTAAATTGTTTTGCACTTGAACTACTGTGACACATCAGACTGATATCAGGGGAACTAGAATTGATTGATTGTGGGTTTTTTTAAGTTAGGGGGACAAAAAACAAGGAAAGAGAAAACTTAATTTGTTTATTATGATTTCCACTGGTGCTTGAATCGAGATGCACATAATTTACAGCATGTATTTTCATCTTAATCAAGCTTATGAGTGCAAAAAATAAATGTAGTACATTTTTTACATCATTGTTTTAACAGACAAACCATGTAATCATTCTGACAGAATAAATTTTAGAGTTTAAAGCAGTGCAAAAAAGAAAGAAAGAAAAAAAAAGTTAGTGACATACACTCACACCATGAGTTGGTCATCATGGTGATTGAATGATGCCTTCCGATGGATGTTCACTAATGTACTGGAATGGAAAACAGTTTTCATACTTCTGTTGTACTTTAATGAATCTGTGTATCTATACTTTTATTATAGCTCGGAACTAAATGCTGTGACATGGGTTCTGCCTGGGGGAGACAGTACTTTGGAACCCAGTAAACATAGGGCTCCAAAAGAAGAATTTGAAAGAAAAGTTGCATAGATGGGAGCTTTCTTTGCAAAGGCAAGTTGATTGTAAGTTAAAATAGTTGGCTGCAGCAGGTTGCAGCTGTTCCTCAGAATGATGATGGCAGTGAAATTTTATGTTGATTTTCAGCTTACAGACATTTTTCTTGCTCACTGTTTGCCAATCAGCTTTCAATGCAGGCTCCATGAAAAATACAGTTGCAGAAGTTAGATTTCACATCCGAGAATTCCGTCAGAATTCTGGGTCATGTGAGAGAATATGCAAATTTGTTATTTATTGGTGAGATTTGTTCACCACTATGGTTTAAGCCATTCCCTAAACCCCGTAAACTTCAGTGCTTGCATCTGTTAGTTGTACCTGGCAAGTAAGTGATGAGAAATGGAGTGCGTTTTAATGGTTGTCATTTTACTAGAAGAATGTTCATATACCTCTCCAAATTAGTTTACAGCTTTTATTGACACTATTTACCATTAGTTTCCCAAGAAACTAATCTTGTCATCTCATATAAACCACATTTTTGAGCGTGCATGTATAGATTTGCAGTACTGATAACATGATCAGTTTGTTAAACAAGCTCAGTTCTCTGACTGTGTACAGAAATTGCTTTAATATTGATTTTTGAATGAAAGATAACTATTTGTAGTGCAATATTTGAGGATTATGATGTGTGTAACTGTGAATCAAGTGATCATTTGACCTAAACAGGAAAATAATGAAGGTAAAAGATTAGCGATACACAAGCCTGGTGACTTTTCCTACTTGAAGAATGAGAGGTCAACTCCAGATCTTTCACACACTTTACAGAGTTAGCATTAACAAAGTAACAAACAAACAAACAAAAAAGAAACATGACAGATTTGTCATTCTTTTTGTTGCATTCCATTCCAAATAAAGTGACATTGATCATTTTCAGATTTCTTTCAAATTGTATTCAAAGTTGTTTGAACTGTTTTCTTCATAACTCAGTCCTCTATTTCTTGGATATTCAAGATGGTCATGACATACTTTTGTGACCTTCCATCAGCCCTCAAGAGATGAACCAGCTTGAAGTGACGGTGGATTCTTCTTCACTTTCAGAGGTGCCCAATGCTGGCTCACCGGGCACTTACAGACCACCCCCACGAACAAAGGAGGTGGTCATCAAAGGGCAGGTGGTCAAACTCAAGTACTGTTTTACCTGCAAGCTGTTTCGCCCTCCAAGAGCATCACACTGCAGCCTTTGTGACAATTGTGTCGGTGAGTGTCTGTCTGTGTGGACTCCTTTCTTCCCTTTACGTCAGCATGCGCGCCGCATCTGTGTGTGTGTGTGTGTGTGTGTGTGTGTATGTGTCTCTGTCAGTGTGTGTGTTTATGTAATGTGTATATTTTTAAGAACACTACAATTTGACCAGATTCATATCCTTCGGGTTTGGAATAATTTGGAGAAACTGAGACAGACTAAGGCCTTCAAATTGACTGGGGTTCGTGAAAATTTGCGAATTCGATGTTGCTCCGTTAGACAGAAAAATGATTTTGTGGTTCTTGCTACACGCTTGGATGCAAAGAACTACTGGAACTTTTCAATTTGAAATTTCAACAAAATTGTACCCAACCCAGCATTATGATGAGTGAATTCTGCTTTTATTGATCACATGGGACAGCTCATGCTCTGAAATCACAGGTGTTTTTAGGTTGACTTCAAAAGCAGTCTTTGAAGCATACTGAATTTGGAAAGTTACTTGGATCTTAAAATTTTGTGAAAGATTGCGCCTTTTTTTTTTTTCTTTTTTCAAGTACGAGCCTAATCAGGGCAGCACCATGTCATTGAAGGGTCTCTGATTCAATGTCCACGGCCTACGCCTCTCCATGGTGTAATTTAGCATTGTGCTGCTGCTGGTAACGGAGCTTGAACCCTAGAAGTACACCTTGGGATAACACCCTGATGTAGCTGATCTGATGTGTGGTCTGTTAAAGAGTACTGAGGTCCATGAATATTTCGCTTTGACAAGACTGTCCAAAAGTCGGAGCAGTTAAGTTTAAGTTTTACAGATGGCAGTCGTTGCTGTGAGCTGTCAGAGAGTCCCATGTTCAACCGTCAAATGTTGTTTGGTCATTGTATTGTTGAATGGCTGCATAGTATACAGCTCCATCAAATGTTGTGTGGTCATTGTATTGTTGAATGGCTGCATGGTACGCAGCTCCATCAAATGTTGTGTGGTCATTGTATTGTTGAATGGCTGCATGGTACGCAGCTCCATCAAATGTTGTGTGGTCATTGTATTGTTGAATGGCTGCATAGTATACAGCTCCATCAAATGTTGTTTGGTCATTGTATTGTTGAATGGCTGCATGGTATGCAGCTCCATCAAATGTTGTGTGGTCATTGTATTGTTGAATGGCTGCATGGTACGCAGCTCCATCGAATGTTGTTTGGTCATTGTATTGTTGAATGGCTGCATGGTACGCAGCTCCATCAAATGTTGTGTGGTCATTGTATTGTTGAATGGCTGCATGGTATGCAGCTCCATCAAATGTTGTTTGGTCATTGTATTGTTGAATGGCTGCATGGTACGCAGCTCCATCGAATGTTGTTTGGTCATTGTATTGTTGAATGGCTGCATGGTACGCAGCTCCTGCATCTGCTATGCATGGATAATCTGTTGATAGATGATTTCTTTATGTAGCACAGTTGAAAAGTCCTGTCCTTGTTTGACAGCTGTCCTGGCATTGTCAGTTCATTGATGTGGAACTATTCATTGTATACTGTAAAGTTGTCAGTTCATTGCTGTGGAACTAGTCTTTGTACACTGTAAAGTTGTCAGTTCATTGATGCGGAACTGTTCATTGTATACTGTAAGTTGTCAGTTTGTTTATGTCGAACTGTTCATTGTACACTGTAAAGTTGTCAGTTCATTGATGTAGAACTATTCATTGTACACTGTAAAGTTGTCAGTTCATTGATGTGGAACTATTCATTGTACACTGTAAAGTTGTCAGTTCATTGATGTGGAACTAGTCATTGTACACTATAAAGTTGTCAGTTCTTGATGTGGAACTGTCATTGTATACTGTAAAGTTGTCCGTTCATTGATGTAGAACTATTCATTTTATACTGTAAAGTTGTCAGTTCATTGATGTGGAACTGTTCATTGTACACTGTAAAGTTGTCAGTTCATTGATGTGGAACTGTTCATTGTACACTGTAAAGTTGCCAGTTCATTGATGTAGAACTATTCATTGTACATTGTAAAAGTTGTCAGTTCTTTGATGTAAACTATTCATTGTGCACTGTAAAGTTGTCAGTTCATTGCTGTGGAACTATTCATTTTATACTGTAAGGTTGTCAGTTCATTGATGTGGAACTGTTCATTGTACACTGTAAAGTTGTCAGTTCATTGATGTGGAACTGTTCATTGTACACTGTAAAGTTGCCAGTTCATTGATGTAGAACTATTCATTGTACACTGTAAAGTTGTCAGTTCATTGATGTGGAACTGTTCATTGTACACTGTAAAGTTGCCAGTTCATTGATGTAGAACTATTCATTGTACATTGTAATGTTGTCAGTTGATTGATGTGGAACTATTCATTGTATACTGTAAAGTTGTCAGTTCATTGATGTCGAACTATTCATTGTATACTGTAAAGTTGTCAGTTCATTGATGTCGAACTATTCATTGTATACTTAATACTGAAAAGTTGTCAGTTCATTGATGTAGAACTATTCATTGTACACTGTAAAGTTGTCAGTTCATTGATGTAGAACTGTTCATTGTACATTGTAAAGTTGTCAGTTCATTGATGTAGAACTATTCATTGTATACTGTAAAGTTGTCAGTTCATTGATGTAGAACTATTCATTGTATACTGTAAAGTTGTCAGTTCATTGGTGTAGAACTGTTTATTGTTGTATACTGTAAAGTTGTCAGTTCATTGATGTAGAACTGTTCATTGTACATTGTAAAGTTGTCAGTTCATTGATGTAGAACTATTCATTGTATACTGTAAGGTGTCAGTTCATTGATGTAGAACTATTCATTGTATACTGTAAAGTTGTCAGTTCATTGATGTAGAACTATTCATTGTATACTGTAAAGTTGTCAGTTCATTGGTGTAGAACTGTTTATTGTTGTATACTGTAAAGTTGTCAGTTCATTGGTGTAGAACTGTTTATTGTTGTATACTGTAAAGTTGTCAGTTCATTGGTGTAGAACTGTTTATTGTTGTATACTGTAAAGTTGTCAGTTCATTGGTGTGGAACTGTATATTGTTGTATACTGTAAAGTTGTCAGTTCATTGGTGTAGAACTGTTTATTGTTGTATACTGTAAAGTTGTCAGTTCATTGGTGTAGAACTGTTTATTGTTGTATACTGTAAAGTTGTCAGTTCATTGGTGTGGAACTGTTTATTGTTGAATACTGTAAGGTTGTCAGTTCATTGATGTAGAACTGTTCATTGTACATTGTAAAGTTGTCAGTTCATTGGTGTAGAACTGTTCATTGTACATTGTAAAGTTGTCAGTTCATTGGTGTGGAACTGTTTATTGTTGTATACTGTAAAGTCATTGGTGTGGAACTGTTTATTGTTGTATACTGTAAAGTCATTGGTGTGGAACTGTTTATTGTTGTATACTGTAAAGTCATTGGTGTGGAACTATTTATTGTTGTATACTGTAAAGTCATTGGTGTGGAACTGTTTATTGTTGTATACTGTAAAGTCACTGGCCAGTCTAGAATTATTTCTTCATGACAGAGACTTGCACACTTAGTCGCAAACTTTTATAGTTTTTGTTTCATTTTGTAAACTTTTATAGTTTTTGTTTCAAAATCAACTTTACACTTACTTGGAAAAGGGCCATTATTATTTAATATTTGTGTGGATATGTTTCTGTTGGTTTCAGTGTGTATGATTACTGCCTAGATTTGTATGTATTGGAGTGTTCCTTTTTTTCTAAATCAAGTTCTGATGAAACATATTGTATGTTTATTAAAATGCAATATAGTTTATGAAAGTCAAGTGATGATGGTGATTAAACATGCCTTTCATTGTTTCAACAAGGATGATTGGAAAATTTGGAGAAACCGAGGTACTCATGCAAAAAAAAATTTTTCTTCATAGGAACATTCCATTGTTTATAAATTTAAGCATTTCTGTGTGTATTTGCATGCATGTGTGATTGTGTGTCTGTGTGTGTGTGTGGTGTGTGCAAGGGCATGTGTGTGTGGTTGTGATGTATGTGTGTGTATGTGCATGCACACACGCACAAATAAGTTTTTTCATCATAGATGCTTTCCATTTTTTGTAAGTTTTGACCCTTTTTAAAAAAGATTTTCTTTGAACAAAGAATGTTTAGTAACCTGTTGTTGATGTGTTTGTTTTTCTTTGAACAAAGAATGTTTAGTAACCTGTTGTTGATGTGTTTGTTTTTCTTTGAACAAAGAATGTTTAGTAACCTGTTGTTGATGTGTTTGTTTTTCTTTGAACAAAGAATGTTTAGTAACCTGTTATTGATGTGTTTGTTGTTGTGTGTTTCAGAGAGGTTCGACCATCACTGTCCCTGGGTGGGAAACTGTGTGGGCAAGAGAAACTACAGATACTTTTACTTATTTATCCTGTCACTGTCCGTGCATTGTATATATATTTTCGCCTGCGTTCTCACCAATCTCATTCTGAGTAAGTACCTTTGTTTATTCTTCTCCTAAATTGTGTTTGGGCGGATGAAATTGCCTGTTTTGTGTGCATCATCATGCAGATTGATACAGTTTGTTGATTGTAGAATTTGTGGACAGTGGGTTTAGATCATACTTCACCTGGGTGCATGTAATCTGTTTCAGTATGTTGCATGCATTAATCAACTCCAGGAAAGTAGTAAAGGCTGTGCTGGCAGTTAAGATACACTTCATGAAGTTCAGTTTAAACTGAGAGGAGGACTGGCGTGACTTGCACAAATCCGTGATTCTAGCATGTAGTGTCACATTACATTTAAGGCAGTGGGTCAGGCCGTTGGTTTGGGAGAGGGTGAGGTGACGGTGGGTTATTTGTTTGTTTGTCTTTTTGTATGTTTTTTTCAAAGAGGTATAAATACTTGAAGCTAAGAATGTATTTTTAATGTTGCCATCTCTTCAGAACGGGCACAGATGGATGTGTGGACTAAAGTAGGTTTATAAAGATGAGGAAAGATAGTATGATGACCTGCTCAGTACTTGGGTACATTTGATTAGATATTTTCATTCTTGAGTGTGCGCTGTGTTATAAGCATTTTTTTTCTCTTAAAGTTTTCACCATTTATAACTAACCGGTAACTACTGAATTCTTTTTTTCTATGGAATTTTTTTCAACTGCTAATTTTTCTGAAGTGTCAGACAAAGTTAGATTGACGTTTTGTAACTCAGTTACTTTTTTTTTAATCAAGAAACATATTGAACTTTTCAAATTCAAGATGATTTTTTTTTTCAATACGCAAACATAGCTTTATTTGTAGATCTCCATTGAAATGACAGCAAATTGTGTATGACACTGTAGAAGTGGGTGTAGTTTGCTGTTCATGGGTCTGTTTTGTGTCAGTATTGTTTAATACTGACCACCGTGGTCACTGAACTCATTTGGTAAATCCGGAATCTGTCGATCATCTTGAAGCCGGCATACCAAGTCTTGACCATATCATACACTGCCTCTGAAGTTTGAAGTGAATACCAGCTTACATGGCTTTCTGAGCGCTCAAGTTAATGTTGATGGGCAACTGAATGGTCTGTGATCATTGTGAGTAGACAGAGACCTATCGCTATCAGTCATATTCACATGCCACAGGAGCAGAAAAACTTTTTTTAGTTATTTTTTTTAGAGCAGTCACAATCATATAGCACAGTTATAGTCACTGAATGCAGTCTCAATCACTGAAAGAAGTTGCAGTCGCTGGATAGAGTCTCAGTCATTGAGTACTCTCACAAGCAATGAATACAGTCACGTTTGCTCAGTACTTTCACAGTCATTGAGAATGGTCAACAGTGATTGAAGAGAATCAGTGTGTGTGTCTTTTGGGAGAGGTAGTGGGTGTTAGTCTGTTTCAGTCCTAAGAAGTCAGACTGTTCTGTATTCTCTGCATCTCACACATTTCATCAGTCTGTATCCTACAGACTGTTCTGTATTCTCTGCATCTCACACATTTCATCAGTCTGTATCCTACAGACTGTTCTGTATTCTCTGCATCTCACACATTTCATCAGTCTGTATCCTACAGACTGTTCTGTATTCTCTGCATCTCACACATTTCATCGTCTGTATCCTACAGACTGTTCTGTATTCTCTGCATCTCACACATTTCATCGTCTGTATCCTACAGACTGTTCTGTATTCTCTGCATCTCACACATTTCATCGTCTGTATCCTACAGACTGTTCTGTATTCTCTGCATCTCACACATTTCATCGTCTGTATCCTACAGACTGTTCTGTATTCTCTGCATCTCACACATTTCATCGTCTGTATCCTACAGACTGTTCTGTATTCTCTGCATCTCACACATTTCATCGTCTGTATCCTACAGACTGTTCTGTATTCTCTGCATCTCACACATTTCATCGTCTGTATCCTACAGACTGTTCTGTATTCTCTGCATCTCACACATTTCATCAGTCTGTATCCTACAGACTGTTCTGTATTCTCTGCATCTCACACATTTCATCGTCTGTATCCTACAGACTGTTCTGTATTCTCTGCATCTCACACATTTCATCAGTCTGTATCCTACAGACTGTTCTGTATTCTCTGCATCTCACACATTTCATCGTCTGTGTCCTACAGACTGTTCTGTATTCTCTGCATCTCACACATTTCATCAGTCTCTATGTTCTGTATTCTCTGCATCTCACACATTTCATCAGTCTCTATGTTCTGTATTCTCTGCATCTCACACATTTCATCAGTCTCTATGTTCTGTATTCTCTGCATCTCACACATTTCATCAGTCTCTATGTTCTGTATTCTCTGCATCTCACACATTTCATCAGTCTCTATGTTCTGTATTCTCTGCATCTCACACATTTCATCAGTCTCTATGTTCTGTATTCTCTGCATCTCACACATTTCATCAGTCTCTATGTTCTGTATTCTCTGCATCTCACACATTTCATCAGTCTCTATGTTCTGTATTCTCTGCATCTCACACATTTCATCAGTCTCTATGTTCTGTGTTCTCTGCATCTCACACATTTCATCGTCTGTATCCTACAGACTGTTCTGTATTCTCTGCATCTCACACATTTCATCGTCTGTATCCTACAGACTGTTCTGTATTCTCTGCATCTCACACATTTCATCGTCTGTGTCCTACAGACTGTTCTGTATTCTCTGCATCTCACACATTTCATCGTCTGTATCCTACAGACTGTTCTGTATTCTCTGCATCTCACACATTTCATCGTCTGTGTCCTACAGACTGTTCTGTATTCTCTGCATCTCACACATTTCATCGTCTGTATCCTACAGACTGTTCTGTATTCTCTGCATCTCACACATTTCATCGTCTGTATCCTACAGACTGTTCTGTATTCTCTGCATCTCACACATTTCATCGTCTGTATCCTACAGACTGTTCTGTATTCTCTGCATCTCACACATTTCATCGTCTGTGTCCTACAGACTGTTCTGTATTCTCTGCATCTCACACATTTCATCGTCTGTGTCCTACAGACTGTTCTGTATTCTCTGCATCTCACACATTTCATCGTCTGTGTCCTACAGACTGTTCTGTATTCTCTGCATCTCACACATTTCATCGTCTGTATCCTACAGACTGTTCTGTATTCTCTGCATCTCACACATTTCATCGTCTGTATCCTACAGACTGTTCTGTATTCTCTGCATCTCACACATTTCATCGTCTGTATCCTACAGACTGTTCTGTATTCTCTGCATCTCACACATTTCATCGTCTGTATCCTACAGACTGTTCTGTATTCTCTGCATCTCACACATTTCATCGTCTGTATCCTACAGACTGTTCTGTATTCTCTGCATCTCACACATTTCATCGTCTGTATCCTACAGACTGTTCTGTATTCTCTGCATCTCACACATTTCATCGTCTGTATCCTACAGACTGTTCTGTATTCTCTGCATCTCACACATTTCATCAGTCTGTATCCTACAGACTGTTCTGTATTCTCTGCATCTCACACATTTCATCGTCTGTATCCTACAGACTGTTCTGTATTCTCTGCATCTCACACATTTCATCAGTCTGTATCCTACAGACTGTTCTGTATTCTCTGCATCTCACACATTTCATCGTCTGTGTCCTACAGACTGTTCTGTATTCTCTGCATCTCACACATTTCATCAGTCTCTATGTTCTGTATTCTCTGCATCTCACACATTTCATCAGTCTCTATGTTCTGTATTCTCTGCATCTCACACATTTCATCAGTCTCTATGTTCTGTATTCTCTGCATCTCACACATTTCATCAGTCTCTATGTTCTGTATTCTCTGCATCTCACACATTTCATCAGTCTCTATGTTCTGTATTCTCTGCATCTCACACATTTCATCAGTCTCTATGTTCTGTATTCTCTGCATCTCACACATTTCATCAGTCTCTATGTTCTGTATTCTCTGCATCTCACACATTTCATCAGTCTCTATGTTCTGTATTCTCTGCATCTCACACATTTCATCAGTCTCTATGTTCTGTATTCTCTGCATCTCACACATTTCATCAGTCTCTATGTTCTGTATTCTCTGCATCTCACACATTTCATCAGTCTCTATGTTCTGTGTTCTCTGCATCTCACACATTTCATCGTCTGTATCCTACAGACTGTTCTGTATTCTCTGCATCTCACACATTTCATCGTCTGTATCCTACAGACTGTTCTGTATTCTCTGCATCTCACACATTTCATCGTCTGTGTCCTACAGACTGTTCTGTATTCTCTGCATCTCACACATTTCATCGTCTGTATCCTACAGACTGTTCTGTATTCTCTGCATCTCACACATTTCATCGTCTGTGTCCTACAGACTGTTCTGTATTCTCTGCATCTCACACATTTCATCGTCTGTATCCTACAGACTGTTCTGTATTCTCTGCATCTCACACATTTCATCGTCTGTATCCTACAGACTGTTCTGTATTCTCTGCATCTCACACATTTCATCGTCTGTATCCTACAGACTGTTCTGTATTCTCTGCATCTCACACATTTCATCGTCTGTGTCCTACAGACTGTTCTGTATTCTCTGCATCTCACACATTTCATCGTCTGTGTCCTACAGACTGTTCTGTATTCTCTGCATCTCACACATTTCATCGTCTGTGTCCTACAGACTGTTCTGTATTCTCTGCATCCTCCACACATTTCATCTCTGTAATCCTACAGACTGTTCTGTATTCTCTGCATCTCACACATTTCATCGTCTGTATCCTACATGTGTAGCAAATGGGTAGTCTGTCTTTCTCTGTAGTCTGTCTTTCTCTGTCCATTTCTTGCTTCCTCACACTCCGTCAGTGGCATGTCTTACACGTATAGCCAACAGACAGCCTGCCTGTCTTTCTTCCTGTCTTAGTTCCTCACTATCCATCAGTGGCATGTCTTACACGTATAGCCAACAGACAGCCTGCCTGCCTTTCTTCCTGTCTTAGTTCCTCACTATCCATCAGTGGCATGTCTTACATGTATAGCCAACAGACAGCCTGCCTTTCTTCCTGTCTTAGTTCCTCACTATCCATCAGTGGCATGTCTTACACGTATAGCCAACAGACAGCCTGCCTGCCTTTCTTCCTGTCTTAGTTCCTCACTATCCATCAGTGGCATGTCTTACACGTATAGCCAACAGACAGCCTGCCTGCCTTTCTTCCTGTCTTAGTTCCTCACTCTCCGTCAGTCACATGTCTTACATGTATAGCCAACAGACAGCCTGCCTTTCTTCCTGTCTTAGTTCCTCACTCTCCATCAGTGGCATGTCTTACACGTATAGCCAACAGACAGCCTGCCTTTCTTCCTGTCTTAGTTCCTCACTCTCCGTCAGTCCATATCCCACGTGTACTGCAAATAAACAGCATGCCTTTCATTCTTCCTTTCTTGTTTTTTTTTTAGCAAGAACATTGAGATTCATTACCAATGAGATTTGTCGTATGGGACCATTTTTGATCCCACATTCCATATTTGGGGATGATAACACCTCTGCCTGTCCATACACTTTTGGTGTATTTTCTATGCCATTTGACACAGAATACACAAGTACACCTCTCGGATGAAAAAATGTGCCTAGCAAAAAGAATTCTAGCAAAGTTTTGTTTTGTACACTACATCGGACATTGCTTAAATTTTGAATCTGTGGACTCTTACCATCAGATATTGTTTATAGGGACTTTGCATGTGTATCCATTCTGCTGTTTGTACTCAGCGCCAATTTTAGTCAGCATGGTTTGACTGTATTAGTTTTGTGAAAATGCAAAATGAGACTAAACTGATAGAATGTTAGATTTTAGTACCTCGTTCTGTTTTGGATCGCATTTCTGAAAAATCTATTCAAGCTGGAACCAACAAAATTCCCTTTGAAGACAGCGTGAGGGATCTGGGTGTCCATTTGGATAGTACGCTGTCCATGAATGTCCAGATCGGTCACCTGTGTCGTTCAGCCTATTTGGCTTTGAGAAAGATCGCGTCAATTCGCTCATATCTTACACAGAAAGGGACTGCCCAACTTATCTGTTCCCTCATCATGTCAAAACTCGACTACTGTAACAGTATTCTTGCCGGTCTTCCCACTGTCGATATAAACCGACTTCAACGTATACAAAACAACGCAGCCAGACTTGTTTTCCAAATGTCCAAAAGAACCCACACTACACCTCTGTTAATTAGACTACATTGGCTTCCCATTCATGCGCGCATTCAGTATAAACTCGCAACACTTGCCTTCCGACACTTTGATGAAACATTGCCTGCTTATCTTTCCAACACACTTGTCACTTATCAACCCTCTCGCACTCTCCGCTCTAGCAGTGACAAACTTCTCAAGCTTCCCCGCATGAAACTGAAATCCTTGGCCAACGTTCTTTCAGTTATCAAGCCCCCCTTGTCTGGAACTCCCTCCCCTCCCAGCTCCGCTCTTCACAGACTCTCTCTGCGTTCAAATCTGGTCTCAAAACGCATCTCTTTCAGAAGTCTTTTTGTCTTTCTTCATAGCGTACGAGTTAATGCGTGTTTCCCATGCATTCTCCATCCTTTCGCCTCTTGTATGTGCACGCGCGCTTCCGTGCTTGAATGCTTGTGTGCTTTTGCGTGTGTGTGTTCGTGTGTGTGCGTTTACGCGCGTGAGTTTTTGTTGCTTCGTGTTGAGTTTGCCCTTTGTGTGTGTGTGTGTGTGGTGGGTGTGGGTGCTCCCTTCTGCATGTTTTATATTGTATCCCGTGCAG
>CM031607.1:96204107-96209107 GCA_018398815.1 Conus ventricosus
GAACTGTTGAAGCACAGTGATCAAGGCTGTTTCATTCAGACAGTTTGAAGATTTCACAGTAGTTCACTTGTCTGTGTTAGTTGCTCAGTACTCCTTCTTCATGCTGGTTTTGAAATGGGGTTTTCATGTACTTGGAGTTTCATGGATAATTTTCATTGACAAGAACTACATGGGAGACTGCTCACTCGTTGGCATCGAATCAAGTCATCGATGGAACTAGTAGGTTAGGTCAAAGTGTAGATATGTTGTAAGTCAAGTGATGTCAAGGATGAGTGCATTGGCTCAGTGGTCACTGTAGTTAATTTTCATATAAATGGTTTGGCAATTCGAAATCTGTCTGCAGTTAAATCAAATTGTTTCGGTCCCCAAGGCATATTTGAAGTCTAACAAATTAACATCAAAGAGTGCAGCTGAGATTAGCGCAGTATAGAGCTAAGAAGGTGGCACACCTGTTTTTATTTATTTATTTTTTTAATTGAATTTTAGAATGGTTCATCTTACTAGAAGTCAAAAGTCTATTGTTGCAAAGACATACAGGATGACAAATGCTACAGTACTGTATAGCCAGGATTGTGTTTTATATGTTTTTCTTGAGAAATTGTAGTCCAGGTGACACAAAGGACACAAATTGCAGGCTTTGTTGGTTTAGAGCAGCAAAGGTGCACATTTTAAAATTAACATTAAGGTATATCCAAGGGCAAAAAAGGAATGGAAAACTTTGTTTTATTAGCGAACCGCCCCCAAAAATGTGGACAAATGAATCACAAAACAAAACATGACGCGTTTCGACCTCTTAGGTCTTCTTCAGCAAGGTACAGAACAATTAGGACAACAAAATGAACAAGCAAGCTATCTTCAGTCACTTCAGTGCAAGATGAGCGCTGAATGAAAACGAGGCTGTCAGAAGGGAGGTAATGTGTGAGTCAAGGTAGTAATGATAATTATGTTACTGATAGGAATACTAATAATGGTAATGGTGATGATCAAAATATTGAAAAAATAAAGTAAGACGGGATTACTACCACTTTTTGGTGATACTATGGCAATAGCAGTTGTAGCATGGGAGAAAGGAGAGTGGGTTAGGAGATTCTGAAACAGCAGGGTTGCCGTGGCACACTCTATCCAGCCTATCTTGCGCTGAAGTGATTGAAGAGAAGTGATTGAAGAGAAGTGATTGAAGAGAAGTGATTGAAGAGAAGTGATTGAAGAGAAGTGATTGAAGAGAAGTGATTGAAGAGAAGTGATTGAAGAGAAGTGATTGAAGAGAAGGGATGCTCGTTCATTTTGTTGTCTTAATTGTTTGTATCTTGCCTGAAGAAGACGTGAGAGTTGAAACATGTGTTTTGTCTTGTGATTCGTTTGTCCATGTTTTTTGGCGGTTCCCTAACATTTATTTATTTATTTAAGATTTGTTTAGATTGATTTCCGCCTGCAGTCGTCTCACTTTGCAACTAGATCTATCTTTGTTTTATTAGTACGTCTACACATGATCATCCCTTGAAAGTTTTTCATGTTTGTGTTCAGTGGCCACTGATATGGTGAACTGATCATGTTGGGTGTCAAGAATTACAACATGGCCAAGAAAACGGGCATTAGAAAATACCTAGTTAAATGACAGATGTGGTCAAAGATGAATTTTCTTGGCTTGCATCCACATAAAACAAGACCACTCCCACTGTCCCAGTCTTCACAGAAAGCAGTGCTGAGTTCTGAACCATGACTAGAGGATTAACAAGGACAGAAGTTCTGAACCATGACTAGAGGATTAACAAGGACAGAAGTTCTGAACCATGACTAGAGGATTAACAAGGACAGAAATTCAGAACCATAACTAAAGGATTAACAAGGACAGAAGTTCTGAACCATGACTAGAGGATTAACAAGGACAGAAATTCAGAACCATGACTAAAGGATTAACAAGGACAGAAGTTCTGAACCATGACTAGAGGATTAACAAGGACAGAAGTTCTGAACCATGACTAGAGGATTAACAAAGACAGAAGTTCTGAACCATGACTAGAGGATTAACAAGGACCGAAATTCTGAACCATGACTAGAGGATTAACAAGGACAGAAATTCACCACAGCCATGATCAAATTCTCTTTGGCTTTCCCATAATTCTTGATTTTGCTCTCTTTTTTTTTCTTCGTCATGTCTGTCTTGGCCTTTTTTCCCTTAATACTGGCATAACAACAGTTGACTTTTATCTGCATCTTCCCCATGTCTGTCTTGGCCTTTTTTTCCCCTTAAATACTGGCATAACAACAATTTACTTTTATCTGCATCTTGCCCCATGTCTGTCTTGGCCTTTTTTCCCCTTAAATACTGGCATGACAACAATTGACTTTTATCTGCATCTTGCCCCATGTCTGTCTTGGCCTTTTTTCCCTTAAATACTGGCATGACAACAGTTGACTCTTATCTGCATCTTGCCCCACATCTGTCTTGGCGTTTTTCCCCCTTAAATACTGGCATAACAACAATTGACTTTATCTGCATCTTGCCCCTCATCTGTCTTGGCCTTTTTCCCCCTTAAATACTGGCATAACAACAATTGACTTTTATATCTGCATCTTACCCCTTGTCTGTCTTGGCCTTTTTTCCCTTAAATACTGGCATGACAACAATTGACTTTTATCTGCATCTTGCCCCATGTCTGTCTTGGCCTTTTTTCCCTTAAATACTGCATGAAAAAAATTGACTCTTATCGGCATCTTGCCCCATGTCTGTCTTGCCTTTTTCCCCCTTAAATACTGGCATGACAACAATTGACTTTTATCTGCATCTTGCCCCATGTCTGTCTTGGCCTTCCCCCCCCCCCCCCCCCCCCCCCCCCCCCCCCCCCCCCCTTAAATACTGGCATGACAACAATTGACTTTTATCTGCATCTTGCCCCAGCCGTCTGTCTTGGCCTTTTTCCCCCTTAAATACTGGCATGACAACAATTGACTTTTATCTGCATCTTGCCCCAGCCGTCTGGGCCTTTTTTCCCCCTTAAATACTGGCATGACAACAATTGACTTTTATCTGCATCTTGCCCCATGTCTGTCTCACTTCTGGTCTCAAGATCTTTCTCTGTCTTGTCTCCTTTTTGCTCCTTTCCTCCCCTTTCACTCCATTCCTCCATCCTCTTCTCTCTGTCTGTCTGTATCTCTCTCTCTCTCTCTCCTCCTCTCTCTCTCTCTCTCTCTCTCCTCTCTCTCTCTCTCTCTCTCTCTCCTCTCTCTCTCTCTCTCGCTCTGATTTTTTCCCTGTTGATCAGTTTTATTATTTTTGATATCACGGGCAGATGATTTCTGCTTAAACCTTTATCTGTTGTTGTCTGTCCATCTCATGTCTGGCGTTCTCTCCCTCCGACATTCTTTCTGCCACCATTCACTTCTGTCGGTAGAATGTGATATCACACAGTGTTTATCACAGAAAATGATTTGACCTCGGTAGAAAGCCTCCGTCTCCTGGATAGCATATCTGTGTGTATATGTTTGTATGGAGGAGGGGAGGAGGAGAATATAAACATTAGATGTGACCTCAGTAGAAAGCCTCTAACTCCTCGATTACATATCTGTGTGTAAATGTTTGTATGGGGGAGGGAAGGAGGAGGTATTTCCATTTCAGACAGTTTGGAGATGCTGTGGACGGCTGCCAGATATTTATAGTTTATGAGAAAACATCTGGAGTTTCTCATTTCAGAATGTGCTTAAACTTACTTCACTATTTAACTTCATCCTAGCCAAAGTTGTGAGTACATTTTCTAACGAAATGTCCTGACATTTGATAGAGAATGGAAAGAATTAAAATTTGTGATATAAAGCAGAGATACAAGTGTACATATGATTTTTCGATCAGGATACTTCCAGATTTAAAATGTACCTGTTGAAAACCAAGGTAATGTTTTGTCGAGGTGAGGAAAGAAACCTTGGGTGAGCTGTTTGTAAGGCCAAATTCTGAAATAAAACACACGTGTATACACACACATACACTAACACATGCACATGCATACACACACACACACACACACACTCACGCTCACACTCACTCACACTCACACACACACACACACACACACACACACACACACACACACACAGATGCGTGCTCAAGAAAACTTTCTCTCACACGCGCACGCACACAGGCACGCACGCACGCTAACTCACACACATGCATGCTAGCACACACACACACACATGTGCACATTCACACGCTCACTCTGACACACACACACACTCTAACATATACATGTGTACACACATACACGAGTGCATGCACGAATGTGCGCACGCATGCACATGCATATTTGTACGCATAGACACACGCACACTCTCACTCTCTCTCTGTCTCTCTCTCTCTGTCTCTGTCTTTCCCACCCTCTCTCTCTCTCTCTGTCTCTCTCTCTCTCTGCCTCTCTCTCTCTCTCTCTCTCTCTCTCTCTCTCTCTCTCTCTCTCTCTCTCTCTCTCTCTCTCAAGCTGAAATTAGACATAGTTCAGATATAAAGGGACTGAAATGCCATGTCTACAGACGTTGGCATGTTGAACAGGGTAATAACAGTCAGCAGACTCTTGACATCAACATGCTTTCATACCCTGGGCTGAAGGGTCCTTTGGGGTTTATGACATGCCATATAATTTTGTTGGCTTCAGGTTTAGCTTTTAACTTATTTCTGTGCTTATAATATGAATGGGAACATGTTTCAGATCATCCCTTTTCATGTTGCCTATGTGATGCGCTGCTTGTTCCTGTGTACTTGTATGCTTTAACCTAAAGTTAAACTTACAGTTTTTATAATTTGAAGAACTTGTTTATTGCTGTTAGCTTTCTGATAATCAACACCCCATGTTTAAGATGTGGAGGATCATGACAATGAACAAATGATCATCAGCATGGGTTTTGAATAGATACAGGTGTTTAGAATTCTGAAAATGAATTGCAGCTTTGTTTTGTTTTCTTTTTAAAAAAAATAAAAGAAACTGGCTCAGCCAGAGCATAAGAGAATAGAGAGA
>CM031607.1:96211607-96259107 GCA_018398815.1 Conus ventricosus
CACTCTGTCCCACTCTCCTCCTTGCACAAATTATACACACCCTCCCCATCTCACCTTCATCCTTCTCTGCCTGTCCACTCCTTTCCCTTCCCTCCATACAGTCATGTGCAAATGTGTGCATGCGCATTCACACATATACATGCATGCGTGCACATGCACACACGCACACACACGCGCACGCACTCACGCACACACACACATACACACACACACACACACACACACACACACACACACACACACACACACACACACACACACACACTCTGACTGACTGAAACCAATTTATTGTCACATTAACTCGAGGTTGTACTGACAAACACACACACACACACACACACACACACACACACACACACACACACACACACACACACACACACACACTCAATCACTCTCTCTCTCTCTCTCTCTCTCTCTCTTCTCTCTCTCTCTCTCTCTCTCTCTTGTTCACATCAGACCTCTCGGTTTAGTTTTTTTTTCTTTTTTTCTAGCTACGTTGCAAAGTTACTGTCATAATAATAGGGGAATTGTTTGCCTTTGTTGCATGAGAGTATGTTTAGATATGAACGTCCATTTGAAGATCGTTGGCCTTTATTCAGTGAGAGTATGTTTAGATAGGAACGTCCATTTGAAGATCATCAGCCCTGATGTGGCCCTTTGCGGTCGGCTGGGCTATAAGCAACATTATCTTATCTTATTTGAAGATCATTGGCCTATATTCAGTAAGAGTATGTTTTGATAGGAACGTCCATTTGAAGATCATTGGCCTTTATTCAGTGAGAGTATGTTTAGATAGGAACGTCCATTTGAAGATCGTTGGCCTTTATTCAGTGAGAGTATGTTTAGATAGGAACGTCCATTTGAAGATCATTGGCCTTTATTCAGTGAGAGTATGTTTAGATAGGAACATCCATTTGAAGATCGTTGGCCTTTATTCAGTGAGAGTATGTTTAGATAGGAACGTCCATTTGAAGATCATTGGCCTTTATTCAGTGAGAGTATGTTTAGATAGGAACGTCCATTTGAAGATCATTGGCCTTTATTCAGTGAGAGTATGTTTAGATAGGAACGTCCATTTGAAGATCATTGGCCTTTCTTCAGTGAGAGTATGTTTAGATAGGAACGTCCATTTGAAGGTCGTTGGCCTTTATTCAGTGAGAGTATGTTTAGATAGGAACATCCATTTGAAGATCGTTGGCCTTTATTCAGTGAGAGTATGTTTAGATAGGAACGTCCATTTGAAGATCGTTGGCCTTTATTCAGTGAGAGTATGTTTAGATAGGAGCGTCCATTTGAAGATCATTGGCCTTTATTCAGTGAGAGTATGTTTAGATAGGAGCGTCCATTTGAAGATCATTGGCCTTTATTCAGTGAGAGTATGTTTAGATAGGAGCGTCCATTTGAAGATCATTGGCCTTTATTCAGTGAGAGTATGTTTGGATAGGAGCGTCCATTTGAAGATCGTTGACCTTTATTCAGTGAGAGTGTGTTTAGATAGGAGCGTCCATTTGAAGATCATTGGCCTTTATTCAGTGAGAGTATGTTTAGATGGGAGCGTCCATTTGAAGATCGTTGGCCTATATTCAGTGAGAGTATGTTTAGATAGGAACGTCCATTTGAAGATCGTTGGCCTTTATTCAGTGAGAGTATGTTTAGATAGGAACGTCCATTTGAAGATCATTGGCCTTTATTCAGTGAGAGTGTGTTTGGATAGGAGCGTCCATTTGAAAATCATCAGCCCTGATGTGGCCCTTTGCGGTCGGCTGGGCTATAAGCAACATTATCTTATCTTATTTGAAGATCATTGGCCTATATTCAGTAAGAGTATGTTTAGATAGGAACGTCCATTTGAAGATCATTGGCCTTTATTCAGTGAGAGTATGTTTAGATAGGAGCTTCCATTTGAAGATCATTGGCCTTTATTCAGTGAGAGTATGTTTAGATAGGAACGTCCATTTGAAGATCATTGGCCTTTATTCAGTGAGAGTATGTTTAGATAGGAACGTCCATTTGAAGATCATCAGCCCTGATGTGGCCCTTTGCGGTCGGCTGGGCTATAAGCAACATTATCTTATCTTATTTGAAGATCATTGGCCTATATTCAGTAAGAGTATGTTTAGATAGGAACGTCCATTTGAAGATCATTGGCCTTTATTCAGTGAGAGTATGTTTAGATAGGAGTGTCCATTTGAAGATCATTGGCCTTTATTCAGTGAGAGTATGTTTAGATAGGAGTGTCCATTTGAAGATCATTGGCCTATATTCAGTGAGAGTTTGTTTAGATTGGAGCGTCCATTTGAAGATCATTGGCCTTTATTCAGTGCGAGTATGTTTAGATAGGAGCGTCCATTTGAAGATCGTTGGCCTTTATTCAGTGAGAGTATGTTTAGATAGGAACGTCCATTTGAAAACCCAGCACTACAGTAATAGACAACTTTTTTTTTTAAGCAGCGGTTTTTTTGTTGTTGTAATTTTGATAGTATAGGAAATAACTGTTACAGGGGAGCCATTTTTCAGGCTGAGGCTGGAAATTCAGTCCAGTGAAAACTTATAGTCTTCAGTTTGATGATGGGAAAAAAATTCCCTCTGGCTTTTTGGTTCGGTCATTGTGTGTGCTTTCCATCAAGATATTTCCAGAGCTCTGTAGTCTGTGCTCACCTTATCCCTGGTTTCATTAGAATATGATGTCCTAGGAGAGAGAATTCTGCATCTTTTTTGTTTTGTTTGTTTGTTTTGTTGTGTTTTATTTTGTTTCTTTCTTTTAGTTGAGTAACCAATTATTGGCAATCTGTTTTCACCATTAGCCCTGTGAGGGCCAAGTTTTTCTCAGCTTTGCTATATTTTGTCTCGTGAACAATGGAGCACTGGTTGATTTGTTCAGATTGGTCAAACCTCGATCTTGTCATCAGGACCATCTTTTCTTTCACTGTTTCCACTCTGCATGCTGTAGTTGGGCCTGTTGGTTGGTTAGACCTTGACTGTGTCAAGAAATTTAGTGAACAGTACTTGAGGTGCTTCAGCGCTTGAGTCTGTTGTGGAGAACAAGTAGGAGTGGCTTTGGATTGATGAGTGTAATGATGAAGACATCAAGAACTGGGTAATAGATGGCTCTTTGTGGGCTTGTTCAGCATGTCATGTGATTGCAGCCCGCCCCCCCCGCTTTTACAAACATTTGGAAGATGAAAAGAGTCTCCCCCTCCTCCCCCATCCTTTCTTCACCCCCACATCTTTTACTTTTAGGCCGTGAAAATTTGGAGAATCAGTTTTTCATCCAGGTGGTTACACCTGCATAAATACCTGAGTTTTCTGGCAGTCTGCTGGCCAGGTCTCTCAGCTGTGTCTGCGTATGCCAGTCTTTGGCTGTTCATGGAGAGATCCTTTATCCACAGGGTGATGTTGACCTCATTGTAGACATAATTGAGGTATTGCTGTGACGCACAGTGTGATTTCTTTCCCTTATAATTATACGAGAACTGATCTAGTCAGAGCTTACATGGCTGTATCTAGCGTTGCCATGTTGTTCAGGTTTGTCATGTTCCTCCTACAGATGATGTGTCGCTGTTTCTAGCCAAGAAAATGTTACTTCTGACATGGAGGCTAATCTTTCGCCCACGTTGATTGATTGGTTGGTTTCTCTTCATTCAGACCTACACAGACACAACTGACCTGACTTTTAAGGCACTTGGGGGAAACGATGAATACGGCCCAGGGATGATTCCATTAATCTGGAAGCAGGTCTGTGTAGCAGATCCCTGTCAAGTGCCAAATACTTGGATGTTCCTTCTATATTCTGTATATTTACCTTTAACTGTTTTTAAACCGCTTTACCAAATATCATAACAAAGTGTCAATAGATGTGAGGTCACTGGTGATGTGAAATGGTTGAGCCAGTTTTAAATAACATCATTTGTTGTGTGACATGCAACTGAAGGTTGATCAAGCGCCATAGTTTTGGTCATGCCACAATGATAGTGGTCATCAACTCTGGGCCTGGATGATTTCCTCCACCATGGTTATGTTGTCCTCTAAACAGGAAGACTTGGAAGGGCGAAGCCATCATTCGTTCACCCTCTATAGTGCCTTTCTAGTTAGCATATTCAGCAGGAAAAAAAGCAAAAGATTGAAGATAGAAACACCGCACCATGGGCGTTGAAAATAATTTAGGAGTGTATGGGTACAGGCGCATGCAAATATGCACACATCTGCACATTTTCCACAGAATTCATTCTAATGAGATGCAGTAATGGGAATGCCTGTTAAGAAAACCATTTTTTCCTTTGTACCTCCATTGTGTGCATTTCGTTTGTGTATGTGTTTGGTGATGATGTATGTGTATGTGTTTGGCGATGATGTATACATGTGTATGTGTTTGGCGATGATGTATGTGTATGTGTTTGGTGATGATGTATGTGTATGTGTTTGGCGATGATGTATGTGTATGTGTTTGGCTATGATGTATGTGTATGTGTTTGGCTATGATGTATGTGTATGTGTTTGGCGATGATGTATGTGTATGTGTTTGGCTATGATGTATGTGTATGTGTTTGGCGATGATGTATGTGTATGTGTTTGGCGATGATGTATGTGTATGTGTTTGGCGATGATGTATGTGTCTGTGTTTGGTGATGATGTCTGTGTCTGTGTGGCGATGATGTATGTGTATGTGTTTGGTGATGATGTATGTGTCTGTGTGGTGTCTGACAGACGGAGCAGAGGGATGATGGTTCTCGCTATATTTCACTGTAAGGGAGAAGGAACAATGGCCCTTCCTCTTCCAGTGTTTAGCATAATAGGATTATAGATGAATCATCAAAGAAACCAGTCAGCCAAGGGATAAAGAGAGAGTTTTCTGGCGCCAGTGATCGTGATGGCATTGCTCTAAGCTGAAAGAACACAGACAGGCGTGATGAAAGCGCTGAGTGGGTAATCAAATGAAAACAGAAAATGGGTCAGGCTGGAAACATTGTCACCAAGTTAGCCTGGATGAGAGTTTGTTGGTATCCTCCTCATCAGTACTGCATAGTTTCCATCACCCCACCCTCTGCCTCTCTCCTCCCCATCCAAATACAGAAAAGTCCGTTCCCAGTCACACCCTCGGCCACATTACAAAGTAAGAGAGTGCTTTGGGCTGATTGGTTACCAAGTTCAGAGCAGTGTCTGCTCCATTACAGGAATTCAGGCAGTTAAGGGAAGTCACTCTGTGTGTGTGTTTACCTTTTCTCCTTCAAAAGTATCTGTTTTATTTTGCCAGTCAGACCAATATTCTTCTGATCATACTTTTTGTTTTTCTTTAAATGTTAAAAATTTGTTTTCTAGGCCTTGGGTTTTGATGACACTTATTCAAGGCATTTTGGACTGCGTCTGTTGTTTTTGCTGTAGACATTGCAGACTGCTTTCTGGAATGTTGTGCAAGAACAGAGCCATCTCCAGGGCCAGTGTGCTTTCTGGAATGTTGTGCAAGAACAGAGCCATCTCCAGGCCAGTGTGCTTTCTGGAATGTTGTGCAAGAACAGAGCCATCTCCAGGGCCAGTGTGCTTTCTGGAATGTTGTGCAAGAACAGTGCCATCTCCAGGGCCAGTGTGCTTTCTGGAATGTTGTGCAAGAACAGAGCCATCTCCAGGGCCAGTGTGCTTTCTGGAATGTTGTGCAAGAACAGTGCCGTCTCCAGGGCCAGTGTGCTTTCTGGAATGTTGTGCAAGAACAGAGCAATCTCCAGGGCCAGTGTGAGTGTGAGGGCTGCACTGCACCACAGCACATGATTCAAACTTTGGCTGCAAGTGTTTAGATTTACTAACTTAGCTACAAGGTTTTTTCAGTGAGCGGCTCAGTTAAATATTAGAAGAAGAAAAAAAGGGGGGAAAAAATCCCTTTCATCACCGTTGACAGAGTTGTTTGGATCTGTTCTGTCCAGTATCCTGTATGGTCCCCACCCTGGAAGGGATATTGGGAGATCATTCAGTACACATAGCATCCCCTTCTTCATGTTTTGACAAAGTAATGTTTTGTTGGGGGTTTTTGTTGTTCTCTTTTCTCATTTTTGTCTTTGTTGACCATTGTCCACTCTTTTTCTACCTTATTTGATCTTTTTCCTGTCTTTGTTGACCATTGTCCACTCTTTTTCTACCTTATTTGATCTTTTTCCTGTCTTTGTTGACCATTGTCCACTCTTTTTCTACCTTATTTGATCTTTTTCCTGTCTTTGTTGACCATTGTCCACTCTTTTTCTACCTTATTTGATCTTTTTCCTGTCTTTGTTGACCATTGTCCACTCTTTTTCTACCTTATTTGATCTTTTTCCTGTCTTTGTTGACCATTGTCCACTCTTTTTCTACCTTATTTGATCTTTTTCCTGTCTTTGTTGACCATTGTCCACTCTTTTTCTACCTTATTTGATCTTTTTCTACCTTATTTGATCTTTTTCTACCTTATTTGATCTTTTTCCTGTCTTTGTTCTGGACACTGTTTTAACATTTACTTCTGGTCAGGTTCAGTGACATGTCAGCTTTGTGTGTGTTGTTGTTGGTGTTGTAGTCTGGTAACATTGAGGTACATCAGAGAAACTGCAGGCACTGTGCAGCTTGGAGACTAGCTGCCCATTCTGCAGTGTCTGTCTGCCTGTGTGGGGTTGTTTGGTGTGTTTGTTTGTTTTGTAGCGGTAGTACAATTTCTTTTTTAACATTTTTTTATCAGGGTTAGAGAAATGAAGTAAAGGGCTGGTGCTGCCAGAACAGCATCTTTCTAAAATGCTGTTAGGGTACCAGCAAGTTAGCTGCCGTTACATTGTTTGGGTCCTTTATTCCTTTTTCAGGATAATTATAATCCTTTTTTTTTCTTTTTGCAGAATATTATGACTTTTTTCTTCATGTATAAGTTTGAGAGTTCTGAAAAGGCCCTAACCTGTGTCCTGTCACACAGTAATCTCCCATCACTGATTCTGACTGCCCCTTACATAGCCACAGCCACCGCCACCACCACGTACATCCTGTGGCAGTCCTAGAGCCCATAGTGCACAGGGACCTGTTATGACTATCATATCATTATGTTTCAACCCGCCAGAGGAGACACTGCTCTGCAGCTGAATCACTTCAGACAGATTCAGATTCCAGACATAGGACGCCACCAGTAAACCGCAGGTTTTTGCATTTCATCAAGACTTAGAAATGGAAGGAAAAGAGAGAGAGAAATTAGAAGGAGTGAAAGAAAAGTGACCGTGGAATCTGAGAACGCCGGTCATGTTTTTGTATGCTAGCAGTTAAAACCGACTTCACAAAATCTCCTGGAAACTTCTCTGAGAGAGAGCGGGTATTCGCCATTTTATCAGCGTAGTTGAAAGCGAAGTAATGTCATGCTTCGACATCATGTATTGGCAAGATGTTGTAAAAGTGACAGCAGTCGATGCGGGCAGATCCTATTTCACCAGGGCAGGGTGTGTGTGGGGGAAATGTGAGCATGCCTTCCCTCTTCCTCTTCCCCCACCACTTCCCCCCTTCCATTTCTACCCCTCCACACACACACACACACACACACACACACACACACACACACACACACACACACACACACACACACACACACTCCCCTTCTCTCCGATTTCCCCTTGGATCACCTCAAATTATAGCGAGTTTTGCGTTTGCTCAGTGGGCGCCCTGTTTTAAGTGCCATACTGAACAACGTCATTGTGTAGTTGCTGTGCCAGACTGAACAACGTCATTGTGTAGTTGCTGTGCCATACTGAACAACGTCATTGTGTAGTTGCTGTGCCAGACTGAACAACGTCATTGTGTAGTTGCTGTGCCATACTGAACAACGTCATTGTGTAGCTGCTGTGCCAGACTGAACAACGTCATTGTGTAGTTGCTGTGCCAGACTGAACAACATCATTGTGTAGTTGCTGTGCCAGACTGAACAACGTCATTGTGTAGTTGCTGTGCCAGACTTCATTTATGAAGGTCTCTGTTGGGAAGGGAAAGAAAGCAAAGTTAACTTTTTCTGTGTGTTTGTTTGTTTCAGGAGCGCAGCAGGACAACTTCCTGACAGCCATGAAAGACTCTCCTGCTAGATATCCTTGAAGATCAGTCAATGGGGTCCACTTCGTTTAAAACCTTCCTATGTCCCCTTTCTCCCTAACACCCATCTCCCTCCTCCCTCTGGAAAAAAAAAAGAAAATTAGGACAGGGACATGTCTGTATTAGAGAGAGGGAGTGTGCGTGTTCTTGCTTGTGTGGTTGAGAACATGTATGTGAAGGTCTTGTTTACTGTTTGATGATCATCATGAGTTTTGTTGACAGTTGTTTCCCAGGATTTCTTCAAGATCGATTGTCTTCATTTTTGTATCAGGTAAAAAAAATTTATAAAGAAAAAAACGACTTCCATCACAAAGCAGTGATCAGATTTTCCATTGCCTTAACAATGTGTTTGATTTGATAATTCCTTCAACAAGAGAGGAGTGCAATAAGACTGTGTGATCAGATTGTACTGGTTGCTTTTCTTCTTGCCTTCTGTTGTTGTTTGTTTGTTTTTTTTTTCCTAAAGTGAATTTCAGTTTGAGAACAGCAGTAATGTGATTATTTGTTCTGAAATTGTTTAAAAACTCTGATGACGCAGATATTGCCCTCATGGACAAGACTCAGCGGGTGCACTGTCTCTGAGCAGATCTCCAAACTGCCAGTTGACTGACTGTAGGGGTGGGGAGAGGGGTGTGGAAGCTGCCAGTTGACTGACTGTAGGGGTGGGGAGAGGGGTGAGGAAGCTGCCAGTTGACTGACTGTAGGGGTGGGGAGAGGGGTGTGGAAGCTGCCAGTTGACTGACTGTAGGGGTGGGGAGAGGGGTGTGGAAGCTGCCAGTTGACTGACTGTCGGGGTGGGGAGAGGGGTGAGGAAGCTGCCAGTTGACTGACTGTAGGGGTGGGGAGAGGGGTGTGGAAGCTGCCAGTTGACTGACTGTAGGGGTGGGGAGAGGGGTGTGGAAGCTGCCAGTTGACTGACTGTCGGGGTGGGGAGAGGGGTGTGGAAGCTGTCAGTTGACTGACTGTAGGGGTGGGGAGAGGGGGGTGGAAGCTGCCAGTTGACTGACTATAGGGGTGGGGAGAGGGGTGTGGAAGCTGTCAGTTGACTGACTGTAGGGGTGGGGAGAGGGGTGTGGAAGCTGCCAGTTGACTGACTATAGGGGTGGGGAGAGGGGTGTGGAAGCTGTCAGTTGACTGACTGTAGGGGTGGGGAGAGGGGGGTGGAAGCTGCCAGTTGACTGACTATAGGGGTGGGGAGAGGGGGTGGAAGCTGCCAGTTGACTGACTATAGGGGTGGGGAGAGGGGTGTGGAAGCTGTCAGTTGACTGACTGTAGGGGTGGGGAGAGGTGTGAGGAAGCTGCCAGTTGACTGAGTGTAGGGGTGGGGAGAGGGGTGTGGAAGCTGCCAGTTGACTGACTGTAGGGGTGGGGAGAGGGGTGTGGAAGCTGCCAGTTGACTGACTATAGGGGTGGGGAAAGGGGTGTGGAAGCTGTCAGTTGACTGACTGTAGGGGTGGGGAGAGGGTGAGGAAGCTGCCAGTTGACTGACTGTAGGGGTGGGGAGAGGGGTGTGGAAGCTGTCAGTTGACTGACTGTAGGGGTGGGGAGAGGGGTGTGGAAGCTGCCAGTTGACTGACTGTAGGGGTGGGGAGAGGGGTGAGGAAGCTGCCAGTTGACTGACTGTCGGGGTGGGGAGAGGGGTGTGGAAGCTGCCAGTTGACTGACTGTAGGGGTGGGGAGAGGGGTGTGGAAGCTGCCAGTTGACTGACTGTAGGGGTGGGGAGAGGGGTGTGGAAGCTGTCAGTTGACTGACTGTAGGGGTGGGGAGAGGGGTGTGGAAGCTGCCAGTTGACTGAGTGTAGGGGTGGGGAGAGGGTGTGGAAGCTGTCAGTTGACTGACTGTAGGGGTGGGGAGAGGGGTGTGGAAGCTGCCAGTTGACTGACTGTAGGGGGGGAGAGGGTGTGGAAGCTGCCAGTTGACTGACTATAGGGGTGGGGAGAGGGGTGTGGAAGCTGTCAGTTGACTGACTGTAGGGGTGGGGAGAGGGGTGTGGAAGCTGCCAGTTGACTGACTGTAGGGGTGGGGAGAGGGGTGTGGAAGCTGCCAGTTGACTGACTGTCGGGGTGGGGAGAGGGGTGTGGAAGCTGCCAGTTGACTGACTGTAGGGGTGGGGAGAGGGGTGAGGAAGCTGCCAGTTGACTGACTGTAGGGGTGGGGAGAGGGTGTGGAAGCTGCCAGTTGACTGACTGTAGGGGTGGGGAGAGGGGTGAGGAAGCTGCCAGTTGACTGACTGTAGGGGTGGGGAGAGGGGTGAGGAAGCTGCCAGTTGACTGACTATAGGGGTGGGGAGAGGGGTGTGGAAGCTGCCAGTTGACTGACTGGTGGGGTGGGAGGAAGAGGGTGAGGAAGCTGCCAGTTGACTGACTGTAGGGGTGGGGAGAGGGGTGGAAGCTGCCAGTTGACTGACTGTAGGGGTGGGGAGAGGGGTGTGGAAGCTGCCAGTTGACTGACTGTCGGGTGGGGAGAGGGGTGTGGAAGCTGCCAGTTGACTGAGTGTAGGGGTGGGGAGAGCTGGGGTGTGGAAGCTGCCAGTTGACTGACTGTAGGGGTGGGGAAACGGGTGAGGAAGCTGCCAGACTTACTGAAAGTGGTACTGTACAGAATTGTCTTTTAAGGAGTGGTTGGAGGTGGGGAACTAAACCTATACCAAAAGTTCAAGTGGTCTTGAATGGTAAAGAACCCTACTTCTTTCTATGGAACTATTTCCTGGCACTGCATTTTTGGAGTTCTAAATCTGGCTCCTATACTTCAAATGTCTTTAGTTTTACAGCAACTTTTTTCCTTCCCACACTTTCGTTTCATTGCATTTACTACTCTTCGCTGGCTGCTTTGGGGGTGCTATTGGATTCTTTTTTGCACCCATGGTGGTGAGAACACCACAGTATTATGGACTGTGGTGTGTTTGTCTATTTGACGCCGGGAGCGCAGACACAACCAGCCGTGTCTCCGTGATGGACACAACCAGCCGTGTCTCCCTGATGAGTCCCGACCCAGCGGGCGAAAGGCCTTGGAGCAGGCAATACAAATATATCTGCCTTCAAAAGGGATTGCGATGGTTCCCTTATGCAGCTAGTGAAGAGTTTGCATATCTGTAACTTTTTTTTTTTTTTTTTTTTTTAGTTTCATGTTCCCAGTTTCTCCATCTTCAAACTCCCCTCTCCCTCCCCTCCTTAAGTCCAAATCTTTGCCAGGTCATTACTATGGGGACAGTTCAGTTGCTGGCCTGCGCTTGTTTTTTCCCCCACTATTAGATTGTTCGTCTATGTATTTGTCTGACTTTATTCAAGTTTAAAAGGCTGTGCCAGTCTTGAATAAAAGTTACTCTGTGTTAGGTTTGCTTATGGGAGCAAAACATACCCCACTTGTTTACTGTTTATCGTTTACTGTTCCCTACCTCATTTCATTTCCGATTTTGCTTTGATTAAATTGAGGTTATTTGTATTTGTTTCTGTCCGTCTGTGTGTTTGTCTTTTGATCTCCCTTGCATCTTTGGGTGGATTCTCAGGCGTAGGCTCAGAGACTGTCCCCTACATTTTATATTATTTGCATAATGTCTTTAGTTTTACAGCAACTTTTTTCCTCCCCACACTTTCGTTTGGTTGCATTTACTACTCTTCGCTGGCTGCTTTGGGGGTGCTATTGGATTCTTTTTTGCACCCATGGTGGTGAGAACACCACAGTATTATGGACTGTGGTGTTTGTCTATTTGACGCCGGGAGCGCAGACACAACCAGCCGTGTCTCCCTGATGAGTCCCGACCCAGCGGGCGAAAGGCCTCGGAGCAGGCAATACAAATATATCTGCCTTCAAAAGGGATTGCGATGGTTCCCTTATGCAGCTAGTGAAGAGTTTTCATATCTGTAACATTTTTTTTTTTTTTTTTAGTTTCATGTTCCCAGTTTCTCCATCTTCAAACTCCCCTCTCCCCTCCCCTCCTTAAGTCCAAATCTTTGCCAGGTCATTACTATGGGGACAGTTCAGTTGCTGGCCTGCGCTTGTTTTTTCCCCCACTATTAGATTGTTCGTCTATGTATTTGTCTGACTTTATTCAAGTTTAAAAGGCTGTGCCAGTCTTGAATAAAAGTTACTCTGTGTTAGGTTTCCTTATGGGAGCAAAACATACCCCACTTGTTTACTGTTTATCGTTTACTGTTCCCTACCTCATTTCATTTCCGATCCTATACTTCAATTTTTGCTGATGGTCATTGGACGGACGTTTGTATCAATCAAGGCATGTAGCATGCATTAGGTGTATAACTTAGTTATAAATAAACATAATAACGTTAAAGTTTAATTTGTACTGTTATTGGGTAAGACACCAGTTTCATATGAATCGGCTAAGCTAGTTCTTGTTTAGGGCATGTTCATATGATTTGTGATATTGCTGGGAAGTAACATCAATACTGATTGGCAGCTAGAATTTGCAAACAGACAATGCAGTGCACTTATAGTTCTATTGGAAAGTGTTCTGAGTTTGTAGCTACAGCCTGCAACAATATGAATGCTGACAGTGTCTGGTCTCAATGCTTTGACGTTGGCTGAGCAGTGTGTGCCTAATGGGGGCATTAGTCAAAGTACCATGGATCATTTCAGCGTTTTGTGTGTGCCTAATGGGGGCATTAGTCAAAGTACCATGGATCATTTCAGCGTTTTGTGTGTGCCTAATGGGGGCATTAGTCAAAGTACCATGGATCATTTCAGCGTTTTGTGTGTGCCTAATGGGGGCATTAGTCAAAGTACCATGGATCATTTCAGCGTTTTTTGTCTTTCCACTAATGATATGGGCACACCAGCAATCTGATTATGTCTGTCTCTCGCTTTCGCTCTGTATCTGTCACTCTATCTCTCTCTGTGTGTATGTGTGTGTGTGTGTGTGCGAGTATGTGCGTGTGTGTGTGTGCTTCTCTGTCTGTCTCTCTCTCTCTCTCTCTCTCTCTCCTCTCTCTCTCTCTCTCTCTCTCTCTCCTCTCTCTCTCTCACGCAGACCAGTTTGTTGACAAAATGTTGGGGTCCAAGATCAGCCCCATGGAGAGCAGTCAAGCTAGGATGACTGACTGTACCAGCGTGTGGCAAGTCCATCATGGTTGTCACAGTGCTGCCTGTCTTGTTCCCCTTTCCTTGACAGTGGCTCACTATCGTAGAGGCCGTGGTCTGCTTCTTTTCTGTCTGGTCCATCGTGGGCCTCGCTGGGTTCCACACATATCTGGCCACCTCAGAAATTACCACTAACGAAGATGTAAGTGCGTCGATTGGGATCCATCCATGGGCAGTGTGTCGTCGGTGTGCTTCCTGCGCTTTATACTGTAGGCCACCTGGTGGTGAACACGACATGTTTCAGTTTGGTTCCGTTCCGCTCGGTTCTTCTGGGTGGCTTTGATGTTGTGGAGCAGTTTTTACTGTCTGCCTGTCTTTCAGTGCATAGTGTGAGTGTAGTCTAGCCGTGGATCATTTGTGTGTGTGTGTGTGGACTTCTTACTGTGCAAGTTTTGTTATCGTCTGTGTTGGTCTTTCAGTCAGTAGATGCATAGTCTTTTTTGCTTTTTTTTAAATTTCTGTTACTTTTAAATTGCTCCGTGGCGACAAAAGACACAGTCATAAAATGAAAGTCGGTCATGAAAGAATTTTTTTTTCCCTCTAAGAATTCTTGAAATAGTGTTGTGGAACACAAAGCTGATATATTTGGTAATCCTTGATGTGCGTGTCATTCTATATGTGATGGTTTTCATGGGAAGGTTTACCCTAAAAAAAAAATCCCAAGGCACAAAAGATAATGCAAAATAATGCTTATTTGGAAAAAGTGCAAAACAGAGAAGTTAATTTTTTATGTCTTTTTGCGACATTATGAATAAAACACAAGAAAAAGAATGTGCAAAAAAAAAATCCCCTCCAGGTTGTTGTCAGAAGGCAGAGTTTGTTGATCGTGTGTGTATGGTATGGTCAGTTCAGACCTTCTCAAGCCACTGGAGATTACAGTACAACTTTGTTGATCGTGTGTGTATGGTATGGTCAGTTCAGACCTTCTCAAGCCACTGGAGATTACAGTACAACTTTGTTGGCTCATAAGGTCAAGACTGAATTGGCGAGATGCTTCTTTGGGAAGTTTGTCTTGTGTTCCATTTTCTTTCACCCTCGGTCTGTGACGGAGGTCCATGGTCTGTTGAAGACTACATTGGGTTTGTGCTTTCTGTGTGTTAACCGTCAAACACCACTCGTTCCATCAACAATGGTGTGATTTCTCATCTCATTCCAAACTGTCAGTATTCTTTGTTGTTTTGACTGCATTAGGATGGATCAGTGTCAAAAACAATTCTCTTAATTATGTTCCAAAATAACTCATTACTGTATACTTTTGAAATTTGTGCAGTGTATTAGAAAGTCATTGATTTATTGGATGCAATATAGTACTTCACTATGAGAAATGGACTTATGTTCTGGGAGGAAAAGAATTGGCACCTCAGCATTACAAAGCTAAACAAAAAACGGTCACCTCGGAAAGTGCTTCATCATCACTTCACAACGTTGAAAAGCCGACACACTCTCTTTTACTGTGAGATGACATCAATAGAAAATGGGTATGGACAGTGGAAAAGCCAACACACTTCTCTTGTACTGTGAGATGACATCAATAGAAAATGGGTATGGACAGTGGAAAAGCCAACACACTTCTCTTTTACTGTGAGATGACATCAATAGAAAATGGGTATGGACAGTGGAAAAGCCAACACACTTCTCTTGTACTGTGAGATGACATCAATAGAAAATGGGTATGGACAGTGGAAAAGCCAACACACTTTTACTGTGAGATGAGGTCAATAGAAAATGGGTATGGACAGTCGTAAAGCTGACACGCTTCTCTTTTACTGTGAGATGACATCAATAGAAAATGGGTATGGACAGTGGAAAAGCCAACACACTTCTCTTTTACTGTGAGATGAGGTCAATAGAAAATGGGTATGGACAGTGGAAAAGCCAACACGTTTCTCTTGTACTGTCAGTTGACATGGGCATAAAATCAGTATGGACAGTCAATCAAGGTGTGTTGAGAGTAGTATAGAAAGAGTTAACAGTTGCTGAAAGCTGAAGGGCTACTTGCCGAGCATATCTTTTGTACAATTCTATCTGTGTTTCATTACCCATTGTTTTCTTCAATTTTTTTTAAAAGTCTTGTTCTTTCCTTTCATTTTCTTAGCTACTGAGCAAATTCAAAGTTATATATGTTTGCTAGTGTTTTGGATGTGATAAAATGTTGCATATCAGTTTACCTGTTCCTACTTTTTTGGATGCAAAACTTTTTACAACCTAAAATCAGCTTGCACACAGTGTGTGATATTGTCTGTGTGTCTCAGCGCTTGTTTTCTCTCAGTAGGTATGTCTGTGTGTGTTTGTATGTGTGTGCTTTTGTCTGCAAGAGAAAGGATGTGTGGTCAGCTGTTCCACGCCTCTTTTGAAATTTGGCTTTCACTCTGTTCCGTGTCATGATGTGCTGCTTGACTTTTCACTTCTTTTTCTTTCTTTCTTTCTTTCTTTTTTTTTTTACACCAGATTAGGTGAAGGGTTAAGAAGTTACACTCGGTGTAAGTCATGTTCTTTGCGTGTGTTGTGTGTGTGTGTGTGTGTGTGTGTGGTGTGTGTGTGTGTGTGTGTGTGTGTGTGTGTGTGTGTATGAGCGTGAGCGTGTGAGCCTGGTGTGGTAGGGTTTGGATTGTCCTTAACCGTGGTCACTGTGATAGAGGCAATCATCTGCTTCTTTTCCGTGTGGTCCATTGTGGGTCTTGCCGGATTTCACTCCTATCTGGTCGCCTCTGAACTCACCACCAATGAGGATGTGAGTCTGGGATGATTGATGGGTCGAGTGATCATGTGGTGCGGGATAGGCTGAGGGAAGGGAGGGAATTGCTGTTTTTGGGGTGGGTTTTTTTGTGGGTTTTTTTAATGGTAGATACATGAACTTTATAGAAAAATTGATTTGAAGAACATGCCTATACTCTGTATGTAATACATGCACATACTCTGTCAGTTTCCTCCCTCCCTTCCATACTGTCTCTCTAGTGTGCACACACAAACACATACACAAACACACACACACACACACACACACACTCACACTCACACACACACTCACACTCACACACACACACACACACACACACACGTGCGCACACACACACACTCACACACACACACACACACTCACACACACACACACACACACACACACACACACACACACCACACACACACACAATTGCTGCCGGGGAACAAAAAGGGAGGGATTGTTGTTAGCTGTGTGATTCTTGAATCTTTTCTTGTTTGCAGTATATACATTGGTTTTGCATGCTTTCTGTGTTGTGAATGAGTCAGAGTGCTTGAAAGTAGAATAAAAAGATCTTTGGCAGTGATGAAACGAGACAAAAGGACTTGTTGTTGGTGCGAAGTGTGTTTCTTGGTAATGGTTCCTGTCATTATATATAGGTTTTATTGTTTGCTATGGTTGAAAGGGACTTGACAGGCAAATGGATTTGATGCCATTACAGTGTTTTGGAAAAGTTTATTTCAGTTGTATGCTAAGTCCTTGAAAGTGATTCAAAGCAATGACATGGCAGTTTTGTATTAAATCACATTACATGAGAACCAGTAGGATTTTCCAGTTTGCCTTTTTTTCTTCTAAATTATGGCATAGAGAAATAGAAAAAGAGTGACTAAATGATCCATAGAAGAAATGAGACAGACAGAATAAGTATAGTGGACTGGATATGTGTTTTGCACACCTGTTTCTTTGTGAAATCGCCTCTCTGTGTTTGATGTGGTTCCGTCTTCTTTAATTTAAGTTGTTCGTTAGTAGAAGTTGTTTTTTCTTTATTTGAACTATGAACAAACTCTGAAAATGACCTGTAAGTTAGTTGGGCGAGTTTATAGTGCTGCTGAAAATGCAGATTGTGTGACTAAATGTGCGTGTAATGGAGTGCATGTGCATGCATGTTGGCATGTGTGAATGGCTGACTTGCAAATTCACAAGGGTTGATATTTATAGTTCAGAGATGTGTGGTTTTCATTTACCCCCCCCCCCCCCCCCCCCCCCCCCCAAAAAATAAAGGAGGGGAAAGAGTGTTCTCCTGTTTGTAAAGAAGAGGGATTCAGTGTGGTGGATTGTCTGCAGTTGATGGATTGAGTGCCACTGTGGTACACTCCATGGCGTTGATGGGTGCTGTGGGATTGTTACAGATCAAAGGATCTTTTGCGTCCAAGAGAGGCCAGGAGAGTTTTAACCCCTACAGCAAGGGGTCCATTTTCAAGAACTGCTTGCAAGTCTTGTGTGGACCCACACCTCCCAGGTAAGTGAGTCGCGTACTGACCCCCGCTCTCGCATGCACGTCGGCTCTCCACTTTTCTGTGGACTTTCTTTCTTATTTTGTGGATCTCCTAGGGGAGCAAATGTCTGCCTTTTCCATGCACACTGAACAGACAAAGGCAACCCTAAATCAGCAAGCAGTTGCCTTTTCCATACACACCGAACAAACAAAGGCAACCCTAAATCAGCAACCAGTTGCTTGATCAGTGCATTTTCTGGAACATTTACATTTTCAATGTGGCTCTGATTTGAATCATTGTAAAAGTTCATCATCACAACAGATTGATCTGTAGGATATTCAGGCTACCATCTCCAGAGGAGAGAGAGAGAGAGAGCAAGCGATTGACAAGTAGGAAATTTAATTTACTGGCTCCAGGGGAGAGAGAAAGAGCAACAGATTGATCTGTAGGAAATTCAATTTACTGGCTCCAGGGGGAGAGAGAGAGAGAGCAACAGATTGATCTGTAGGAAATTCTGGCTACCATCTCCAGGGGAGAGAGAGTGAGAGAAAGCAACAGATTGATCTGTAAGAAATTCTGGCTACCATCTCCAGGAGAGAGAGAGTGAGAGAGAGAGCAACAGATTGATCTGTAGGAAATTCAGGCTGCTGTCTCCAGGGGGGAGAGAGAGAGAGAGAAACAGATTGATCTGTAGGAAATTCAGGCTACCATCTCCAGGAGAGAGAGAGAGAGAAAGAGCAACAGATTGATCTGTAGGAAATTCAGGCTGCTGTCTCCAGGAGAGAGAGAGAGCAACAGATTGATCTGTAGGAAATTCAGGCTGCTGTCTCCAGGGGAGAGAGAGAGAGAGCAACAGATTGATCTGTAGGAAATTCAGGCTGCCATCTCCAGGGGAGAGAGAGAGAGAAAGAGCAACAGATTGATCTGTAGGAAATTCAGGCTGCTGTCTCCAGGAGTGAGAGAGAGAGAGCAACAGATTGATCTGTAGGAAATTCAGGCTGCTGTCTCCAGGAGAGAGAGAGAGAGAGCAACAGATTGATCTGTAGGAAATTCAGGCTGCTGTCTCCAGGGGAGAGAGAAAGAGCAACAGATTGATCTGTAGGAAATTCAGGCTGCTGTCTCCAGGGGAGAGAGAGAGAGAGCAACAGATTGATCTGTAGGAAATTCAGGCTGCCATCTCCAGCGGAGAGAGAGAGAGAGAGCAACAGATTGATCTGTAGGAAATTCAGGCTGCTGTCTCCAGGGAGAGAGAGAGAGCAACAGATTGATCTGTAGGAAATTCAGACTGCCATCTCCAGGGGAGAGAGAGAGAGCAACAGATTGATCTGTAGGAAATTCAGACTGCCATCTCCAGGGGAGAGAGAGAGAGAGAGAGAGAGAGAGCAACAGATTGATCTGTAGGAAATTCAGGCTGCTGTCTCCAGGGGGGAGAGAGAGAGAGAGCAACGGATTGATCTGTAGGAAATTCAGGCTGCTGTCTCCAGGGGGGGGGGGGGGGGGGGGGGGGGGGGGGGGGGGGGGGGGGGGGGGGGGATTGATCTGTAGGAAATTCAGACTGCCATCTCCGGGGAGGGGGGGAGAGAGAGAGAGCAACAGATTGATCTGTAGGAAATTCAGACTGCCATCTCCAGGGGGGAGAGAGAGAGAGCAACAGATTGATCTGTAGGAAATTCAGACTGCCATCTCCAGGGGAGAGAGAGAGAGAGAGAGAGCAACAGATTGATCTGTAGGAAATTCAGACTGCCATCTCCAGGGGAGAGAGAGAGAGCAACAGATTGATCTGTAGGAAATTCAGGCTGCCATCTCCAGGGGGAGAGAGAGAGAGAGAGAAGAGAGAGAAGGGGAGGAGAGAGAGCAAACCAGATTGATCTGTAGGAAATTCAGGCTGCCATCTCCAGGGGAGAGAGAGAAGAGAGCAACAGATTGATCTGTAGGAAATTCAGGCTGCTGTCTCCAGGGGGGAGAGAGAGAGAGAGCAACATGTTGATCTGTAGGAAATTCAGGCTGCCATCTCCAGGGGGGAGAGAGAGAGAGAGAGAGAGAGCAACAGATTGATCTGTAGGAAATTCAGACTGCCATCTCCAGGGGAGAGAGAGAGAGAGAGCAACATATTGATCTGTAGGAAATTCAGGCTGCCGTCTCCAGGGGGGAGAGAGAGAGAGAGAGAGAGAGCACACATGTTGATCTGTAGGAAATTCAGGCTGCCGTCTCCAGGGGGAGAGAGAGAGAGAGAAGAGAGAGCAACATGTTGATCTGTAGGAAATTCAGGTTGCCGTCTCCAGGGGGGAGAGAAAGAGAGAGCAACATGTTGATCTGTAGGAAATTCAGGTTGCCGTCTCCAGGGGGGGAGAGAGAGAGAGAAAAGAGAGAGCAACATGTTGATCTGTAGGAAATTCAGGTTGCCGTCTCCAGGGGGGAGAGAGAGAGAGAGAGAGCAACATGTTGATCTGTAGGAAATTCAGGTTGCCGTCTCCAGGGGGAGAGAGAGAGAGAGAAAGAGAGAGCAACAGATTGATCTGTAGGAAATTCCGGTTGCCGTCTCCAGGGGGGAGAGAGAGAGAGAAAAGAGAGCAACAGATTGATCTGTAGGAAATTCAGGTTGCCGTCTCCAGGGGGGAGAAGAGAGAGAGAAAGAGAGAGCAACAGATTGATCTGTAGGAAATCCAGGTTGCCGTCTCCAGGGGGGGAGAGAGAGAGCAGCAGATTGATCTGTAGGAAATTCAGGCTGCCAACTCCAGGGGATGGAGCATGACCAGGGTATGGGGCAACATATCTGTTTAGTTTTGCCTGTCTGTGTCTGTTGACAGAACTGTGTGGAGATAGGTCTCTTGTCATGAGTTCTGTCCATGCACCAGTGGAGGTTGCACCTAAGACCTCTGTTTATGACCTGATCTGAAAGACGGTGAAAATGAAGAAATGGAGGGGGGAGGGGAGGGTGGTCCTTCTGTTCCATTTATGCTTGTCAGTGGTGAGTCGTGTGTCATCTGTGAAGTGATTTTGCTGTGATGGTGATTAACATGAAAGCTGTATGAATGGTTGTGAAGGGAAAGGCTCACAGAGGGAATTCATATGGTGTGGTATTAATGGTGACAAAACTTTGCTGCGAGTGGGAAAACAAGTTTGAAGTGCTTTTAGACAGTTGTTTGTTGACTGGCTTTTATTGCTTGTGTATGTTGTGTTTGCGTTAATGTAAATCAGATTTCATTTTGTTTTATTTGAAATCTTGTCCTTTGTGCATGCAGGTGAAGATAATGAACAATCGGGAATTACAGATTTTTGGCTTGTTTTCAGATTTTTTTTTAACTGGTTACTTTACTTCAAGGAGAATGTCTGATGAATTGATGTTTGGCTTGTTTTCTCAGATATTTTTTTTAACGGTTTACTTCAAGAAGAATGTCTGAATTGAGGTTTGGCTTGTTTTCACAGACATTTTTTTAACTGGTTAGTTTACTTCAAGGAGAATGTCTGATGAATTGAGGTTAGGATATATGATGAAAGGAAACCTGTCTGAAGCAGAAAATGCATGAACTGTGTCTGTGCTGTGTGCAGTTTGCTGGACCGGCGTGGCTTTGTGGTGCCCGACAGCTCCCAGTCACATGTAAGTGGGCCAGAGATGCACAAAGAGCGCGAAAGTAACTCAGTTAACGTGCGACATGAGTATTACGGGTCCACCACGGTCACCAATCAGAAAGTAAGATTGTCGTCCGCCATTTTGTTTTGACGTCGTGCACGAAGCCCCTTGTTTTTGCCTGCGGAAGATGCCGTGTTGGTGTTGTTGTCGGCACGAAGCGTGATTTATTTGCTCACATTGCCAGCGTGTTCTTCCCACCAGTGTTTTGTGTCACTTTTCTCCAAGTTGTGCTGCTGACTGTACTGGGTGTGTGTGCACAGTGTTGTGCTGGCTGACAGAGTGTGTTGCTGCATGCCTGGCATGCTGTGTCTGCTGGCTTCTCACCTGTTTGGGGCACACACATGGCACTGGGCGTTGTTGACTCACTGTCAGGCACCACCAGTGTGATGGAATGGCTGACGAGGTTTTTTCCTTTATTTGTTAAAGTGTATATGGCTGTATGGTGACTGAATGCTGAAGGAAAAGAGTATCGTTTTGTTTTCCTTTCAAAGTCTGCTTGGAAAGGGAAGACATTGACTGAGAGGTATAAGTTTGTTCTCTTTTCATTACGAGGAAAGGTTGGTGGGGTTTCGACTGTTTTGGATTGAAAAGGTTTTTTTCTTTTTTCTTTTTTTAATTGTATATGATTGTATGGTGACCGAATGCTGATTGAAAAGAGTATTGTTTTGTTTTCCTTTCGTTCTACTGGGAAAGGGAGGACATTGACTGAAATCACCGTCTCACATGCATACCTTGATGGTCAGAGTTCAGGCTGAAGTTATGGTCTGTTAGTCACTTTAGTGTGTGAGTGTGTTCAGGCTGATGGTTTGGACGTCCTGGTCACTTGTCTGATGACTGTCGTGTCTTCTTGTTAAGGTGCCAGAGAACACTTCATGCCTTCACTACCAGATTGTCCGTCTTGTTCCTTGTGTTCTGGTACTATCGTCAGATCCTTCATATCGTCAGATCCTTCATATCGTCAGATCCTTCATATCGTCAGATCCTTCATATCGTCAAATCCTTCATATCGTCAAATCCTTCATATCGTCAGATCCTTCATATCATCAAATCCTTCATATCGTCAGATCCTTCATATCGTCAAATCCTTCATATCGTCAGATCCGTCATATCGTCAGATCCTTCATATCGTCAAATCCTTCATATCGTCAGATCCGTCATATCGTCAGATCCTTCATATCGTCAAATCCTTCATATCGTCAGATCCGTCATATCGTCAGATCCTTCATATTGTCAGATCCTTCATATCGTCAAATCCTTCACACAGTTTCACACATGTTTCGTCCTTCTATCACTTTTAATGTGTCCTCTACCTCTGTCTCCTAAATAGTAAGGCTGTCATGTTTCGTCCTTCTATCAGTTTTAATGTGTCCTCTACCTCTGTCTCCTAAATAGTAAGACTATCATGTTTCATCCTTCTATCACTTTTAATGTGTCCTCTACCTCTGTCTCCTAAATAGTAAGACTATCATGTTTCATCCTTCTATCAGTTTTAGAGTGACCCAGGTAATTAAAGAAAAAGATGATTATGAAATAAAGAGAACGCTTAGTAAATGTGTTTAGAGGTCTCCGACACAATAGTTTCAATGATTCAGACTTCCATTGATGTTATGGCAGTGTGTTAGCTTCGTGATGTGTTTGTAAGAATACAGTATCGTCGTACACTCTGGCTTTCATAATATTTATCAATCAAGAGGTTATGAAGATATGAGAGTTACTTAGATCTTTGGGTTTTGTTTGTTTGGGGGAGAGGGGGTGGGGGCTTGTTTTTGTTTTGTTAAGCTGAGGGAAGGAGGAGTATTGTTTGTAAATCTCACACAAAACTTTCAGTGAGTGTGTGTTTGTGTGAGTGAGACTGACATTATATGCAAAAATGTACTGGAAATATTTAGATTACGAAGAACCCCTAGACACAGTAGATTTTTTTTTTTAAATGTTGATTTGTTATAAATCATATAAATTCAGTTTGGGAATACTATTGTCTCAGAGTGTTGAAATAATTTTGTTTTTAAATGGAAGGCTAAAACAAAGCAAACAGGTGGTTTTTGGTCAGTCTTAATATAGTGTGTCACCTGTACAACAAACCTGACCAGTGAATTCTGTTAATCAGAAAGAAATTAGGAATTGTTCGACCTCTGTAATGAAACAGTACTGTTGCTTTTGTGAACTGTAATGAAACTACTGTTGTTTAAAGAGAGTTGTAGTGAAACCTCACTGTATTTTATGGAGATGGGAAAACTACTGTTGTTGAAGAGAGTTACAGTGAAACCTCACTGTAGTTTATGAAGATGGGAAAACTACTGTTGTTGAAGAGAGTTGCAGTGAAACCTCACTGTATTGTATGGAGATGGGAAAACTACTGTTGTTGAAGAGAGTTGCAGTGAAACCTCACTGTATTTTATGGAGATGGGAAAACTACTGTTGTTGAAGAGAGTTGCAGTGAAACCTCACTGTATTTTATGGAGATGGGAAAACTACTGTTGTTGAAGAGAGTTGCAGTGAAACCTCACTGTATTTTATGGAGATGGAAAACTACTGTTGTTGAAGAGAGTTGCAGTGAAACCTCACTGTATTTTATGGAGATGGGAAGGCTATGCTGAAACATGATGAATATGCACTTTTTTATATATCACAACAAATGTACAAGCCATTTGTGCTTTTCATTGACGTCCACAGTGACAGTGCAAGAGGGTGGAAAGATAGCAGTTCACACTGAGTGTACGCCCTTGACTGTGTGGTGTATGCTTCATTTTGATTGGCCAGCTTTGACCGATGTGCCAGCGCTATATTTTGTTGTTGCATTGACATCAACAGTGGCCACATAATAGTATAAAGGAAGAGCAGTTCTTGCTATGTAAATGCCTGAAGCTTGTTTTTGTGATTTTTACGTTTTTGTTGGCCAGCTTTGACCTATCCGGCTACACCATTACTTGTTTGCCTCTGAATGTCAGATGAACCGTTGTGACCTCTGAACCCAGTTTGCCTTTTCCATTCCTCAGACCCTGCAAACTACACCCATTGATGTTCACTGTAATAAAACATTGCTATTGTTGTGGTTTATTTTGATGAAACGTTAGTGCTGCTAAAGTGAGCAGTAATAAAGCATTAACAGTTGTTGCAGTTAAGTGTATTAAAACAATACTGTATCGTATAAACTGTAATAGAATGTTACTGTTGCTGTAGATAACCGTAATTACACATGCTAACATTTTGTTAACCATAACTTTTACTGTTGAAGTGGTTAACTGTAATTGTTATATGTAACACAACATTGATATTGTCAGGGTAATTTTTTTTTTTTATTACTGTTATAGATCAATACAATACTAGTACTGGTGCTGTAAGCTGTAATAAAACATTACTCTCGTTGGTGCTGTAAGCTATAATAAAATAAAACATTACTCTCATTGTGCTGTAAGCTGTAATAAAACATTACTCTCGTTGGTGCTGTAAGCTATAATAAAACATTACTCCGGTGGTGCTGTAAGCTATAATAAAATAAAACATTACTCTCGTTGGTGCCGTAAGCTGTAATAAAACATTACTCTCCTTGAATGCCGTAAGCTATAATAAAACATTACTCTCGTTGGTGCTGTAATAAAACATTACTCTCGTTGGTGCCGTAAGCTGTAAATAAAACATTACTCTCGTTGGTGCCGTAAGCTATAATAAAACATTATTCTCGTTGGTGCTGTAAGCTATAATAAAACACTACTCTCATTGGTGCCGTAAGCTATAATAAAACATTACTCTCGTTGGTGCTGTAAGCTATAATAAAACATTACTCTCGTTTGTGCTGTAAGCTATAATAAACAGTAACTGTATCGTTATTGTTGTTAGAGTTAACTATATCATTACTGTTGTTAGAGTTAACTATATCATTACTGTTGTTAAAGTTAACTGTGTCATTACTGTTGATAGAGTTAACTGTATTATGACTGTTGTTAGAGTTAACTGTATTACGACTGGTGTTAGAGTCAACTGGTCATTACTGTTGTTAGAGTTAATTGTATCAAAACATCATTATTTCTTGAGTTAGCTGTATTTAGACATTACTGTTGTTGTAGTTAACTGCAATAAAGCATTGGTATTGTTTCAGTTACTGGTAATAAACATTAACATTTGTTGGAGTTAGATGTACTTAAAGTTTACTATTGTCAGAGTTAACAGTATTTTCACTATTGTTAGAGTAAACTGTATTAACTCTTTCATTCCTACTTTTCTATGAACCATTACTTCCTCTTGTTCCTAGATTCTTATAATACGAGTATTCCCTTCATATTCCCTTCATTCCTGGATTTATAGAGAAAAACAAGGAAGTGTAAAGTAAGAACTGCCATGTATGCAGTAGCAAACCGGCCAGAATAGAGCGGCGACCACTTTCCCACTCTGTAGGGGCCATCTGGCATCCATCCCATTCATAAACACTGCCGTGCGAGCGACCCGGTCGTGACGTCAATGACAGTCGTGACGTCAATGACACGACTCGCGCGAAGTTCAAAGTGCTTACCGCGAGAACCGATTTTCCGGCTGCAGGAAGGAAAGGTAGGATTTCTGCAAACCGAAAACCGGGTTGCAGGGATGAAAGGGTTAAGATATTACTGTTGTTGGAGTTAACTGTTATAAAGCATTACTTTTACTGAACTGTAGTAAAACATTCCTTTTGTTGGAGTAAATTGTAATAAAACATTACCATTGTTGTGCTGACAGTTGTTATACGTTACTGTTTTTAACTGAAATAAATCCTCACTATTATTATTGTTAACTGTAAAATAGTTTAACCCTCTTGCATTTGTTTCGCCGATATCCAGCTGTTCTTATCAACTATTGAAACATCTTCCGCAAGAAGGTCTGAACATCCTGTTACAGGTATACAACCACGCGTGGACTACAGGTTGCTTTCCACCCTCTTGGCGGACAGCCCTCATTATTCCCATCCCCAAACCTGGAAAAGATCTTTCTAATCCATCTAACTACCGTCCCATAGCTTTGACCAGCTGTGTCTGTAAATTGATGGAAAAAATGGTCAATGCTAGGCTCATGTGGAAACTCGAAACCGATGGCCTTTTGGCGAAAGAACATGTGGTTTCCGCAAACATCGTAGTACAGTTGACCATTTGATTCGTCTGGAATCTACACTTAGGAACGCTTTTTTAAAACAGACAGCATGCAGTGGCAATTTTCTTTGACTTGGAGAAGGCCTACGATACCACCTGGAAGTCGGGGATACTTCATGATCTCCACGATCTGGTTTTCGAGGTCATCTTCCGCTTTTTATTCAAAATTTTTTGGCAGAACGACAGTTTCAGGTCCGGTTGGCACCACTCTCTCTGATGTCCACGAGCAGGAGTTGGGTGTTCCACAGGGGAGCATACTATCTCCTGCCCTCTTTAGTATAAGATCAACAACATTGTTTCAATCAGTTCAGCAGGGTTCAGACTGCTCATTGTTTGTGGATGATTTTGCTGTCTACGCAACTGGAAGCCTGTACCCGAGTGTCCAGCGCAGGCTCCAGCTTTGCGTAGATAAAATCCATCGGTGGGCGGATGAAAACGGTTTCACCTTTTCTGCTACAAAAACCCAGTGTATTCACTTCCATAATTTCCGTCAGTTTTTTCCAGATCCGGAACTTCAAGTAGGGAAATCTCCCATTCCAGCTGTTAAGAGGCCAAATTTCTGGAGTCATTTTTGACCAAAAACTTAACTTCCTCAGCCATATTAAAACCTCAAAATGCTTGCCAAAAGGCACTGAATATTCTGCGGGTCGTAGCACACACCGACTGGGGCGCTGATAAGAAAACTTTGTTGCACCTCTACAGAGCCCTGGTCCGTTCCAAACTGGACTACGGTTGTGCTGTGTACGGCTCCGCAAGATCATCTTACCTCAAACTCTTGGACCCTATCCACCATCAAGGGCTTCGTCTCTGTCTTGGAGCTTCCGCACCACCCCTGTTACAGCCTGTACGCAGAGGCAGGAACCTTCACTGTCCAACCGCAGGCTGAAACTGTCTTTGAATTATTACATCCGACTGTTTCTCAGAACCGCAGAATCCTGCCTATGACTGTGTTTTTGACCCTCCGTTCCAAAGTAAGTTTGAAACAAACCCGAAATGTATTCCGCCGTTTGGGCTTCGTATGCAGCCTCACGTGCGGAATGCAGGTATAGACCTGGGAGTAGTTTCCGATTTTTCCAAGTTTCCGGATCAACCTCCATGGACCTTTTTCACACCAGAGATTCGTTTTGATCTCGCAGCTTTCCGTAAGGAGTCTACCAGCTCTCTGGCGTACAAGGCTTTGTATGCCGAGCTCTGTTCCAAATTCCCATCCTATCAAAAAGTTTTTCACTGACGGTTCCAAGTCTGAGGATGGAGTGGCCTGTGCAGCCTACTGCCCTGGGCTCCTTCTCAGATATATGTTGGAACATATACATTCAGATGCTTCTGTCTATTCTGCTGAACTTACTGCTCTAGTACTGGCTTTGAAGATAATCTCCCATTCTTCGAGGAGGACTTTCTGGTTCTGTCGGATTCGCTGTCAGCTTTGGAGGCCATAGCTGGCCGCAACCTTCAGCATCCAGAACTTTTACTTTTTTTTTAACTTTTTAGCAAGTTGAAGGCGGACGGTTACAACATTACTCTTTCTTGGGTTCCTGGCCATGTTGGGATCGGCGGGAACGAAATGGTTGATCGTTTAGCCAAGAACGCCACAAGAGAGAAACTGTCCAACACTTATATCCCCTGCTCAGATGTGAAACCCAAAATTAACGATTATGTGAGAGACCTCTGGGAGGAGGATTGGAACACACAGACGAATAACAAACTCTTTCAGATCCGTCCAAACCTTAAAGACTTCCTCCCATCTACGTCGGGTGGTCGTAAAGAGGAAACGGTTCTGTGCCGGCTGCACACCGGCCATTCGTATTTTAACCCATTCTTACCTTTTAAAGAGTGAAGAAGCTCCGTGGTGCATTCCATGTCATGCACCACTCACAATGAAACATGTTCTTTTAGAGTGTTGGGACTTGCACGATGTGAGACAGAAACATTTTACAGCGGAGTCCATGAAGATCCTGTTCAGGGATGTCCCGCCTGACGTGATCCTTGGGTTTTTGAGAGAAATTAACATTTTTCATCTGATTTGAGATTTTACGAAGAAGGATTTTTAACAAAGTTTCTGGTTCGTTTGTAGACGATGTCATTTAACGAGATGTGTGAAAGTTTTTTTTTTTTTTTTTTTTAAAATGACTGGTGAGTTGATTTTAACGTGGTGACAGCCCTGATGTGGCCCTCTGCGGTCGGCTGGGCTATAAGCAACATTATCTTATCTTATCTTATCATATCGGCTGCACATGCTGCGTTACTTTCCCTCACACACTGCGACCTTGGTTTAAGTCAAGGCTGGCCAAAATAACTGGGCATCCCTGAGAGGTGTCCAGTGAAATCTTAGCAGTAGTATGGGGTGTGGGAAACGATTCATTCACACAGACTAGGTCGTGAACTGACCGCATTCCATTGATTTCTAAAATTGAAAAAAAAAATTGAAAACTAGGAGCAGTTTTGGGCTGAAAAATGCAAATGCAAGAGGGTTAATAAAACATTAAGACTGTCATAATTAACTTCAATAAAACATTACAAGTATTGTTGTTAACTGTAATAAAACATTACTATTGTTGTAGTTAACTGTAATAAAACATTACTACTGTTGAAGTTGTAATCAAACAATACTGTTGTTGTACTAATACTGTAATAAAACGTTACTATTAGTATAGTGCTATAAGAAAGCAATATTGATATGTTTAATTAAAATAAAACATAACTGTTGTTGAAAATGCTAAGCATTACTTTGTTGGAACTGTAATAAGCATCACCATTGTTGGAGTTAACTGTAATAAACAATGTTGTTGTTGGATTTAACTGTTATGAAACAATGTTGGAGTTAACTGTGATAAAAACAATGCTGTTGTTGGAGTTAACTGTGATAAAACAATACTGTTGTTAGAGTTAACTGTAATAAAATAATACTGTTATTGGAGTTAACTGTGATAAAATAATACTGTTGTTGTGGTAACTGTAAGAAAATAACACTGTTATTGGAGTTAGGAGATAAGATAAGATAAGATAATGTTGCTTATAGCCCAGCCGACTGCAAAGGGCCACATCAGGGCTGTCACCACGTTAAAATCAACTCACCAGTCATTCAACTTTCACACATCTCGTTAACCCTCTGCCTACCGCATGACTTTGTGCTATATGACTATGAGAATACCATGCCAAGAGAGGTAACTCCGCAACACATACACACTTGCCGTAAAGAAACCTCAATAGAAAATTTGTTTTTAACTATCTATTCTGTAAAAGTAATGAAAAAAATTCAAAGACATCACTCCATCCAAAAGAGCCATTTCCCCCCACATATAGTGAACTGGTACACGAGGGGAAAAAAAAAAAAACGAACAGACTAACTGTACTTCGGTGTTCTCAGTGCTAAAACAATTTTCCCTAAATTCACTGTACCCACAGAACATCATGGATTAGGAGCACAGAGTGATTTTCCAAGTCTAAACAAAGTACTGAAACCTTCAGGAACAAAATAAAGTCATTCTGTATGGTATGCACACTAAATAATCAACTTTTGTTGTGAAGCAAAAAACAACAACCCAAACTTCAACAATTTTGTTAAACTGAAGGCATCACATACAAGAGAATTTGTCTTCTAACTACTGAGGGGAAAAAATAACAAGAACAGATTACTGAATACTGGCTTTAGATTGTGATGGAATTCAACAAAAATGTGCTTTTGCACAAGTGCACTGAGCACCCCCCCCCCCCCTCCCCCCCCCCCCCCCCCCCCCCCCCCCCCCCCCCCCCAACCACACCACACACACACACACACTGTGGTGATGATGTACCTCTTGTCCGGCTCCTCTTTGCTTTTTGATAAACAGCAGTTTTTATTTCAGGCCAGTTTATGTTCATCCTTTTCTGCTTGCTTTTGTGCGTGCAGCAAATAAATCTGTTTCTCGTTAAAAGTCTGCCAAAATCTTCTGAAATCAAAGGCTAAAGGTGATGCTCCTACAGGCAAATCGTGGACACACCCACTGACTGACCCGTTTTCCTGCTATCAAAACAAGGGAAACTTTTGGGGGCTTCACTTCTTGTAGCCAACCACTCCAGTCAAGAATTAAAGAATCTCTAGCAAGTTTTCTTTTTTCGAATTTTCTTTTTGGGGGTCTGGGCCCACAGCAATGGGTTATTCGACGTCGTCATTATCATCGCCTGAATCATTATTGATTCCGGCCTCAAAATCAGTCAGCAGTCAATCTTTATTCATAACTAGGTCAAGATTGACGTCCGAATCGTCTTGCTTCAAATCTTCTCAAGAGTGTACCCGCAAATACGCTCTCTTCATCAATATCACTTCAGAAAATGAATTCTGCGAGTTGCATAGTTACTTGATCCGCCATTTTCCCAGAAAATCTTCGCGAAAAAAAGCCGAACTTTGAAAATTCACAGCAGTGAAACTACTCCACCAAAACTCATGCAACAAAAACCAAAATGGCGTCCAGAAACGGAAGTATCGGAAGACTCTTCTGTCGCAATTGCATTCTGGGTTATGCGATGGTGAAAGCGAAAGTCGTTGACCGAGTATTCAGCGGTCGATCTCGGTCGATTCGGTATTCAGAAAGATGAAATCTTGCGGTCGATCTCGGTCGATCTGGTAGGCATTGGGGTTAAATGACCTCGTCTACAAACGCACCAGAAACTTTGTTAAAAATCTTTCTGCCGTAAAATCTTAAATCAGATGAAAAATGTTAATCTCTCTCAAAAACTCAAGGATCACGTCAGGCGGGACATCCCTGAACAGGATCTTCATGGACTCCGCCGTAAAATGTTTGTGTCTCACATCGTGCAAGTCCCAACACTCTAAAAGAACATGTTTCACTGTGAGTGGCGCATGACATGGAATGCACCACGGAGCTTCTTCACTCTTTAAAAGGTAAGAATGGGTAAAATACGAATGGCCGGTGTGCAGCCGGCACAGAACCGTTTCCTCTTTACGACCTCCCGACGTAGATGGGAGGAACTCCTTAAGGTTTGGACAGATCTGAAAGAGTTTGTTATTCGTCTGTGTGTTCCAATCCTCCTGCCAGAGGTCTCTCACATAATCGTTAATTTTGGGTTTCACATCTGAGCAGGGGATATAAATGTTGGACAGTTTTTCTCTTGTGGCGTTCTTGGCTAAACGATCAACCATTTCGTTCCCGCCGATGCCAACATGACCAGGAACCCAAGCAAGAGTAATGTTGTAACCGTCCGCCTTCAACTAGCTAAAAAGTTCAAAAAAATTAAAAGTTCTGGATGCTGAAGGTTGCGGCCAGCTATGGCCTCCAAAGCTGACAGCGAGTCCGACAGAACCAGAAAATCCCTCTTCGAAGAATGGGAAATTATCTTCAAAGCCAGTACCAGAGCAGTAAGTTCAGCAGAATAGACAGAAGCATCGGAATGGATATGTTCCAACAGTATCTGAGAAGGAGCCCCAGGGCAGTAGGCTGCACAGGCCACTCCATCTCAGACTTGGAACCGTCAGTGAAAACTTTTTGATAGGATGGGAATTTCGAACAGAGCTCAGCATACAACGCCTTGTACGCCAGAGAGCTGGTAGACTCTTTACGAAAAGCTGCAAGATCGAAACGAATCTCTGGTGTGAAGAAGGTCCACGGAGGTTGATCCGGAAACTTGGAAAAATCCGACACAACTCCTAGGTCTAGACCTGCATTCCGCACGTGAGGCTGCATACGAAGACCAAACGGCGGAATACAGTTAGGGTTGGTTTCGAATTTGTTTTGAAACTGAGGGTCAAAGACACAGTCATAGGCAGGATTCTGCGGTTCTGAGAACAGTCGGATGTAATAATTCAAAGACAGTTTCAGCCTGCGGTTGGACAGTGAAGGTTCACCCGCCTCTGCGTACAGGCTGTACACAGGGGTGGTGCGAACACTCCAAGACAGAGACGAAGCCCTTGATGGTGGATAGGGTCCAAGAGTTTGAGGTAAGATGATCTTGCGGAGCCGTACACAGCACAACCGTAGTCCAGTTTGGAACGGACCAGGGCTCTGTAAAGGTGCAACAAAGTTTTCTTATCAGCGCCCCAGTCGGTGTGTGCTACGACCCGCAGAATATTCAGTGCCTTTTGGCAAGCAGTTTTGAGGTTTTTAATATGGCTGAGAAAGTTAAGTTTTTGGTCAAAAATGACTCCCAGAAATTTGGCCTCTTTAACAGCTGGAATGGGAGATTTCCCTACTTGAAGTTCAGGATCTGGAAAAAACTGACGGAAATTATGGAAGTGAATACACTGCGTCTTTGTTGGAGAAAAGGTGAAACCGTTTTCATCTGCCCACCGATGGATTTTATCTACGCAAAGCTGGAGCCTGCGCTGGACACTCGGGTACAGGCTTCCAGTTGCGTAGACAGCAAAATCATCCACAAACAATGAGCAGTCTGAACCCTGCTGAACTGATTGAACAATGTTGTTGATTTTAATACTAAAGAGGGCAGGAGACAGTATGCTCCCCTGTGGAACACCCAACTCCTGCTCGTGGACATCAGAGAGAGTGGTGCCAACCCGGACCTGAAACTGTCGTTCTGACAAAAAATTTTGAATAAAAAGCGGAAGATGACCTCGAAAACCCAGATCGTGGAGATCATGAAGTATCCCCGACTTCCAGGTGGTATCGTAGGCCTTCTCTAAGTCGAAAAAAATTGCCACTGCATGCTGTCTGTTCAAAAAAGCGTTCCGAAGTGTAGATTCCAGACGAATCAAATGGTCAACTGTAGACCGATGTTTGCGGAAACCACACTGTTCTTTCGCCAAAAGGCCATCGGTTTCGAGTTTCCACATGAGTTACAAAAGTCTGCAGAACCCAGCCATGTCAACGAGCTGGTTCAGTCAATGCAAGCATGTATTCAGGATGTTAAATCATGGATGACATTTAACAAACTCAAGTTAAACGATGAGAAAACTGAAGCTTTAGTCATTTCTTCACCAAGAACGTCACTGTCTGCTCCATTACCGGACTCGCTTGTTGTCGGTGATGCCACTGTTCCATTTCAAAATCAGCAAAGAATCTTGGCGTTGTTCTTGACTCACATCTGACAATGAATGCTCAGGTCATGAACGTAATTCGTTCAGTTAACTTTGAGCTCCGTCGTATCAGCTCAATTCGCCATTTCCTCTCAACTGAGGCAACAAAAACTCGCGTTTCAGCATTTGTGCTCTCCCGTCTGGATTATTGCAATGGTCTCCTTGTAAATTGCCCACAAGATCTTATACAACGAATTCAGAGATTACAAAATACTGCAGCACGCCTGGTCTTGAGGGTTCCCCGTAGAGACCACAACACCCTGCATCTCCACACTCTGCACTGGCTCCCCATAGCAGCACGCATTAGATGCAAAATTGCATGCATGTGTTTTCGCACCGTCAATGGATCTGGCCCAGTCTATCTTTCTCACCTGGTTAGCATATACACACCGGCAAGAACACTCCCCGCTCATCATCTGACACTCTCACACTCTGCAAGCCACGCATTTCAACAAAAACCTATGGTGAACGTTCCTTCATTTTTGCAGCCCCTTCCGTTTGGAACTCTCTCCCACTTTCGATCCGCTCTGCCAAAACTGACCCTGCTTTCCGCTCTGCTCTCAAAACCCATCTGTTCAAGGAATCTTTTCTATAGAAAACATTTTTGTCCTGTTATTGGGTGTGTCATGGCATTACGTGTTGTAAGTGTTACACTTGAAAACTGACAGTGTGTGCGCGCGAGCGCGCGTGTGTGTGTGTGTGTGTGTGGTGTCAATGTTGGTTGGCTAGCCCCCCCCCCCCCCCCCCCCCCCCTTTCCTTGCTGTGTTTCATTGTCATAATTAATGAGGTGACTGGGTTTATGGTTTTGTATAGTGATTTTTGTTTTTGACATGTTTATAGTTAAACATTGTAAAGCGCTGTGAGCTCTAGTGAGAAAGGGCGCTCTATAAATGTACGTTATTATTATTATTATTATTATTATTGATAAAACAATACTGTTATTGGAGTTAACTGTGTAAAACAATACTGTTATTGGAGTTAACTGTGATAAAACAATACTGTTGTTGGAGTTAACTGTAATAAAACAATACTGTTGTTGGAGTTAACTGTGATAAAACAATACTGTTATTGGAGTTAAGTGTAATAAAACAATACTGTTGTTTGATTTAACTGTGATAAAACAATACTATTATTGGAGTTAAGTGTAATAAAACAATACTGTTGTTTGATTTATCTGTTATAAAGCAATGCTGTTGTTAGAGTTATCTGTTATAAAGCAATGCTGTTGTTGGAGTTATCTGTTATAAAGCAATGCTGTTGTTGGAGTTATCTGTTATAAAACAATACTGTTATTGGAGTTAACTGTTATAAAGCAATACTGTTGTGGGAGCTATTTGTAATAAAACAATACTGTTATTGGAGTTAACTGTTATAAAACAATACTGTTATTGGAGTTAACTGTTATAAAACAATACTGTTATTGGAGTTAACTGTTATAAAACAATACTATTGCTGGAGTTAACTGTGATAAAAGAATACTTTTGATAGAGCTGACTGTGATAAAAGAATACTTCTGTTGGAGTTAACTATGATGATTCTGTTGTTTGAGTTAACTGTAATAAAACAAAACTGTTGTTGGAGTTAACTATAGTAGGACAATACTGCTGTTGAAGTTAACTGATGAAAACAGTATTGTTGTTGCAGTTAACTATAATAAAACAGTATTGTTGTTGGAGTTAACTATAATAAAACAGTATTGTTGTTGGAGTTAACTGTAATAAAACAGTATTGTTGTTGCAGTTAACTATAATAAAACAATACTGTTTTGGGGGTTAACTGTGATAAAACAATACTTTTGGGGGATTTACCTATGATCACACAATACTATTGTTGTAGTGAACTAGAAGAGATATAACCGTTTCTGGTGTAACTGTAATATACATTACTAATGCTGTAAGAAACAGCAATAAAACATTACTACAGTCATTGAAGTCCACTGTGCTGAAACATTTCTGATGTAATCAATTGTAATAAAGCGTTACTGTTGTTCTGGTGAGCTGGTTTCACATATTTCTGTTCTTATAGTTAACTGTAATGATCCATTACTGTTCTTATAGTTAAGTCTAATAATCCATTACTGTTCTTATAGTTAACTCTAATAATCCAGTACTGTTCCTATAGTTAACTCTAATAATCCAGTACTGTTCCTATAGTTAACTCTAATAATCCATTTCTGTTCTTCTAGTTACTTTGATACAACATTGTTGTCATGAACTAGCAAGAGGATTAGTTCATTGTTAACTTTGATGAGACATTACTACTGGTTTAGTTAATTGTAACAAAACACGACTGTAGTGGGATTGAGCTATAATTAACCATGCTGTTGTTAACTGTGTTGAAACCTTACTGGCTTTGTGTTTAACCAAAGTAAAATCATTATTGGTGTTGAGGTGAGCAGTCATAGACGTCAGTCAACATTATGGTTAACTGTAACTGGATGTGATTGTTGTTGAGGCGAGCTGTAATGAAACATGACAGTTGATGTTGTTATTGTTGTTGTTGTTAGCGTTCCCAAACAGAATACTCTGTGAGTTACCGAGCCTATCCCAAGCCTCCAGATGCATTTCACATGGTGAGAGTGTGGAAGATGTACATGTACCCTTTGTGTGGCCTTCTCATGAAGGCAGCTGCGCTCCGCCTTCAGAGATATTAACTGCTGACCACAAAGAGTGAAGACATTTCCGCTTGTAGGAGCTTATGATTGCTGAAGATCACCCCTGCAGAATGCTGTGTGGCACAGCACCATATGTTGACCTTGTGGCCTGATTTGTCCTCGGAACTTGCCTAGTGAGCAGGAAAGCTAAGCATTTACGCGTTCTGTATCATGCCGTTAGTCTGGATGTCTAGTTATCAGGGAAACGGACCGTCTGTACTCATGTCACAGGGCATTGGTTTTCCTGTGTTTTATGAAAGGTGAAAATAATATTCCCTGTTTTCTGTAAAGCATCAGTAGTTGTTTTTGTTTTGTTCTTTTTCTGGAAGTGAAATCAGCTGCTGACTTCTGTGTAGCAAGATGATAGTCTTGGTGTCCTCCATGAAGGGGAAGATTAAAAGTGTGTACTTTATTTAAGCACTCGTTGGTCTTGGGGTCCTCCCATGAAGGGGAAGATTAAAAGTGTGTACTTTATTTAAGCACTCGTTGGTCTTGATATCTTTCAAAAAAACAGTAAACTAAAAGTTGGCACTTTCAAATGGGCCTCGATTTCTTGATAGCAAAAGGGAATGTCAGCATTTATAGGGTCGTTAAGGAGACATAAACCTTGATTTCTTGATAGCAAAAGGGAATGTCAGCATTTATAGCGTCAGTGAGGAGACATAAACCTTGATTTCTTGATAGCAAAAGGGAATGTCAGCATTTATAGCGTCAGTGAGGAGACATAAACCTTGATTTCTTGATACCAAAAGGGAATGTCAGCATTTACACTGTCAGTGAGGAGACATAAACCTTGATTTCTTGATAGCAAAAGGGAATGTCAGCATTTACACTGTCAGTGAGGAGACATAAACCTTGATTTCTTGATAGCAAAAGGGAATGTCAGCATTTATAGGGTCATTGAGGAGGAGACATAAACCTTGATTTCTTGATAGCAAAAGGGAAACTCCGAGGCTTTGATTTCTGGAAGGATAACGCTTGTCTTGGTGTGTTATGACCAAAATGGAAACTCCAACATTTATTTATTCTCGGTGACTTTCTTAGAAAGTACAAGTTCTGCTTTAATTTTGTCATCCTTAGCCACTAAGTCTTAGGTCTTTATTGATTTGGTCATTTTCAGATTGTGTGTGTGTGCGTGCGGGCGTGCGTGTGTGCGTGAATGATTCATTCCTTGCCTAACTTTGAAAACTGCTTTCATCTGACTAAGCATGGTGTCAGAATGCACGTTCCCTTTTTTTTTTTTTTAAAGGAAACTTGATGCAAAGATTTGGGTTGTCTTTAAAGAAAGTTTCAAGTGTCCACAAGTGAGATTCTTTTCACCTCAACATCAGATGACTTTCTACAGTAATCAGCCTCTATCAAAATCCCCTCCCCATGATGCATTTTCTCGCTGAAGTGTAGAAGCATCAAGAGTGAGCGACTCATGTTTGCGGTGATGGGCCAGGTGTCCTTGCTGTAAGTGTCAATGGTCGGGATATAGGACAACGATCCCTGGTCTGGCTTCATGCCAGCTGTCTGGGAGAAACACAGACCCACCAGGGGATTGTCAGACCGAAGGCCGCTCTCTGTCTTGGTGCTTATTTGTGGGCAGACAGAACCCAGCTGTTCTCAGTGGGCCAGGCCCTAGAGTGTCTGGAGAGGGAAAAAATCAATAATTTGCTCTGTGGCTGCTTCCAGCTCTGTCCTGTCCCCTCCCTGGTTAGACTGCTGTGGCTTGGTTGAGTGGGTCATATTGAGGTTTTGCCTGCAGTGCCTGGCTTTGTATTTGAGGGCTTTGTCCTGCCATGGTTGAGTGGGTCGTGTTGAGGTGTGCCTGCAGTGGCTGGCTTTGTATTTGAGGGCTTTGTCCTGCCATGGTTGAGTGGGTCATGTTGAGGTGTGCCTGCAGTGGCTGGCTTTGTATTTGAGGGCTTTGTCCTGCCATGGTTGAGTGGGTCATGTTGAGGTGTGCCTGCAGTGGCTGGCTTTGTATTTGAGGGCTTTGTCCTGCCATGGTTGAGTGGGTCATGTTGAGGTGTGCCTGCAGTGGCTGGCTTTGTATTTGAGGGCTTTGTCCTGCCATGGTTGAGTGGGTCATGTTGAGGTGTGCCTGCAGTGGCTGGCTTTGTATTTGAGGGCTTTGTCCTGCCATGCTGGCTGCTTTATTGGGATCAGAAATTTGGATTTGAAAAAGAAAAAATTAAAAACTCATTTACCAAGATGCTAACTGAAGCTTGAAATAAAGACTTGTTCACAAAGATGCTAACTCGAAGCAAACTTTTCAAAGACATTTCATTAGATATTGATTAAATGTACAGTAAAGGTTGATTGCCATGCCCAGTACATGGATGTCTTTGTTTTTCCTTTGCTTTTGCTTTAACTGTTTATTATCAGATATTGTTTCCTTTCTTGGATTCTGTCGATCATTCGGCAAAAACTGATGGGAGTATTTTGAAGCTGTTTGAAAGAAGGAAAATAATCAGAAGCTGGGTGTTCTGGGTGTCTTAATTAACGTGGGGCTAAAGACCGACCTGGCATTTTGTATTGTGCATTGCACTCCTCACCCTGTTGGTGCACACACTGTCGCTGGTCACATGGCTGTATATCCTCACCCTGTTGGTGCGCACACTGTCGCTGGTCACATGGCTGTATATCCTCACCCTGTTGGTGCACACACTGTCGCTGGTCACATGGCTGTATATCCTCACCCTGTTGGTGCGCACACTGTCGCTGGTCACATGGCTGTATATCCTCACCCTGTTGGTGCACACACTGTCGCTGGTCACATGGCTGTATATCCTCACCCTGTTGGTGCACACACTGTCGCTGGTCACATGGCTGTATATCCTCACCCTGTTGGTGCGCACACTGTCGCTGGTCACATGGCTGTATATCCTCACCCCCAATGCTGCATCATCAACATTCATCATGAGAGACACATTCCACCCCAGTTGCTTCCTCCCCCCTCCCCCTCCCCCACCTCCTCCCAATCCCCCTACTCCCTTATTGTCAGTTTGACCTATGCATTCTTTAGTGAACTTGGTATCATGCCTGTTGAGTCATTGCTGTTTGGTGTTTACGATGATTAGAGAGTTCATATTGAACCAGATACCACAACACTGGTTACTGATTTGATGGGATGAAGGAAAAAAGAGACATTGTTGTTAATTTATTAGTAAATTGCATGCACATTGTGTGTGTGTGTGTGTGTGTGTGTGTGTGTGTGTGTGTGTGTGTGTGTGTGTGTGTGTGCAGAATGTTACTCCGTCAGAAATGTTAAATAATTTGGTGTTTTGCAGTCAGTTTTGTTAATCCTTTGACAGCAATTAAACCTTGTTTTTAAACCCATTTGAACTTGCACATTATGCCAGTGAAGACTAAAGACAAGAAGGACAATGAAATGAATGTATGGTAGCTACAAGTTGTGAAGTCAGTTGGCGATGTGTGTAGCCCAGCAGACCGTGAAGGGCCGTATCAGTGCTGCAGAACAAAAACAATTTGTGGATAATCCCAAACTGAGAAAGGACAGATGAAAGCTGTAGTAGTGCTGTTTTCAGGCAATAAGAGTTAAGCATTTTTTTCCTTTTCTTTTAAGAAATGTTTTTTTTATGAATGTAAATAAATTCAAAAGAACAGAAATAGCCTTCTCTCTCTCTCTCTCTCTCCTCTCTCTCTCTCTCTCTCTCTCTCTCTCTCTCTCTCTCTCTCTCTCTCTCTCTCTCTCTCTCTGTCTCTCTCTCTCTCTCTCTCCTCTCTCTCTCTCTCTCTCTCTCTCTCTTTCTGTGCAGTCATTCCAAATTACCCACACCAAATGCGCACGTGCACACACAAACACACACACACACTTACACACACACACACACACACACACACACACACACACACAGACTCGAGCACACACACACACACACACACACACACACACACACACACACACACACACTTGAGCACACACACACACACACACACTCGAGCACACACACACACACACACACACACACACACACACACACACACACACACACACACACACGAGCGCACACATACACACACACACACAGACACACACACACACACACACACACACACACACACACACACACTCCAGCATAGTTATGTGTGAAAACAAATCAAGTGTTGATTTCTGGATGAAAGTACATGTTCTGAAGCAGTGATTAATGTCAGCGCTGTGTGACCCAGTCTTCACCCATCCTGTTCTCTGCCCACAGATGAACGTTGGTGGTATTTCTTTTCTGCATGTATATTTTCACTGAGTGGCTTCTGGTTTTGCATTAATTCTTTTGTTGTGGGAATCATATGCGCTAAACTGTCTATTTGTGCGCTTATATGTGGCTGTTTGCGGTGTTAGATAATGGATGAACAGAGTTTTAGACTGTTGATGCACCTGCACCATTTGCACACAACCTTTGGGAGGGAGGCGTGGTGTTTTGACGAGATGCGTCCATTGGGTTCACATGTAGCAGCTGATGTTATACCGTTGTGATGATTTACCAGCTGTGGTTTGCAGCCACAAACAAAGGGAGATGCTTTTCATCATCTGTTTTGAGCGGCTTTTGTAAATTCTCATGGCCAATCAGCATTAATTTAACTCTGCAATGAAGTATATGGCAAATTATTTCAACATGTCTTCACAGAAGGTACGAAAGGATTTTATACTATTTGGTTTTGGAACGTAGATATTGTCAACCAGTTACTTGAGTTGTAATGCACCCTTCTTTTCTTGACAAATATAACCCCCCTTTTTTGTGCTCCCAGTTCTTATAGAACAGGGAGTACTTTAGAATGGGAACGAGAAATGCTGTCTGTCTGTCCATAGTCAAAATGTGTTCCACTCGCTCCAGACAAAACTGCTGGACCGATCTTTCTGAAAATTTATAGATATGTTCATTATGGAACACAATGATGCTTGATGTTTTATTTTACCAGAATAGCCATTACTAACAGCTATAAATGATGATTTTGTGATGTACAGTTTAAGCAATAATGGTTTATAAACTTAAGTGTAACCAAATTCTGTAAGTTCCTCGGTAGTATAGTGGTTAGTATCCCCGCCTGTCACGCGGGAACCCGCGTTCATTTCCCCACCGGGAGAGCACTTTTTTTTTCTTTTCTCTTACATACAAAATTTCTACCACCAAAAGGGAGAAAGTGCTATAGTGACTGATGTTTTTTTTTTTTTTTGTACTACTTACTGGGAGTACGTTTCAAATGCTTTGCATCTTTTTTTTTTTCTGATATAAATCTACCTTTACATGAGACGATCGGAAATGGGACTGTCATTTTCAGAGGTGCCCGTCATGTTTACAAGCAGTAGGTCATTTGACACTTACCTCCCGATAAACACACACCACCACCACCACCACCACCACCACCACCACCATTGCCCAATACTTTTACACAGTTTGAAGTTGTGTATATTGATATCATATTCTGAAGGGTTAGATCAACTGACTGTTATTCTTGGCCTCGGTCATGCCCAGGATGAAGCATCAAGACTAATGTTAAGTCATTTAATGGATTTTGATGTCTGCATTTTCAGACAGGAAACGTAGGCACAAACACAGCGCCAGACTTACCGCCACCGGCCGTTGTCACGACAACGGAAGAGGTGGTGCCAAGTGGTGAGGGTGTGAAGAAGAGGGAGATGATCAGCTACCAGACTTCTGACGGCTCCATCAACAACAAGCTGCCCCCCATGAATGGTGAGTCAGGACCGGGATTGAGGACGTACATCTTGGTGTGTCAGTGGGCCAGTCAGCCTCAAAAGGCACCGCAGAGATAGAGGCAGAAGTGGTCAAAACAGAAAGTATACATAAGCCTGAAAATCAACATAATAGAATAAAGAAATGAAACAAGAACAGTGTGTTTAATACTCTAAATGGTGTGAAGGTTCCCACTAATCCAGTAGATAGCTAGAAGTTTTAAGATTTCATCATCATCATCATCATCATCATCGTTCAGATCATTCCTCGGAAGGTTTCCAAGATGGACGCTAGGAGTAGGACATCCATGGATGGTCACAGCCGTCTTCAGTCATGCACAACAAGAGTGCAGGGCTTGTTTCTTCTTCTGTCCTTTACTCTGCCTATCCAGGACCACTAGAGGGATGTCTGCCCCCCCCCCTCCCCCCCCAGGCTTCTGTAGGATGATTATGAACAGGGAGTCAACAGCATGGTGTCTGTCACTATCAGTTGAAGGCATTGGACAACTGTCAGAAGACATTGCTGTCTGCAGGCAGTCAGTGGCCATTGTCCAGCAGAACCATTGGTCACTTGCTGTCTGCATGGCTTGAAGATAAGCTACTTGAAATACTTGTTCTCTGCATGGTTTGAAGATAAGCTACTTGAAATACTTGTTCTCAAATGCTTTTAGATTTCAGGGTAGGCTTGCTCAATTTTTCCTTGACACTACATTTTTTTTTTTTTTTTGGGTAATTGGATCCTCACACACTGATTCAAGATCCTTGAGTGAAAAAAGGGATCCAGTGCATTATATGTGCTTTCACATTCAGGACGGAGAACACATACACATGCACGCACGCGCACACACACGCACACACACACACGCATGCACGCACACACGCATGCACGCACACACACACACACGCACACACACACACACACACACACACACACACACACACACACACACACACACACACACACACACACACACACACACCACAAAATACCCCATATGAGACCTGAACTACAGATCAGGGTTTTTCTCACTTCCTAGGCCAAATGCCATCCATTGGGCCACCTCTCCCCCTACAGTGACTGCAGTGCAGTGGTAGTATGCTGTTCGGTTCACTGCAGGACAGCAGAAAGGGTTTCACCAGTGCAAGAGAGTACTACCAGGCCTTTTACATGCTCTCTGTCTCCCCCCCCCTCTTTCTCTCTCTCTCTCTCTCTCTCTCTCTCTCTCTCTCTCTCTCTCTCTCTCCTCTCTCTCTCTCTCTCATAATGGAAATTGCTACATAGTGCAAAACGGATACAGCTCTAAACTACATGTATTGTAAACACAGATTTTGTTCTTACCACATATATTTGACATACAGATTATTTTTCCCTCAAGAAGTAAAGCAAAATGATATGTATTACTGATTCTACATGGTCAGAGTCTCTGTGGAATATGCTTGGCAGCATTTAGTATTTGAACGTGAAGCTGTGTGGTGTCATTTAGTTTCACAAGATGATCCGACTTGTGCCATGTGAGGAAGCTTTGTCTGGATACCAGTCATCATCGGCTGTGCCAGCTGCAACTTGGCTGTGTTTCTTCAGAGGCCTGTCTGTGGAAATGTCTGTGTTGAAGCAAACGTGTGTGTGTGTGTGTGTGGAGTCTGAAAGAGTGGAGTACTTTTTTTTAGTAGGGACAGGAGCTAAGGAGGACAGTCACACCATCCTTGGTGTGCATGTTATAGGTGTATGTAGAGCACCGCTGTGTATTTGCTTGCTGTATTTGAGTGTTGAGGGGAAGAAATGATACTCCATTGGCTAGTTGATGGATTTATTTATAATCCAATCATGTGTGGGAAAGAGTTTAAACTGTGATTAAATTTGGATATTGTTTTGCGATCATTAGGTTAGTGGCTTTTGTTTTGTTTTGTGTTTTTAATCAGTTAAACGAAAAACAGACCCAAAGAAAAAGAAAAAAAGAGAGATGGATAGATTACGGGTTGTAAAAGGTTTCAAGAAACAAAACTGTGACTGGACTGTGAAAAAGGAGACTGACATGGGTAGAACATATCTAAAGAAGACGATTTTTTTCTCAGAAATATGTTATCATCGGCATCCCAAAGGGGATGCAGATTTTCAATACTTCTTCATCAAGTAAGCATGATGGAAGTTCTGCGCGGCGCAACGACAAAGTTGACGGACATTTCTGCCTGAATAAGGGATGTGATCAGTGCCGGTGTGCGGCTTGACTTGTCTGAACGCATGTCCATTTTTGACATGACATTCCTCAGTCATGCCCACACATGCACAAGCATACACATACATACACACTTACACATATGCAGGGATGTAACTTGATTTTTTTTCATAACCACTCACACAGTGAAACGCGCACATATGTGCAGTGCCACAGTTTTGTACTCTAGCGATTTCCAGCGACCAGCTGAAGCAGAACCCCCAGGGTCACAGATGGAGCACAGCGACGGTGTTTGTCCCCTTCCCATCTTTCCTGCTCTGTCTCTGACTCTCTCCCCACCATCCAACCCTTCACACACAGTGCTGGCAGACCCAGGTCACAGATGGAGCACAGTGACTGTGTTTGTCCCCTTCCCGTCTTTCCTGCTCTGTCTCTGATTCTCTCCCCACCATCCAACCCTTCACACACAGTGCTCGCAGACCCAGAAAGAGTTTCATGAGAATGGGAAGCACACATCTCAGTATTTTACTGACAAGGTTGAAAAAGGGTTGAATTATACTTCGTGAGAGTAAAGGCATGTAATTACGTAAAATGAGCCGTTTATAAGTCTGAGACTTTGGCCAATCATGGAGTTTATAAGTCTGAGACTTTGGCCAATCATGGAGTTTATAAGTCTGAGACTTTGGCCAATCATGGAGTTTATAAGTCTGAGTGTCATGAGTCGGCCAAATGTTCTCGTGCATTTAGGCAAATTAAGGGTAGTTTTGCTGTTGTTGAAAGCAAGTCCTTGGGTTCTTCAAGTGTGCGAATTCAGGCATCACCAGAGGGGAATACCCCGAGTCGCATACTGAAGGAGGGAGAGTTACTGGGAAGTGTTTCGCATGTCCGAGGGATAGTGACAAGGAGTTGCCGACCTGCCGGTCCTGGGTAGAGGAGTGTCCAGTCCGACCACTGGCTGGCTATTCACTGGGTTCTCCAGTGGGCCTGAAGGGAAGGCGATCGTGTCAGGTGACCGTCACGGGTAGGTGACCGTCAGCCTGCAGGCAGAACACAGCGACCATTCAGTCGTCCTTGTTCTGAGGAATGAATGGAAGGCTGCGGCCAATTGAGTGGTTTGCGCCTTGTTGTCTATAAAGGTAGTAACTACTCGAAGCATCAGTCCTGGCTGGTAGAGAAGTCCAGGCTGTTAGTACAATGGGTAGCTTCGGGGAATCGAACATGAGTTTGAATAGGAGGTTATGCATTACCCACTGGGTGCCCAAGTCTTTGTTGGCGCTAGCAGCTGTGGTGTGTGTGTATGTGTAGGTGACTTGTGATTCCATTGGTGGAATAAAAATAACTTGGGGATTTATTGGTACAAATCGTGTGATGTGTGTGTGCCAGTGATTCCATTGGTTGAGCCAGTTAAACTCGGGTTCTCTCTTGTTTGAGAATGAATATAAGGTGCTTGGAAAACCAGGAAGAGTGTGACTCACTTAAGGGAAAGTGAACTCGCTCGTCTTGCTGAGGGCTCAAGAAAATACAGCGTGAAGCAGAGGTTAGCTGTCGCCTCGTTGTCTCCTGGGTGGGGACGTAAGACAGTGGAGGTTGCTGTAGCCTCGGAGCCGACGACGAGAAGAAGTGTCTCCCGTGTGGGGACGGTCGACAGCAAGACGTGTCAGCCTGTTGGAGCCTAGACAGGAGCTGCCAGACAACGTGGGGTGTTTGCAGCCAGAGAAGACCTGTGGGAGAGGCCGACAGGAGCCCTTTCAGTGGAGAGGGCGAAGTACGGTGGAGTCCGGGAGACTCGGTGTGAGGGTGCGACTCAAGCTACGTTGCCAGTGTCCCCCAACTGGGATTTGGCCAATCGGGAGGACACAACAGTGTGGTAGCTTCAGCTCGTAGTCGCACAGTGGGATGAGAGAAACCGAAGATCAACCAAGGAATGCTGGCAAGTTACGGACGTCTTATTTGTTCTTAAGTTTATAAAGTGTGCAAACAGAATTGTGGAATATTGTCTTTCCTGGTTAATGAAGAGTAATTGAAGGAAAGGGGATGCGATTTATGAGATTGTCTGTATGATGTTTACATTGTTGTATGATACAGATAGTTGTGTTGTGTAGTGACGGGTGGGGGCTCGGAGTCAAGTTAAAAAAAGTTGATTATTTTCTATGAAATGTTATTGGTTTCCCGTCACCTTTGTGCGGGCCCGATGTGAGTGACAGAGTGTGTGTGCCTATGCGAGAGCGCATTTTGGTTGTGAAAGCGTAAATACTTCTGTCTATAACCCCCTGCATCCCTGAATATGAAAATCATATTTTAATAACGAGGGGAGCGTCGGATACCCGTCACACTGAGACTTTGGCCAATTATGGAGTTTAAAAGTCTGAGACTTTGGCCAATCATGGAGTTTATAAGTCTGAGACTTTGGCCAATTATGGAGTTTAAAAGTCTGAGACTTTGGCCAGACATGGAGTTTATAAGTCTGAGACTTTGGCCAATCACGGAGTTTATTCCCAAGAGATTGGCGCGAGTTAGTGAAAAGCTTCTTTTTCAGGTTGTTTTGTTTGACGAAATGGAACAAAAGCCACAAAAAAAAAAAGTGAGTTTTTTGAGATGTGAAGGGAAGTGCTTGAGGAAGTTACCTGAGAGCAGAATTGCTGGTTCTGGTAATTGCATGTTGATGAATGGGAATGTGAGTGAAGTGGCTGGACAGCTTGGTGAAGGGATGTACTGTGATGATCAGCTCTGATTGGTTTGTCCTCCATGCCTCCCAGGGACGTCGTCTCCCCCTACATGTGGAGGTAACTCACTTTCTGTTGGGACGTCTCTGTGGGTGTGTTGTCCTCGGGGGTTTTGTGTGTCAATCCTCGAGAGTAGTGGGTCATTTTTGTAGTATGCCAGTCTTGTTGAACGTTGTTATTTTTTTTGCTGTTTTGTTCATGCACCCCCCTTTCCTGCGTGGAAGTAGAGTGCATTTGTTTTCCACTCTGGCAACCTATCGGGAGAAAGAGAAAAGAGATTGTGTATGGTTTGTGACTGTTGTTGTTATAGTGATATTGTGAACTGATTTTGTGATGTTCGTGCATCCTTGCACTCTCCCCCCTCCCCACAAAGTCTGTGACAGTTTTCTTCTTCCCCTTTAGCTAAGTCAGTAATTTTTTTGTGTTTTTATTTTTCATTATGTGGCTGATCATGCTGTGTCTCTTTCAGCACTCTCTGTTGTGATTTGCTTGAGGTGTTATGTCCTTTTTGTGCGATATTTTGCGAGATATTTGGGCATATTCAGGTTGAGTTGATTTTTCCCCGCCCCCTTTCTTTTATATTGATGTCTTTTATTCTGTGGATTTCTTGGTTTATTAGACCATCCTACCAACGATTTGGATTGGACATTCACTGTGGTGTTTGTAGATAATGAACTTGGTGGAAAAAACTACTATTTTGCATTCTTCATCATCACCGTGGTGCACCCCCTCCCTTCCTGTCTCTCTTTTTTCTTTTTTTTTTATTCCTCATTCCATCTTGCCTTTTCCATTTTGGCTTATGAGCAGCATGAGATTTTGCATCCATTTTTCTCACCAAACATAGTGATGATAGATATTTCTGTCCAAAAGTTCAACCACATAAGAGGTATTGGGGAGGTACTATTCAGTGTTCAAAGAGGTATTGGGGAGGTACTATTCAGTGTTCAAAGAGGTATTGGGGAGGTACTATTCAGTGTTCAAAGAGGTATTGGGGAGGTACTATTCAGTGTTCAAAGAGGTATTGGGGAGGTACTATTCAGTGTTCAAAGAGGTATTGGGGAGGTACTATTCAGTGTTCAAAGAGGTGTTGGGGAGGTAC
>CM031607.1:96261607-96326607 GCA_018398815.1 Conus ventricosus
CAACCAACAAGCCCTTGGTTCTGCGGAGACATGGAGAAAGAATGGGTGGAGGGGAGGGTGGGAGGGTAGGAGGCAGTGTGCAAGCAGCAGTCAGCTCGTATGTCAACATGGTCAGAAGCAGGAGCCAAAAGGCGGAATTTAATCTTTGTCATGGAAATTGATCTTTGTCAAGGAAATTGATCTTTGTTATGGAAATGGATCTTTGTCACAGAAATTGATCTTTGTCATGAAAATTAATCTTTGTCACAGAAATTCATCTTTGGCACGGAAATTCATCTTTGGCACGGAAATTCATCTTTGTCATGGAAATTGATCTTTGTCGTGGAAATCGATCTTTGTCACAAATCTACTCTTTTTTATATGTGTAATGACAACAACAAATAATTGAAAGATTCTTCATTTCCACCACCGGATAGCATGATTTTGTAAAGATTCAGTTTCAAAAGTGTGGCTGGCTTTGGCACTTGCACTGAAACTATGCGTGTCCTGACTGGGTGTGTGTGTGAACTATGCGTGTCCCGACTGGGTGTGTGCAAACTATGCGTGTCCTGACTGGGTGTGTGCGAAGTATGCGTGTCCTGACTGGGTGTGTGCGAACTGTGCGTGTCCTGACTGGGTGTGTGCAAAGTATGCATGTCCTGACTGGGTGTGTGCAAAGTATGCATGTCCTGACTGGGTGTGTGCAAAGTATGCGTGTCATGACTGGGTGTGTGCGAAGTATGCGTGTCCTGACTGGGTGTGTGCGAACTATGCATGTCCTGACTGGGTGTGTGTGAAGTATCCGTGTCCTGACTGGGTGTGTGTGAAGTATGTGTGTCCTGACTGGGTGTGTGCGAACTGTGTGTGTCCTGACTGGGTGTGTGCAAAGTATGCGTGTCCTGACTGGGTGTGTGCGAAGTATGCGTGTCCTGACTGGGTGTGTGCGAACTATGCATGTCCTGACTGGGTGTGTGTGAAGTATGTGTGTCCTGACTGGGTGTGTGCGAACTGGGTGTGTCCTGACTGGGTGTGTGCAAAGTATGCGTGTCCTGACTGGGTGTGTGCAAAGTATGCGTGTCCTGACTGGGTGTGTGCGAACTGTGCATGTCCTGACTGGGTGTGTGCGAACTCTGCATGTCCTGACTGGGTGTGTGCGAACTATGCGTGTCCTGACTGGATGTGTGCAAAGTATGCGTGTCCTGACTGGGTGTGTGCAAAGTATGCGTGTCCTGACTGGGTGTGTGCGAACTCTTTTGTTTTTGTCTGCTTCAGCCATTTCTGCTTCGCTCTCTTTGGGTTCTCTGGCCAAGTGCACGCATTTGGATATTTTTTAATTGAGAAATAAAATAGCTGAAATAATTGACCAACAGCTGCTGTCTGCTTTACTGCATTCTGGGCGTCACAGCTGGTTGGACAGCATTGCTGGAAGCAGATCTATTTTGGTGCATGAAAGAGGCATGCTGAACTGTGATATTTAAACTGTTTCATTTGAATACTTAACTCCGATGAGGATTTTTTTTTTCAAGAAGAAGAAGAATATAACCTAGTTGTAAATGGTGAAAAAGCGCTTCCGCTAGCTTTGAGGAATGTTTTGTTTGTTGAATGTGCATTTTGGCTGGTTAGGAGGCCTCAAACATCGCAAACACATCTATTCTACATCCTTAAAAAGGAGCATGGAGAATTCTCACTCTCGGGACAAGAGTAACTGTGAAGAGAACAAGTGATGGCAAACTGTTGTTTACGTTATCTGATGTTTACAGCCTCATACACTTTTTTTTTTTTAATCTGATATCCACAACCAGAAACACTTTTTGGGGGGGTGGGGGGGGGGGGGTGGGCTTCATCACATGCAAATGGGCAAGCCATTCCGAATCAGAAATCATATTCAGGTAAAAGGCAAAAGTAAGTGAACACGTACAGACAGGTGATCAAAGGATATACCCATGGACTGTATGGACAGAGAGGGGGGGGGGGGGCATATAGTTCTTGTTTAAGGTAGACTATCGGAGATCTTGGGAGATGCAAAATTGATGATGATTTGGTGAGGAGTACAAGTACAAAACTGTAGACTATCGGAGATCTTGGGAGATGCAAAATTGATGATGATTTGGTGAGGAGTACAAGTACAAAACTGTAGACTATCGGAGATCTTGGGAGATGCAAAATTGATGATGATTTGGTGAGGAGTACAAGTACAAAACTGTAGACTATCGGAGATCTTGGGAGATGCAAAATTGATGATGATTTTGTGAGGGGCACAAGTACAAAACTGTAGACTATCGGAGATCTTGGGACATGCAAAATTGATGATGATTTTGTGAGGGGCACAAGTACAAAACTGTAGACTATCGGAGATCTTGGGAGATGCAAAATTGATGATGATTTGGTGAGGAGTACAAGTACAAAACTGTAGACTATCGGAGATCTTGGGAGATGCAAAATTGATGATGATTTTGTGAGGGGCACAAGTACAAAACTGTAGACTATCTGACATCTTGGGACATGCAAAATTGATGATGATTTGGTGAGGAGTACAAGTACAAAACTGTAGACTATCTGAGATCTTGGGAGATGCAAAATTGATGATGATTTGGTGAGGGGCACAAGTACAAAATTGTAGACTATCTGACATCTTGGGACATGCAAAATTGATGATGATTTGGTGAGGAGTACAGGTACAAAACTGTAGACTATCTGAGATCTTGGGAGATGCAAAATTGATGATGATTTGGTGAGGGGCACAAGTACAAAATTGTAGACTATCTGAGATCTTGGAACATGCAAAATTGATGATGATTTGGTGAGGGTGGTGAGGGCACAAGTACAAAACTCAGCAGCTAACCATGTTTATTTTCTGTAACTTTTACTGCTTTCAGCCTATCGTACAATCTTTTTGTTGCATCAATATTTTTCCCACTTTGAAATCCCCTCCTCCCCCCCCCCCCCCCCTTAAAAAAAAAAAAAAAAAAAAGAAAGAAAGAGAAAGCAAGCTCTTCTGACCATCTTTTGTCAGTGATATTCAAACGTGGATTCAGTACTCAAGAATTTTATTTCTTTATGTTTTCCAGTCAAATTTCCTTTTGAGGTATGATTTGAATTTTAAGATTTATTCTTGAAAAGGGCGAGTCATTGAATGATTATTCTTTCACAAACCATTTTATTGACTGCTCTCTCTGCTCTACATATTCATGAAACTGCTCCTCAGCAAGTTTGTACGTAAAGCTGGTGTGCGTGCAAAATTTAAATGAGAGACTGAGCTGGCCTTGGTAGGTGCATTTTCTTGTCGCATTTGCATTGACCTCTTTCGTCATTTGAAAGTCAGGGGATGTCTTAAAGGTCATGAAAGATGGTCTGGAAAATGTACAATTGTTATTTTGTGTGGTTTTCAGGGAGTGAATACCAGGGGGTGGGCGTTAAAAGCTGAACTGTTAATTGTAAATTTGTTTTTCTGAATGTGTCTCATTGTCTGAAGTACTGGGCTTCATTCTGCTTTCTCAGTTTCATCGGAGGAACTTTGGCATTTTTGTTTGTGTCTGTACTTTGTTTACCCCTTTGATTTTGGGGGAGGGTGTGTGTGTGTGTTGTTGTTGTTGTTGTTGTTGTTATCACCATTTTATATTACTTTTATTCATATTGGGTTTATGCCATATAGCCATAGTCAAGAGCGTAGCTTTTGTAACTGAAATCTGCTGATACTCGCAGAGGGATGAACACACGCATGCTCGTTTACTCAAATATTGTGTGCGTTTGTATTTTCCCTTGACGAGTATTAAGGCTGCTTTTGTTTTGTTTTTTTACTGCCAACACACTTCCACCCCTATTTTCTTTTTTTTTTCCTTCTTTTTTTTCTTTCTTTCAGTTATTTCATCAAGTCTTTGCTGTCCCTAGAATGCTTGGAAATTGTGTTGCTTCATGGGTAATCATCAAATATGCTTTCCATGTTCCTTTGTGCTACATCATGCACACAGCCTGACGTAGTGGATATTGTGGTAGCTCCTTCGTTCAGGTTGCGCCCCCCCTACTACCGCTGTTTGTCTCTGGGGCACTTGTTTGTGCTCTGTACCTTGATGCTGTCTCTGGGGCACTTGTTTGTGCTCTGTACCTTGATCCTGTCTCTGGGGCACTTGTTTGTGCTGTGTACCTTGATCCTGTCTCTGGGGCACTTGTTTGTGCTGTGTACCTTGATCTTGTCTCTGGGGCACTTGTTTGTGCTGTGTACCTTGATCCTGTCTCTGGGGCACTTGTTTGTGCTCTGTACCTTGATGCTGTCTCTGGGCACTTGTTTGTGCTCTGTACCTTGATCTTCCTTGTGTTCATGTCTGGAGAGCACGGGTAACACCCCTGAATAGCAAGGAGTGGGGAAACGCCTTGGGGGTAGGGGAAAGAACTCAGGGGAATAAAGAAAGGCTAGCACAGGCATGAAGATGGCAGATAAACCCCTATCCCCTCAAAAAGAAAAGAACTCTCTCTCTCTCTCTCTCTCTCTCTCTCTCTCTCTCTCTCTCTCTCTCTCTCTCTCCAACCAAAGGTCCTCCTCCCTCTCCCTCTCTCTCTTTGTACATGTGTCCATATTCTAAGACATGAATTGATGTATTTCCCAATGGCATGCATGAGATCTCGAGAAAATGTGGGTGATAGTGTGTGTGTCTGTGACTGTGTGTGTTGTGTGTGTGTGTGTGTGTGTGTGTGTGTGTGTGTGTGTGTGTGTGTGTGTGTGTGCCTCAGTTTAGATCACTGTTTTTAGTAAATATTTACTGTTGGGTTCCATTTTTGTGAAAGCTGTGATGTTGTTTTTAATTAGTAGTACTTACATTATCCTCTGTTACAGAAGCATCTCTGTGTTATTCTGTAGCGCTGAGTGAGATTACTTTTTATGTTGGTTACAAGATGTTGGATTCTAATGGTTTGTCTTAGTCTCATGAGCCATGAACTAGATTTGGTAGATGTTTATTTTTGTTTGTTTGTTTCTCTGTCTTTTGTTTGGGGTTTTGTTTTACCCAAAGGAAAAATAGATGACCATAACTTCCAGCCAATGGTATGGTTACTTTTGTATTGGTAAATCATAGTATTTGTGCATTTCTGTTTCCTCTGGAAAAAAAGAAAGAAAGAGGAAAACAAAAAATTTATTGAAAAATATATGCTTTGGGTCAGTTGAACAGTTGCTGTAGAATCATACTGAGTGTTAGTATGTTAACTGTATCAAGGAACAGCTGCTCATCTTACATTGAGAGTCAGCGTGATTGGTGGATCAAGAGTGCAACCACTGTGGTTTGCATAGAGTGAATATGCTCGATACATAAACAGTACATCTGCAGTGGGATGACTTTCATCTGGGTTTATTCCCCACCTAATTCCCTTTTGCATATTTACTCTTCATTCAATTAAAAATACAATCGAATATGATTTGAAAAATTTACGCAGGTTTTCACTTTTTCTTTCTTTTTTTTTTCTTCTCTTTACTTTTTTGTGTGTTGTTGTCTTTTTTGAAACAATAGATGATAGCCTTTTTTTGAAATTGCCCTTCTCTTAATGTGCGCTTGTAATCTGTGAATAGAATCAGACCTACTTGCAACCATCAGAAATACATGTAGAGTCATTTTGTAGGCTGGAAGTTATGGTTGTATGAGAACAGAAAAACTGGAAAGGAATGAGAATTCAACACTTACACCTGTGTTCACTGCTTTTAAGTTGCATCTGACACACGTTTCTGTCCAGGAGTTGTGTTTTGTTTTTTTCTTCTTGACTGTACTTGATTTTGAAGAAATAGCAAATGAACAGATAGATAACCAAATTAAGTAAATAAAGTAGACATCGGTGGGAGAAGAAAAAAATGACATGCAAGTGTGGAGGGAAAAAAAGTGAAGCCAAAGTGTGCAGTTTTAGTAAATAAAGTAGACATCGGTGGGAGAAGAAAAAAATGACATGCAAGTGTGGAGGAAGAAAGTGAAGCCAAAGTGTGCAGTTTTGAAGCTTGCAGTTGCATGCGACAAAGCACACCGCCCAAATTGAGTGAGGAGTGTTTGTGGCCTGCTTGTCTGTAGCTGTGGAGATGTTTGCTTGGGCAGGACGGAAGAATCATATCTGGGACATGACTTTAAACCAATTGAACTACATGGGTAAGTGTGCCATCTGCACCCCTCGTGGTGTCCTCGTCTTCCCCGGTTTCTTTTTTTGTTGTTTTTTTTTCCGTCGTTGTTGTGGTGGTGATAGATGTCCTGCGGCCTCCTGGTGGTCCCTTTTTTCAATTGGTTGCCTGGTCACGATGTTGCCTGTTGCAGGTGTCCGTTTTCAGTTGTCATCGTCATCAGCTGACAGTGTGTGATGTCCACTTTTGTGAGATCATACTTCTCAGTTGGTTTTTTTTTTTTTTTTTTTTTTTTTTTTTCGTTTCTTTGTTCGTTTTCTTTTTCCCTTTAATTTCTTTAGATTTTTTTTTTTTTTTTTTGCAATAATTTTGTTGTTAGATTTTCTAGTTTTTGTGATTTCTTGTGGGGGTGGGGGAGGGTCAGTTATTATTTGAGTTTCAGTTTAGTTGTTTCAAGTGATCTATGTTTTCTTTCCTTTCCATCTTGCCTCGCTGTATGGAAACTAGCAGTCATTTACATATGGGGATGAATACCAGTATGACGGGGTTTCATTGTTACGGGGTTTCAGTTCCTTTGGATAAGATAAGATAATGTTGCTTATAGCCCAGCCGACCGCAAAGGGCCACATCAGTTCCTTTGGATGAATCAGGGATGAAAACTCCTCCGCCGTTTCCGCCGTCTCCGCCGTTATTTTTTCGGATCTCCGCCGAAAGAAAAAGTCTCCGCCGAAAAATTATTCGAAGAGTGAAGCTCAGAAACGATCTCAACTTGTCTGCACAGCGAATTTGTTCTCTGTCGGTAATGTTCTCAAACGGCGTAGTTCTCATTCTGTTTCCTTCCAGTATAATTTATCATCATGGCGTCGATTCACAGTGAGAGTTTGCCGCTAGTGAGTGGAAACAAAACGAAAAAAAAAAGAAGAAAGAAGTATGTGAACCACTAGAAGACCGAGTGGCAGCAGAAGGACGTGTGTGACCGCAGAGTCGCGGATGCAATAAGGAAACATGACAAAGACGGCGAATTTGAAGTGTTTTGCGAGCCTTGCCAAAAACGCGTCTACTTTGGTAGTCGTGGCTTTGTGGCTATCAGAGATCACATCGAGCGTCCCAGTCACCAACAGAAAATGTGTGTGTTTCACACACCATTACAGCATGTTTTCAGATCATTGGGTATGCAACAATCTACGTTTAATTTCCAAAGATAGTTCGACTCCTACTCTAAGTACTTCCACTCGTAGTGTCTTCAAAGCAAGGGAAAACGTCAAAGTGACGAAAAGATATAAAAGAACAAATGACATCAAAATAAACTGATGTCACAACAGTATTGTGTAACACTTTTCCCCTGGTATAATGCAAACGTTTGCTACATTTGTTAGGTGTCTGCTAACAGCCCCCCCCCCCCCCCCCCCCCCCCCCCCCCCCCCCCCCCCTATGAAATCCTTTTCCACCAGCCCACTCCCCCCAAATACTTCCTCTACTCCTCCTTCTCCCCCAACCCCCACCCTCACCCACAACACACATACCCCACACACTTCGCCCCCTCCCCCCACCCCCGTCCCCACCTCACACACACACACACACACACAAACACCCCCCCCACACACACACCACACACCAATCACCCCCCCCCCCCCCCCCCCCCCCACATTATTGCTCCAAATCATGTAACAATGTAGCAGCAAAATTGCTTGGGAATATGCTTCGCCTTGAGGTAGAGGTGGAAAAACTAACTGCGCAAGTTACAGAAGTGGACAAAGTAGCCGAAATTCAACATGGAAAATTCACTCATGAAATGGTGGATACAATAAAGGAGATCACTCAAGCACAAACCCAAGAGGATCAAGAAAAAAACCAAACCAACACTGTTGAACTTGAAGGAATGATCAGTGCTAAAACTAAAGATCAAATAGCTGAGATTGAAGATCGTGTTAGAAGGAAAACAAATTTAGTCATCTTCAATATGCCAGAAGACACAAGTAAATCAGCAGAAGAAAGAAAAAGGGGTGATGAAGCATCAGTCGCTCAACTACTGGAAGAATTGAAAACTGATCATAAACCAACTGACATTAGGCGCCTAGGGGCAGTGAACAAAGATTCCCAGAGAATACGGCCAATGAGATTAAGTTTCACTTCAGAGACGATCAGAGATGATGTACTAAAAGAATTCCATAGGTCACGGAAGAAAACGGGAAAGACAGGTGGAACAGACAGTCAAATCTATAGTCGGATAGTTATCCGAAAAGACTTAACTCCACAGGAGAGAAATGAAGAAGATGCACTGTACCAGGAACTGAAAAGAAAACGGGATGAATCACGGGCATCGGGGGACGAAACTGCCCACTGGATAAGGAAAAACGGGAAAGTAGTCAATGTCGGCAGGTACCCAGTGGGAGAAGCCGACGGGGAAAACAATTGAAGAATAACAGTGGAAAGACTGTAAATAGTTTTAAGTCAAATTTAAGTTCAAATTCAAGTTCTTCCAATACTGTTAAGAAAGGAAATTTTTTGAAAAATTGTATCTGTTTATACACCAACACAGACCAGTTCATGAATAAACGTACTGAAATGTTGGCACTGATTGAAATACATAAACCAGATATAATTGGGATAACGGAAATAAAACCCAAGACCAAGAGATACAGTATAGAGGAGTGTGAAATAACATTGACTGATTATCAGATTTTTCATAATCTGAATGAAGAAGGCAGAGGTATTGCACTATATGTTCGGAGTGAGCTCAAGCCATCAACATGCGATAAAATTGTAAGCACTTTCTCAGAGCATATATTTGTTGAATGCCAACAAGAGAACGGGAACATTCTCCTCATTGGCCTCATTTACAGAAGCCCTAATAGTACAGTTGAGAACTCAGAAAAGTTAAATGATTTGATTTTGAAAATAGGAGACCACAAAGCTTCTCATGTACTGTTAATGGGGGACTTCAATTTCCCAGAGATTGACTGGAAATTAGAAAGAAGTGATGCAGGACCTGGTCATCAAGCAACAAGTTTTTTGAGAGCAACCAAGGATGCATTTTTATTGCAGCACCAGAAAGAACCAACAAGATACAGAGAGGGACAAAGAGCCAATACGCTGGATCTTGTTTTTACCAACAGAGATGACATGGTCAATGAAATTAGAACGGAAGCAGGACTTGGAAAGAGTGACCACTTGTCCCTTCTCATCAACTTAACCTGCTCTTTTGAAAGTACTCGTCAAGCCCCAAGATACAATTTTCAAAAAACCGATGTGGACAAACTTAAAAGTGAACTTGCTTCCATTGAGTGGGAAAAAGAGACAAAAAACTTATCAGCCAATGAAACATGGGAGAAAATCAAAGCCCACATCTATTATCAGGGCTTAAAATCCTCCTCGGATCCGAGAAATTCCTCGGGAAGCCAAAAAATTCCTCGGGAAAAAAAATCGATTTCCTCGGGGGAAAGAAACCCGATCTAAAACGCCCCAAACGCGTCCGCATTCGCATATGGTTCTGATTCGTATTCGGTTCAAAGTCGCAAACAGCCATTTCGCACCGGTAGCTTTAGGCGCCTAATCTATCAAGATGGCGACTGTGAGAATCATCGACGTTCGCAGTCAAGCAGTGCCTTGAACAAAAGACTCGCCATGAAAAGAAAGGCCATTGATCCCACCCGTAGTTCAAGTGCAGGACCTACAGACTTGGATCGATCTTTAACACTTGAAGCTGAACATAGGGAGAATCGGTCTTCAAGCAATGTGCCTTCTGCAGTCAGCATCCGTACTACAGAAGTAATTGAAATTGAAATGCCTTCATCACCCAAGAAGAAGAAGCAGAGCACCCTGTCATGCTTCTTCCGACCCCATCCTAAAGATTAAATGGGCAGCTTTCCCCTGCAGACAAGGGGAAGGGAAAGAATATTTCTGCAGCTTGGCTGTGCTTGTCGAAAGAGGCGACAGAACCAGCCCCTCTCAGATTGCTTAGTTCCACATTCCAAACGTGAGTTTTGAATTTTGATAACTGTGTCTCCACCAATAACCATTTTGTTTTGTCTTGATAACCTGTTGGTCTTTTTTATGCTCTTTTCACATGAAATGTGTTGATATAAATATCATTTTAGATTTAGATGTTTAAGACCTTTGTCTTGTCTTTGACAGTGGATTGAATATCTGTATGGATGTACCTTTTCTGCATTAAATCTTGCACTTTCTCTGTGCAATTTTTTTCCCCAAAATAGGGCTCAGAATGAGCCAGAGTGTACAGATTTTGTTCTAGATTTTCAAAATTTTCTGGGGGGGCATGCCCCAGACCCCCCCTAGCAGGGCGTGCCTGCTTTGCAGGCACGCATTCGTGGCTTCGCCACTTCAGAAATTTTCCTCTGATTTTTGGATAGACCATTTTAAGCCCTGATAATGCAATTGAAAAGTCGACACCATTAACAAACAGCTCAGGCAAGAAAGGGAAGAACTGGATGGACAAGGGCACACTGAAGTCAGTCAGGAAAAAGCATAGACTCTTCAGAAGATGGAAGGAGACAAAAGCCGGGAAAGAATACCAGACTTATAAAACAGAGAATAACGAGCAAGAAAGGAATGTCGTAGGGCTCAAAGAAACTTGGAACGCAAAGTGGCAGAAGAAGTGTCACGACCGACCCCTGGAGGTCTGCCCTGACAGGATCGGTCTAGGTGGGAGTGAAGGGAGTGACTGACCTCACACGCTCCGCAAGAGACCACACAATAAAGATTACGATACAACACCCCATTTATTCACACCAGCAAAATAAACATTCCAACACACGCACCATGCACGATCACAATAAAGCACTCCAACGCACACAACATGCACAATCACGATCAAGCACTCCAACGCACACAACATGCACAATCACGATCAAGCACTCCAACGCACACAACATGCACAATCGCAATCAAGCACTCCCACACCCACAACATGCACGATTATAAATAAATATTTCACCATACGACGTACACAATCACAATTACAGCATTCCAGCACATATGACATGTACACAATTATAAAGAAATATTTCCAGTATTGACCCTTTCTCACACCACGGAGTGCGTCCACATCCCTGCCCCTGTCAAGTCCGCAGGGAGCACCCTGTCGCACTAGGTGCTCCGAGCCGGGTTGGTTCTCGCAGGGAGTCGCCCAAAGCCGACACCCTCGACTCCCAAGCGGGCAGTGAAGAGCGTGTCCCGGGGGGGGGGGGGGGGGGGGGGGGGGGGACGTAGCTGTTACTGGAGGTCCTGGACGGGGGTCCAGGCCGGCCAGTCGAGACGGCGGGCTCCCCTAGCAGTCCACGGTCCCGACCAAGGCGTGGCCTCGACCAGCGCGTGGCACCATCTCGTCCGTGGTCTCAGCCAGAACGTGGCCTCGACCAGCACGTGGCACCATCCAGTTCGTGCTCCAGGTGAAGCCCCCGGGAGGGGGGAGGACGTAGCTGGGAGGAGAGTCGGAGAGGAGGAAAAGAAGAAGGAAGGAGGAAGGAAGAAGGGTACTGGAACCCTGCCGTCAGTACCTCGCATGATGGGCGAGGGGAAGTGCACACAGTAAACCCATTGAATCAAGTCTTCTCACACGATGCAGGTAAAAGACTGCATTAAATCAACAGGTTATAAAACAAATATGAATTATCTTCACCCTTCTCTCACTCACGCTTAAAGTTTTCCTTCCTTAGGAAATAAATCAACACAGCGACCATCGCTTAATAATTGCCACCACATTTGCAAATAGTAATTCAATGGCATAACTGTCACATTTTATAAACACATTTCAAAATAACACAAATCTCCAACCACGCATCCGAACGACAAATCATGCGTACGCACGCTCGTGAACATAAAACTCGTTCTCCTTGCACACACAAACAGACGGTGGCCGAAGGATAAAAGTCCGGCGAATGTGACAGGGGCGGACGAGCGAGACCAAGCAAGTTCCAACCGAATCCCCAGGTTCTCTCCTTCCCCCCGACACCGCATCACCAGAGCAAAAACAGGGAAAGAATTTTTGGAAAAATTTAGATGGCCGGGTTAAAAGATGGAAAAACCAAGAAAAAGGTTCACACAATATTTTTTAAAATTTCGAAAACAAAAGAAAATTGCGAAAAAAAGTGAAGAAACCCGGCTACAACAACAAAAAAAAACAAACAGCCCCACGAAATGATGTTTACCGCTACCCTGGGTGACCCCGAAGGAGGGTAAAAGGGACTCTCCTACCCTCTGTCCAGTCGAGAGGACAGGGCGAAGATGCGGAAACAGAAAAAAGATGTCCCTCCCTACGGGCCGACTGCAAATTAAAGTACTGCTGTACTCTCGCGATAAGGTAAGACCAGGATGGGCGGCCCCCGAGACATTTCCGCTCGAGTAAGAGCAAACCCCCCCTCAGCAATGGGGGCCAACATGCCATGCTGGTCACAGAGTGAGCGTACTTCAAACTAAAAAAAACGAAGCACGTGCGACAGGTAAAAAGACAGGCGAGAGGCCGAAAGACAAAAGTTCGGGGAAAAGGGTCCCGGCCACCCGTGAACTTGCAGGATAAATACCCGGGGGGTGGATTAGAGGGGGGAGAGAGAAAGAAAAACCGAATTGAGCTGAACCCCCCAAAGGTGCAACTGCCCACAACCCACCCTAAGGAGGTTCATGAAAACGAAAGACAATAAACAAATAAGAAATTTCCGCCCCCCTAGGTGGGTCAAACGTCGTGGGGCCTCGTGAAAAACTCGAAAAAAAACCCCCCCTTTAAAAGCTCTTTTTCCCCTTGAGAACAGTGTCCTTTAAAACCTTGTCGCATGGCAATTTTTCACAAAAAGGGGACCGAACCCAACCCTTGTGATCGACAGAGTACGTGAACCCAATAAAAACATTCCACGTAAAAACACAGGGGGGAAAACATAATACTACATTTACAAACAACAAGAAAACCTTCCAACCATGAAAGGACACCGAACCTTGGTGATTCATTACCGTTAACCTCACTGAAGTGAAACTGTCATACCCTGTAAGAGACCAAAAGGGTTAACCCGGGTTTGGGGGGGGAAGTGTCCCTCTGACGTTTTTCCAATATGCTAAACGGAGCTCGGTAAGTAGTCAGATCCGTTTACAGGAACCCTTGATATAGGAAAAAGTGAAGCAGACTCTGCATTCCACTGCCTAACTATGAGTCGAGACTGACTGGCCGGGAAACCGGCCCAGGCACGGAGAGGATGAGATCGCCTCTAGTACAAATTTCCCGGCCGTCTTCTTTTTTGGGACGCCGGGCGTCCAAATTCCCTGAGAGATTCCCCAAATGGGGCATCGATAGCCCTAAGGGGACACCCTCGGGTTTTATCGACTCGCAGATTTACCCTGAAGTGTAGCGGGCCCCGGCGATCGGTGGAGGATAAAAGGGGTCCCCACCGGGTAAACCCCAACCCTTGTGAATGCCTCCCCAACCGTGGCAGGGGCCCCCTGGGGAAACCTTCAAGCGCCCTTAGGCGTTGCCCCGCTGGAGACTCGCAACTGCGGCGTACTCCTAACCTGTGATTTCATCCTGGCCAAAAGAATCTTGTCTTACCGCTCGAGAGCCCGCTTTGAGCCCATATGACCTGCCATGGGTAAATCGGGGGCCGCCGGAGGACAACTTTCGGGCTTGGGGGAACCCACCGTTTTTGGGCCCCCACGATTGCCGGGGTGAAAACCCAAAAAGGATCCCCTTGGGGAGCTTGAAGCTCCCCTTGGGTGTCGGGCAGAGAGCAGGACGACCTACCAGTTGTCGCAGGCTTTGGAACCAAGCCCTGGCCTAAAGCGAAAATGGAAGCAGGACGGCCCTTGCCAAAAACCTCGTCAAGTCGGTGAAAAAGGGGACGCAATTCCTGTTCTTGTTCTTGCTTTGGCGCGTTGGTGACCCCCCACACACGCCTGTAGGGGAAATTCCGAACAGGGCCGACTGGTCCTCTGCGAAGGTGATAGTATTCCCTATGATAAGGGAATACAGAGGCGCTCCACCGCGAGGGCCCCCTACTTCGCCACAGAATAGGGGTGGGATAAAAAAGAGTACTGAAGGAGGGTGGAGGTAAACCCAGCCCCCAACCCGCACCATCGAAACTGGCGCCCCGGGGTTTTGGGGAAAAAACAAACCCTTTATCCCAAAGGTGTTGTGCTCCCAAATCCGATGGTGGACCAAGGGGGAAAACAAAACAGAGAAAACACGGGGCACTCGAATCACCGAAGCGGGGAGGAACCCACGTTAGCCGAGGCACGGGACGTTGGAAAAGGACCCCCCACGATACCAGGGCTTTGGAAATCTTTCCCTTTTAATGTGGCCGGGACGACCACAAAGAAAACACGCCGGGCGCAAAATCCCGATGAACTCCCTGCCTTTTTCACCCCCTAGCAGTTGCGGCCCCCTTATTGTACCAAACCCTGTGGAGGGCTTCCCTCCGTTTGGGCGATGCCCAAAACCCCTACGAGCTTCAGAAAAACCCTAGTGTGTGAATCGCAGCCGGAAACCCTGAGGTGCTGTCTCGCCTATCCGGTCCTCAATCGGGGGACACGTGTTGGTGAGCTGTTCAATGGGGATCAATCCTCCACCCCAACTTGTAACTGAGCCAGTCCCTAGGTCGCGCAGTTTTCACCAAACTGAGAAGGTTCTCATTATTCTTCTCAGGGGACCTAAATTCCTCCTTGGGTCCTTGGGTAAGGTGGAAATTACCAGACCCCAACTGCATGTTGCATAAAAGCCCTTATTTAGGGGGCACCACTCCCTTGCGCCCAAAAATCCAAAAAAAAGGTGCTACCCTTTTTCTCCTCGAAATTGGTATGAACAAGCAACCTTTCAAAATGCTTAAGAACATGTCAATGTCCTCACTGGGTCTGAACTCGGGAAAGTTTAAATTTTTGGGGCTTACTCTATCACCTCCCTGGTGATTAACCCCTGGTTTCAGCCCGGGGGACCCGCAAAAGAAGTTGTTCACCCTTTTCCCCTGGTAGAGCCTCTGTTGGCAGCCCCTCTCTACTTGATCCAACTTTTCCCCGACGGGGGCAGCCCCTCCCTACGCTGAGCCCCTGTCTGCACCTCCCCCCTATGCTAATCCTGTCTGTCAGTTCCCCCGGCCCCGGCCCCTCCATCCTGTCCGCTCTTCCCCGGAGCCCTTGCCTTTCCCTACGCAGGCTTCCTCCTACAACCTCTTCTCTCCCTCTTTTCCCTACGCGGGCTTCCTCCCAGCAACCTTTTCTCTGCCTTTTCCCAGCGGGCTTCCTGCCTAGAAAACCTCTTCTCTGCGCTCTTCTCTAGGGCAGGGTTCCGCCTACAGCCTCTTCCACGCAGGGCTTCTGCCAGCAGCCTTTCACTACGCTGCCGCTCCAGAAAAAAAGGACAGAGGTGAACCCTGGGGGGGTTACCACTCCCGACAGGGAGGATGCCCGATGACCCGTCCCTTGGGCCCCTCGATTTTCCCCAAAAGGGAAAGTTTTTGGGCATGCCCTTACGAGGGGAACCCTGGAAGGAGAAGGTTTCGGGCTCTGGATCAACAAACCCCCGTTCTTCGCTTACTCTGACGCTTCCGAGCGGAAAAGGGCCGCGGGGTCCAACAGGGGGGAACCCCCCGGAAGAGGATAAAAGTATCAGGACTACCCGCTCAGCACTGGAATAGGTAGAAGTTACCGAGTCGAAGTAAATGTACTAATATAGGGGGGTCGTAAAATTTTGAAAACCCCTTTTTTCTTCGGCGCCCCCGTCGCCACACCCCGGCGCCCGGACGTCCCAGACAACAATATCCTACGTTTTTTCCAAAAAACAGGGGGAAAAAAAAATTCCACTAGAGAAAAAAAAAACAAATTTTTTTGGGCGTGTGTATATGTGTGATGTGTGTGTGTTTGCGTGGTCGGACAAGTTCCCGGGGCTCCCCCTCTGGCAACACCCCGCTTAAAAAGCAGGAACAGTGCGGGGGGCTCCCGAAAAAAAAAAAAAAAAAAAAAAATATGTCCGGTGCCCCCCTCTGGCAACACCCCGGGTCTACCCGCAGAGAAAAAGTGCGGTGGGACTGGCCGAAAAAAAAAAAAAAAAAAATAGCAGACGGGAAACCCGGGAGAGGAAAAAAAAAAAAACTAGCCCTGCAAAACCCCCCGTACTCAACAACCCGGTAGAGAAAAAAAAAAAAGAATTGGTAAATACAAAACAGGGAAGGAAAACTGAGCGGCAAAGAAGGCAAGCTTTTGGCCGTACCTCGTGAGGTACCCGGGGAAAAAGGTTGGGCGCGGGGCGATCCCCGGTTCACCTCGACCCCGGTCCGCCGGATTTTTCCCCAGGGCCCCCAAAGGACCCCTTCCGCTAGAGCACCCAGCCAACCACCCCCGAACAAAAAACCGACAAAAGACTAAAAATATACAAAACAGACAAAAAAAAACCCGGGACTCTGCGAAACGAAGGGAGAGACAGCCCAAACCCCCCATCCGGACGAGCCCCCACAATTGTCCGACCGACCCCCGGGGGTCTGCCCGAAGGTCGGGCTAGGTGGGGGTGAAGGGAGTGAGCCCCCACACGCTCCGCAAGGACCACCAATAAAGATTCGAACAACACCCCCTTTTTCACACCCGCAAAAAAAACATCCAAACACCACGCCCATGCACATCACAATAAAACATCCAACGCAACAACATGACAATCACGATCAGCACTCCAAGCACACAACATGCACAATCACGATCAAGCCTCCCAAGCACACAAATGCCAATGCAATCAAACACTCCCACACCCAAACATCAGATTTTAAATAAATATTTTACCCCTACGACGTACCAATCACAATTACAGCATTTCCCCACATATGACAGTACACAATTATAAAAAAATATTTCCCGTATTGACCCTTTCTCACCACGGAGTGCGTCACATCCCCGCCCCTGAAAAATCCCCGGGAGCACCCTTCGCACTAGGGGCTCCGAGGGGTTTGGGTTTTGCAGGGAGTCGCCCCCAAAACCACACCCCCGACTCCAAAAGCGGGGAGTGAAAAGCGTGTCCGGGGGGGGGGGGTAGCTGTTACGGAGGTCCCGGAGGGGGTCCAGGCCGGCCCTCGGACGGCGGGCCCCCTAGAAATCCACGGTCCCCCACCAAGGCGTGGTCACCGCGCGTGGCACCAATTTTGTCCGTGGCTCAGCCAGAACGTGGCCGACCAGCACGTGGCACCATCCAGTTCGTGCTCCAGGTGAAGCCCCCCGGGGGGGGGGAGGCGTTGCGGGAGGGAGTCGGAGAGGGGGAAAAGAAGAAGGAAGGGGGAAGGGAAAAAGGTATGGAACCCTGCCCTCAGTACGTCTGACCCTTGCTGTCAAGTCTTAAAAGCCACTCGCAGAGGGGGAGGGGGAAATGCACACGAAAACCTTGAATCAAGTCTTCTCCCCGAGAGGTAAAAGACTGCATTAAACAACAGGTTATAAAAAAAATATGAATTATTTCCCCCCTTCTCCACTCCGCTTTAAATTTTCCTTCCTTAGGGAAAAAAATCAACACAGGACCATCCTTTTAATTGCCCCCACATTTGCAAATGTAATTCAATGGCATAACTGTCACATTTTTTTTAAAAACATTCAAAATAACACAAACTCCAACCACGATCCGAAAAGAACCAAACATGCGTACGCCGTCGTGAACATAAAAATCGTTCTCCTTGCCCCACAAAACAGACGGGGGCCGAAGGTAAAAGTCCGGCGAATTTTACAGGGGGGGGGACGAGCGAGACCCGCAAGTTCCAACCCTGAATCACCAGGTTCTCTCCCTTCCCCCCCGACTACCCCTCCAGAAAGCATAAACAGGAGAAAGTTTTGGAAAAAATTTTGAATGGCCAGGTTAAGAGGAAATTAAAAGAGAAAAGGGGCTCAAAAATTTTCTTACAATTTCGAAAACAAAGAAAAATTTTCGCAAAAGTGAAGACTAAACGGCTAACAACAACAAATCAAAAAAACAACCACAAAAAGATGCTTACCAACCCCTGGGGACCCCGAAAGACGGGGTCAAAGGACCTTTTCTACCCCCGTCCTCGAGAGGGGCAGAGGCAGATGCGGAAACAAAGAAATGATGTCCCCCTCCAGGGCCCACTCAGGAATTGAAAAATATGACTGTACTCTCGCGTAAGGGAAGAACCAGGGGCTGGAGCAGGGCCCCCCAAAACATCTTCCGCTCGAGTGAAGAGCACCCCCTCGCAATGGGGCAAAATGCCATGCTGCGTCACAGAGTGAGCGTACTTCAAAAATAAAAAAAACAAGCACGTGCGAAGGTTTAAAAAAGACAGGCGGAGGCCCTAGACAGAAAGTTCAGAGAAGGTACCGGCCACCGGAAAATTGCAGGAGAATAGCAGGGCGGGTGGAATTTGAGAGAGAGAGAGAGAAAAAACGAAGTTGGCTGACCACACCCGGGCAAAGCACCAAGCCCCCCCTAAGGGAGGTAATGACAACAGCAAAGACAATAAAAAATAAGTAATTCCGCCCCCTAGGGGGGGTCGAACTCGTAGGCCTCGTACAAAATCGTGACAAAAGCAAAGACAAACCCCCAAAAGCTTTTGGAACTTCGGAAGTCAAAAACACATCAAACCGGGAAAATAATCTGAAAAAAGGAAAAATGGTTCAAAGACCAAAATGTAAGGAAAAAAACGATTATTAAATCATTTTCTTTCAAAATGTCTTTCATTTAAAAAAACAGGACCACTCCCCGATCTACCAAGTATGACTTTTAGGAAGACTCACAGATATCCGTAAGCCTGAAATGGGCCGTAAACTGCTCGAAAAACTCTTCAAACGGCAAAGCCCCCGGGCCAATGGTTCCACCCAGCATTTGGCAAGGCCGCTGCCGAACTGTCTAACCCCTGGCCATCTTTTTGTTTTCTGTAACAAGGTCAAATTCCTAGGATTGGAAAAAAAGGGAAATGTCCCACCGATTTTTTAAGAAAGGTGCAAGGTGCAAGCAATTATAACCTGTAAAACCGACCTGTGTAGTCTGTAAGGTAAGGGGGAAGATCGTTCAAAAACAAAATGGGTCATTTAAGAAAAACTCACTGTTTGTCAGACCAACATGGTTTTGTTCCAGGAAGGTCGTGTATTACACAATTTTTGGAAGTCATGGATGCCTGGACAGACATTATTGATGAGGGAGGTAGTGTTGATATCATATACATGGATTACCAGAAAGCCTTCGACTCTGTACCACACCGTAGACTCCTAGCAAAGTTATCAGCATTTGGAATACATGAAAAAGCCTTGAACTGGATCAAAGATTTCTTAACCGACAGAAGGCAGAATGTTGTAGTCAATGGTGTGAAATCACAAGAAGCCGAAGTGACAAGTGGCATTCCTCAAGGTAGCGTTCTTGGACCACTCCTCTTCGTCATGTTTATAAATGACCTACCACGAAAAGTCAAGACTTCTGTAAAGATGTTTGCAGATGATACTAAGGTATTTACAAGAACAGATACTGAGATGGGAGCAAAGGAACTGCAAGCTGATCTGGATGAACTCCAAATATGGTCAGACAAATGGCAACTAAAGTTCCATCCACAAAAATGCAGTGTTCTGAAACTAGGCAATAAAAAATCAGCAGCATCATACACCATGAAAGGAAAAACTGAAGAAGGAGAGCGGAGTACAACAACACTGGCCGAGAGCAAACTGGAAAGAGATCTGGGAGTAACAATAGATGAAAACCTCACATTTAAAGATCATGTGGCACAAGTCACAGCCAAAGCCAACAAGATAGTGGGGTTGATTCGGAGGTCCTTTGATTATCTTTCAGAACAGACTTTCAGCCAGTTGTTCAAAAGTCTTGTACGTCCACTGTTAGAGTATGGGCATTGTGTTTGGCAGCCATACCAGAAAACGCTTTGCAGAGAAATAGAAGATGTGCAGCGCCGAGCAACCAGACTCCTCAGTCATTTGAAAGACAGGCCTTACTCAGAGAGACTAAAGGTACTAAAACTACCAAGCTTAGAACACAGACGTCTCAGAGGCGATATTATTGAAGTCTTTAAATATCTGAACGGCTACTACAAAGTAAGTGCTCCTGTCTTCAAATTAGCTACTACCACTGACCTTAGGGGGAATTCTTTGAAACTGCAGAAGCAGAGACCAAGAATAATATCAGATCAAATTTTTTTTCCCACAGAGTGGTCTCCAGCTGGAACAGTTTGCCAGACACGGTGGTCTCAGCCCTTCACTGAATGCTTTCAAAAGACATTTGGACCAACACTGGAAACAACTAAAGATAGTTTACGAGCCAGAGTGTCTGACTTAAGTTAGGGACATGTATTCCCACGCATGTGAAAACTTAAGCCAGTAAGCTGGGACCAACGAACAGGCCCCAAAAGGGCCTCAAACGTTGAATCAAGTCAAGTCAAGTCAAGTCACACACACACACACACACACATACACACATGCACGTCAAGAGGGGGGGGGGGGGGGGGATATGATTAGTTGTAAGAGGGAAGTTGGGGGGGGGGGGGGGGGTTGTACTGTTGTGACATCAGTTTGTTTTTATGTCATTTGTTCTTTTATGTTCTTTTTTTTGTGTTTAGTGTTTCCTGACGAAGGGTCTAAGGCCCAAAAGCTTCAGTTTTTTTTTAAGGACTTCAAAGTAATCATTTTTCATATTGTGTTTATTGAAGTCCAGCAGTCGTTTTCATACATCTGATTTACTTAGTTTGATTTCCCACTCTGATTTACTTATCTACAGGCCTTATTCTTTATGTCCTGAAAGCACTGTTTGTCAAATTTTCTTTAGCTAGAGTTCTGAGGATTCATCATACTAAATGTTTGTCTCAATTGACATAGTTTCTTTCCACATCAGTCTCAGTCTTCATGGTGTTGAAAGCTGATCTATAGAATGAGTTGTTTAGAAGCAAGAAAGTGATTTCTAAAGATATTTATGCCATATTTAATACAAAATATGCTTCAGCTTCAGGGGGCGCCGCCCCCTGACCCCGCGGGGCTGTTGCCCATGTACCCCACTGGGGGCCCATGGTGAACCCCCAGATCCCCGCCAATCTCCTCTTTTTTTAAAAAAACTGTTTTCATCCCTGATGAATAGTAAGCAAATAATACAGGATTCATACTAATTATTACAGCTATGTTATTGATTTGCTGTGCACTTTAATGATTAATGGTATTTCATCCGCCTTTGTATGCTTAGTGTCAGCAAGTGACGTTAAATGTACATGTTACTTCATCAGTCTATCAGCTAAGAGAAAAAATTAAATGAAATAAAACCTGCTCTTGGTTTTGTTTCTCTTTCTCTGTTTGTTTTTTGTTGTTGTTGTTGTTGTTTTGTTCCAACTAGAGGTTTTTTTCAACTTCTGGAGAGAGAAAAAAAGGAGAGAGAATGATCTTTGGTTTACAAGCTGGAACTTTGGTTGCTTTTCATGTCTTTAGACTGATTCATGCGTTAAGACATTGTTAAAACATTTGGGTGAGGGGGAGTTACTCTGTGGACAGTGTTAACCAGCTGAACAGAAATAACCTTTGTCTGCAAGTTCAGTAGAATGTGCTATCTTCATTTTTTTTTTTTTTTTAATAGTCTCGCATATGGTTCACACATGGTGGCAGAATATTGTAATTTTGTTTTTTTAAATATGGGTCTCCGTGCGTGTGATTGGTTCTGGTACAGAAGTGACCATGGATCTGAGGTTCTGCTTTGTCTTTCGTCTGTCTGTGCTTTGTTTTCATCTTCCTCCGTATTGGCTTTTTCTCTCTGATTGTGTGACAGTGTCAACATCGAATAGGAAACTGTGCGAATCACTTGCAGACTTGCTTTCTTTTCTAAATATCACAAGCTGTCCCATCCCCAGAGTGTAAATATCACAAGCTGTCCCATCCCCAGAGTGTAAATACCACAAGCTGTCCCATCCCCAGAGTGTAAATATCACAAGCTGTCCCATCCCCAGAGTGTAAATATCACAAGCTGTCCCATCCCCAGAGTGTAAATATCACAAGCTGTCCCATCCCCAGAGTGTAAATATCACAAGCTGTCCCATCCCCAGAGTGTAAATATCACAAGCTGTCCCATCCCCAGAGTGTAAATATCACAAGCTGTCCCATCCCCAGAGTGTAAATACCACAAGCTGTCCCATCCCCAGAGTGTAAATACCACAAGCTGTCCCATCCCCAGAGTGTAAATACCACAAGCTGTCCCATCCCCAGAGTGTAAATACCACAAGCTGTCCCATCCCCAGAGTGTTAATACCACAAGCTGTCCCATCCCGAGTGTAAATATCACAAGCTGTGCCATCCCCAGAGTGTAAATATCACAAGCTGTCCCATCCCCAGAGTGTTAATACCACAAGCTGTCCCATCCCCAGAGTGTAAATATCACAAGCTGTGCCATCCCCAGAGTGTAAATATCACAAGCTTTTGCCATCCCCAGAGTGTAAATACCACAAGCTGTCCCATCCCCAGAGTGTAAATATCACAAGCTGTGCCATCCCCAGAGTGTAAATACACAAGCTGTGCCATCCCCAGAGTGTAAATATCACAAGCTGTGCCATCCCCAGAGTGTAAATACCACAAGCTGTCCCATCCCCAGAGTGTAAATATCACAAGCTGTGCCATCCCCAGAGTGTAAATATCACAAGCTGTCCCATCCCCAGAGTGTAAATACCACAAGCTGTGCCATCCCCAGAGTGTAAATATCACAAGCTGTGCCATCCCCAGAGTGTAAATATCACAAGCTGTCCCATCCCCAGAGTGTAAATACCACAAGCTGTGCCATCCCCAGAGTGTAAATATCACAAGCTGTGCCATCCCCAGAGTGTAAATACCACAAGCTGTGCCATCCCCAGAGTGTAAATATCACAAGCTGTGCCATCCCCAGAGTGTAAATACCACAAGCTGTCCCATCCCCAGAGTGTAAATACCACAAGCTGTGCCATCCCCAGAGTGTAAATATCACAAGCTGTGCCATCCCCAGAGTGTAAATACCACAAGCTGTCCCATCCCCAGAGTGTAAATACCACAAGCTGTCCCATCCCCAGAGTCTGAATTGTGTGGTTGTTAGAGCAGCACCTGAAAGTGAACTACTGCTGGCACATTTGTCCTTAGAAACAAAATGGATTATCGTGCCCCAGTGTGCATGTGTTCATGTGATGGCCTGAATGGGTGAGGATGTTGAATGAGCTGTCCTGTATGTGTCCATGTGATGGCCTGAATGGGTGAGGATGTTGAATGAGCTGTCCTGTATGTGTCCATGTGATGGCCTGAATGGGTGAGGATGTTGAATGAGCTGTCCTGTATGTGTTCATGTGATGGCCTGAATGGGTGAGGATGTTGAATGAGCTGTCCTGTATGTGTCCATGTGATGGCCTGAATGGGTGAGGATGTTGAATGAGCTGTCCTGTATGTGTCCATGTGATGGCCTGAATGGGTGAGGATGTTGAATGAGCTGTCCTGTATGTGTCCATGTGATGGCCTGAATGGGTGAGGATGTTGAATGAGCTGTCCTGTATGTGTCCATGTGATGGCCTGAATGGGTGAGGATGTTGAATGAGCTGTCCTGTATGTGTCCATGTGATGGCCTGAATGGGTGAGGATGTTGAATGAGCTGTCCTGTGTGTGTGCATGTGATGGCCTGAATGGGTGAGGATGTTGAATGAGCTGCCCTGTATGTGTGCCCTAAAGACCTTAGCATGTGGTCAGTGGATCTTTGTCTCAAAACAAACAAAACTGGACATAAGATGGGAACTGTTTGTAACAAATGCATTTTCATAAGAGATGTCGCAACATGTTTTTGGCAGCCCTGATGTGGCCCTTTGTGGTCGGCTGGGCTATAAGCAACATCTCCTAACATGTTTTTGGCAGCCCTGATGTGGCCCTTTGTGGTCGGCTGGGCTATAAGCAACATCTCCTAACATGTTTTTGGCAGCCCTGATGTGGCCCTTTGCGGTCGGCTGGGCTATAAGCAACCTCTCCTAACATGTTTTTGGCAGCCCTGATGTGGCCCTTTGCGGTCGGCTGGGCTATAAGCAACATCTCCTAACATGTTTTTGGCCTAGCCCAGATCCTCACTGAAGATGAAAATTTGAAATTGAGTTTTTTTGTGTGTGTGAAATGTCATTATACACAGGTTGTTTTTTTATGTTCCTGTGTGGAAAAGGCTGTGCCTTGATCCATTGAGAAAAACCTTTGAGATCTGTGTACCACATCATGATCATTTGACATTATTGATCCATTGAGAAACCCTTTGAGATGTGCGCACCACGTCATGATCATGTGCTCATTATTGATCCATGGAGAAAACCTTTGAGGTGTGTACCACATCATGATCATGTGCTCATTATTGATCCATGGAGAAAACCTTTGAGGTGTGTACCACATCATGATCATGTGCACATTATTGATCCGTGGAGAAAACCTTTGAGGTGTGTACCACATCATGATCATGTGCACATTATTGATCCATGGAGAAACCCTTTGAGGTGTGTACCACATCATGATCATGTGCACATTATTGATCCGTGGAGAAAACCTTTGAGGTGTGTACCACATCATGATCATGTGCACATTATTGATCCATGGAGAAAACCTTTGAGGTGTGTACCACATCATGATCACGTGCACATTATTGATCCGTGGAGAAAACCTTTGAGGTGTGTACCACATCATGATCATGTGCACATTATTGATCCATGGAGAAAACCTTTGAGGTATGTACCACATCATGATCATGTGCACATTATTGATCCGTGGAGAAAACCTTTGAGGTGTGTACCACATCATGATCACGTGCACATTATTGATCCGTGGAGAAAACCTTTGAGGTGTGTACCACATCATGATCATGTGCACATTATTGATGATGTGCTAAAGGTAAGAGGAACAGCATCACAAAGCCTGCCAAGAGGGAACCTGATGGAGGAGTCAGAAAGTTCAGGTGGTCTCAGGAGCCTGCAGTAAAGGATCCAGTGGTTACCATGCCCTTGAGCGTTGATATGCAGTGGTCCAGTAGTGTAAATGCTGGACTCAACATTTTTTGAGGTCATAGGTTCCAGTCCCAGCAGTGCCTGGCTGGAGAGTGACATTCTTTTGATCTTTCAGGACAATATGTGCAGGTCTGTGTGGAACCTGAACTCCTTTGTGTGCACATGCCTACAGATGATGTTGCCTGCATACATGAATAGCCTGGAATCCATGCTAGTGTCTTTAAGGATTAAAAATGAATGAAAATGGATGAAAAGAAATAGCCTGGAATCCATGCTAGTGTCTTTAAGGATTAAAAATGAATAAAAAAGGATGAAAAGAAAGGAAGGACGGTGAAAGCTCAAGTCTAGGTGAAGATAGACTCGGCCAAGCATTTGCCAGCTACTGACTGGAGTTGTAGGCCAGACACAGACAGTGTGTGTCATGTGATAATCCAAGTTATTGGTAACCACTGGCTGTCTCAGAGGACATGCCCTGTCTAGCCACATGTCTTATGTGTTGACAGGGAATCAGAATAGTCTGGAGGTGACTGTGAGTTTCTCTGCAGTCTGGCACCTGATCACCTTCAGGGGTGGCTGGGAAACGGTGCCAGGATTCCTTGGAATGGTGCTGAAAGGACCGTTCCAAGTTTGTTGTCACGCCACCTTCAGGGGTGGCTGGGAAACGGTGCCAGGATTCCTTGCAATGGCGCTGAAAGGACCGTTCCAAGTTTGTTGTCAGCAGTATGGATTACCCCGCAGTTTGTGTACCATGGACTACCCCGCACAGTTTGTGTACCATGGATTACCCCGCACAGTTTGTGTACCATTCATGTTAAAGCTGTTGTCCATATCGGTTTGTGGAGAACTGAAACTAATACCTGCAGTATTAGGCAGTATTGAGATGTGTGTCAACAGCACAACTTCCGGCTGAATGCCACTGATGACGACAACCAAGAGGTCACCTAGACAGGAGATCACCACATAGAATTGACCTACGGGTTGAGTTTGAAATTTAGTTCTCTTTAAGTGTCTGTAAAAACAATGATTCTTCTCGATGGGTTTCTGAAAATGTGATCTGTTAGGTTCAGTGTTGACAGACTTGTGCAGCTTTTAGTTTTTATTTGTGATCTGATGATTGAAACGTCAGAGAGAATTGCTGTGTACGGTTTTGAGTTGGCAGTTATATTTTGGCCAGTGATGGGTCCAGCTTTGAAGGGTTTAGACACATGTGTCTGTGCCCACTGCGATGGGATACATGTTTCATTGGCAACAACAGTGAGTTGTGATGGTGAAAAAGGCAAAAATGTATCGTTGATTGTGTTCTCTGTGTCTGCCCTTTGCTTGTGTATGTTGTGTGTTCATGTAACTCTTTCTTTCCCCCTTCTATTCTGTCTCTCAGTCACTCTTTCTGTCTGTTTGTCTCCTGTCTGTCTGTCTGTCTCTCTCTCTCTCTCTCTCTCTCTCTCCTCTCTTCTCTCTCTCTCTCTCTCTCTCTCTCTCTCTCTCTCTCTCTCCTCTCTCTCCTCTCTCTCTCTCTCTTCTCTCTCATATTTGCTGTGTGGGAGGTTCCGATTGTTTTTTTCATGGTCTGTTCAGTGTGTGGCTGCTGTTGCTGTTGTTGGGCATGTTTGCTGTCTCCTCTTCCATGCCCTTGCAGTGGTACTGGTCCCTTCCCACTCTGCCACCCACACAGCCACACCCAGACTGGTTCTGTCACAGCCCCAGTACCTGCAGTCCGCAGGGAGCGATCAGCCTCAGGATAAACGGAGGTTCCCCATGGAGGTTCCCCATGGAGCGTGATCCGAGTGATTGGTAGAGTGAGGCTAAGGCAGGACGTTGTGGTGGAGCAGTGTTCTGTGGTAGATTTGAAACACATACACCAAGGCAGAAGAAGAACAAATAGGTGGCCTAACACTCTAAAAGAAGAAAAGGATCTTGATGGAAGAAACGGCAGCCAAAGTTGCCAGTCATGTATTTTGTAGCGCAAGCCTTTGCTCGGGTTGCTAAGTTTGTGCTTTTTGTTTCTGGGATAGCGGGTACATGCCCACTGTGGCTTATCTGGCTGAGCGCACTCATAGGCCGTGTCAAAGCCCTGATGCATCAAAGTGCAGGGTGGTAACCTCTTTGCATCAAAGTCACAGGCATCACCTCGTTGCTTTGAGAGTAAGCGTGCTCAGCAAGGACAAGTGAGCATACTGAGCAGGTTTGGCCAAATGCTGTGTATTCCATTGAGCATATTGAGCAGGTTTGGCCAAATGCGGTGTATTCCAGTGAGCATATTGAGCAGGTTTGGCCAAATGCGGTGTATTCCATTGAGCAGGTTTGGCCAAATGCGTGTATTCCATTGAGCAGGTTTGGCCAAATGCTGTGTATTCCAGTGAGCATATTGAGCAGGTTTGGCCAAATGTGTGTATTCCAGTGAGCATATTGAGCAGGTTTGGCCAAATGCGGTGTATTCCAGTCAGCATATTGAGCAGGTTTGGCCAAATGCGGTGTATTCCAGTCAGCATATTGAGCAGGTTTGGCCAAATGCCGTGTATTCCATTGAGCATATTGAGCAGGTTTGGCCAAATGCTGTGTATTCCAGTCAGCATATTGAGCAGGTTTGGCCAAATGCCGTGTATTCCATTGAGCATATTGAGCAGGTTTGGCCAAATGCCGTGTATTCCATTGAGCAGGTTTGGCCAAATGCTGTGTCTTCAGTCAGCATATTGAGCAGGTTTGGCCAAATGCGGTGTATTCCATTGAGCAGGTTTGGCCAAATGCTGTGTATTCCATTGAGCAGGTTTGGCCAAATGCCGTGTATTCCATTGAGCAGGTTTGGCCAAATGCTGTGTATTCCATTGAGCAGGTTTGGCCAATTGCCGTGTGTTCCATTGAGCAGGTTTGGCCAAATGCTGAGACCAAGTCAGCTGGGGTGAAGCTGTGCTGGTTCTGAGTGGAGACTATGGTCAGCTGGGGTGAAGCTGTGCTGGTTCTGAGTAGAAACTACAGCCAGCTGGGGTGAAGCTGTGCTGGTTCTGAGTGGAGACTACAGCCAGCTGGGGTGAAGCTGTGCTGAGTGGAGACTACAGCCAGCTGGGGTGAAGCTGTGCTGGTTCTGTGTGGAGACTACAGCCAGCTGGGGTGAAGCTGTGCTGGTTCTGAGTGGAGACTGAAGCCAGCTGGGGTGAAGCTGTGCTGGTTCTGTGTGGAGACTGAAGCCAACTGGGGTGAAGCTGTGCTGGTTCTGTGTGGAGACTACAGCCAGCTGGGGTGAAGCTGTGCTGGTTCTGTGTGGAGACTACAGCCAGCTGGGGTGAAGCTGTTCTGGTTCTGTGTGGAGACTACAGCCAGCTGGGGTGAAGCTGTGCTGGTTCTGTGTGGAGACTACAGCCAGCTGGGGTGAAGCTGTGCTGGTTCTGTGTGGAGACTACAGCCGGCTGGGGTGAAGCTGTGCTGGTTCTGAGTGGAGACTGAAGCCAGCTGGGGTGAAGCTGTGCTTGTTCTGTGGGGAGACTACAGTCAGCTGGGGTGAAGCTGTGCTGGTTCTGTGTGGAGACTACAGTCAGCTGGGGTGAAGCTGTGCTGAGAGGAGTGAGAACCATTCATTCAATTCATGATGCTTACAGCCCAGCCGATCACAGAGGTATCGGTAGTTCTTTCAGGTGTGCCTGCTCATTGAGAAAGATGTGTACTGGACCACAAAGAAAACACAGCACTCTTTACAATGAAGAATGCATTCAGTAAGGGTCAAGATGAATGAGGGGGGAGACGACAAGGACGGCACAAGAGCAGGGAAACCAATCAGTTTCTGGATTGAAAACAGACAAGGAGTTCAGAAATGCCCGTTTGTTTTGTTTTTTTCCCTACAAGGACTTTTCCCCATTCAGCGTCGGTGTGAAAACAGTTGAACGGAAGAGCAACAGGTCTTTTAAGGTGTGCAGGCTGATTGATTTCCATGGAGATGTGAGTGGGGGGATATTCTTTTCTCATTTGTTTGTTTGTTATACTTGCCCAAGGAAAAGAAAAAGATCGGCAATGTCATATTGGTTTTTTCTGGAACAGTTATATTTTCAAGTGGATCAAATAAAGAGTAGTAGAACAAGCCAAAATACTAGAAACAAACAAGACATGGTGCAAAGAAGCGCATATTTTGTACAGACAGATAAATTTTCGACACATATGTCTTACTCAGAGGTGACAAGTAACGGATGTGAAGTAACAAAACAACACTCCCCTGATGGCTGTCAGCTGCCCAAGGTGTGAAGTGACAAAACAACACTCCCCTGATGGCTGTCAGCTGCCCAAGGTGTGAAGTGACAAAACAATACTCCCCTGATGGCTGTCAGCTGCCCAAGGTGTGAAGTGACAAAACAACACTCCCCTGATGGCTGTCAGCTGCCCAAGGTGTGAAGTGACAAAACAACACTCCCCTGATGGCTGTCAGCTGCCCAAGGTGTGAAGTAACAAAAGAACACTCCCCTGTTTGGCTGTCAGCTGCCCAAGGTGTAAAGTGACAAAGCAACACTCCCCTGATGGCTGGCTGTCAGCTGCCCAAGGTGTGAAGTGACAAAACAACACTCCCCTGATGGCCGTCAGCTGCCCAAGGTGTGAAGTGACTAAACAACACTCCCCCTGATGGCTGTCAGCTGCCCAAGGTGTGAAGTGACTAAACAACGCTCCCCCTGACGGCTGTCAGCTGCCCAAGGTGTGAAGTGACTAAACAACGCTCCCCCTGACGGCTGTCAGCTGCCCAAGGTGTGAAGTGACAAAACAACATTCCCCTGATGGCTGTCAGCTGCCCAAGGTGTGAAGTGACTAAACAACACTCCCCTGATGGCTGTCAGCTGCCCAAGGTGTGAAGTGGCTAAACAACACTCCCCTGATGGCTGTCAGCTGCCCAAGGTGTGAAGTGACTAAAAACACTCCCCTGATGGCTGTCAGCTGCCCAAGGCGTGAAGTGACTAAACAACACTCCCCTGACGGCTGTCAGCTGCCCAAGGTGTGAACTGGCTAAACAACACTCCCCTGATTGCTGTCAGCTGCCCAAGGTGTGAAGTGACTAAACAACACTCCCCTGATGGCTGTCAGCTGCCCAAGGTGTGAAGTGACTAAACAACACTCCCCTGATGGCTGTCAGCTGCCCAAGGTGTGAAGTGACTAAACAACACTCCCCTGATGGCTGTCAGCTGCCCAAGGTGTGAAGTGACTAAACAACACTCCCCTGATGGCTGTCAGCTGCCCAAGGTGTGAAGTGACTAAACAACACTCCCCTGATGGCTGTCAGCTGCCCAAGGTGTGAAGTGACTAAACAACACTCCCCTGACGGCTGTCAGCTGCCCAAGGTGTGAAGTGACTAAACAACACTCCCCTGATGGCTGTCAGCTGCCCAAGGTGTGAAGTGACTAAACAACACTCCCCTGATGGCTGTCAGCTGCCCAAGGTGTGAAGTGACTAAACAACACTCCCCCTGACGGCTGTCAGCTGCCCAAGGTGTGAAGTGACTAAACAACACCCCCCTGACGGCTGTCATCTGCCCAAGGTGTGAAGTTACTAAACAACACTCCCCTGATGGCTGTCAGCTGCCCAAGGTGTGAAGTGACTAAACAACACTCCCCTGATGGCTGTCAGCTGCCCAAGGTGTGAAGTGACAAAACAACACTCCCCTGATGGCTGTCAGCTGCCCAAGGTGTAAAGTGACTAAACAACACACCCCTGATGGCTGTCAGCTGCCCAAGGTGTGAAGTGACTAAACAACACTCCCCTGATGGCTGTCAGCTGCCCAAGGTGTGAAGTGACTAAACAACACTCCCCTGATGGCTGTCAGCTGCCCAAGGTGTGAAGTGACTAAACAACACTCCCCTGATGGCTGTCAGCTGCCCAAGGTGTGAAGTGACTAAACAACACTCCCCTGATGGCTGTCAGCTGCCCAAGAGGAACAAAACCGTCTGTTTTGAGCCTCTGACACATATTAATGACGATAACAAAGAAGATTATGAAGATTTTGAACATCAGTGACATATATCGATTACAATAACACAGAGGATTATGAAGAATTTGAACATCAGTGACATATATCGATTACAATAACACAGAGGATTATGAAGATTTTGAACATCAGTGACATATCGATTACAATAACACAAAGGATTATGAAGAATTTGAACATCAATGACATTTATCGATTACAGTAACACAGGATTATGAAGATTTTTAACATCAGTGACATATACCGATGACAGTAACACAGAGGATGATGAAGATTTTGAACATCAGTGACACATATCGATTACAGTAACACAGGATTATGAAGATTTTGAACATCAGTGACATATATCGATTACAGTAACACAGAGGATGATGAAGATTTTTAACATCAGTGACACATATCAAGTACAATAACACAGGATTATGAAGATTTTGAACATCAGTGACACATATCGATTACAGTAACACAGGATTATGAAGATTTTGAACATCAATGACATGTATCGATTACAGTAATACAGGATTATGAAGATTTTGAACATCAGTGACATATATCGATTACAGTAATACAGAGGATTATGAAGATTTTGAACATTGGTGGCACATATCGATTTAAATGACATAGAAGATTATGAAGACTGTGAGGGAAAAATAGGAGTGAAGAATAGGTAGTTTAGTCTGTTGATCTGCTAGTAGATTAGATGTTCACGCTGCTGATGCATTTTCTGCCTTTATTCACAGGCTATTGACTCGCGGCCTTTTTCTTTCACAGAAAGTCAATATGTAGGTCCATGTGACTAATGAAGATTATGGTGGGGACAAAGTTTTAGTCAAACTTCTGTCATTTTCACCATCACAGAGTTGTGGAAAGCTTCAACAAATTCTGTAAATCATATTTCATGACTTACAGTCGAAAGGTTCTTTTATGGTGAAACCTAAAGGAGTCAGATCATTTTGGGAGGGTTTGAAATCCAGGTTTTGTTTCAAAACGTAGGCTGCTGTTGTCAGGAGTGATGAGCAGTGAATGTGTCGGATGTGATATAGTGGGCGGGGGGATGGGGGGGGGGGGGGGGGGGGGGATGCATGTAAAGTTTGGAGAGGTCCTCTGGATGACAGTGATCTGAAAGAGGAGAGGCTCATTCTCTCAACAGTGACAGCTTTGTTCGATAATTTACAGAGGTGGTACACACATGCATGAATACTTGTATGTACACAGCATTAAATGTTGAGTTGGAATGGGTATGTACACAAACTTGCACAGCTCATTTGGGGTGGTGGGGGGGGGGGACTCTGTGTCTCTGTCTCTCTCTCTCTCACTCACTCAGTGGATTACAATAACAAAATAAATGAGTGGTGTTTATTTTTCAATCTGATTTTTATTGTTAAAAGCAGGTAAATTGTTGCCCACTACATGGGAGACTGCTGCTATTTCGCTGACAAAATGTAATCTGAATGACGGTGCATTATATTATCTGCTCTGTTTTGTCTTGTTTTACCAGCAGTGTCCTGCTGACATAAAGATGAAATATATGTGTGTGTTGGATTTTTGCTAAAAACATATGAGTAACGTGTATGTGTGTGCTTAATAATTGAAGGGTTCATATATTGAGAAAAGCATCCAAGGTTGCTTGGTGATCATGATAACCAAAGTAAAGGTATCTATTTCATTGCTAAGGTTAACAGCTTTTCTGGTGAATTTGTAGCTTTGGTGGTGGTGGTTTTGTTTGTTGTTGTTGTTGTTTTTTTAAATATTGCAAACCTTAAGGACTTCCTCCCATCCACGTCGGGAGGTCGTAAAGAGGAAACGGTTCTGTGCCGGCTGCACACCGGCCATTCGTATTTTACCCATGCTTACCTTTTAAAGAGTGAAGAAGCTCCGTGGTGCATTCCATGTCATGCGCCACTCACCATGAAACATGTTCTTTTAGAGTGTTGGGACTTGCACGATGTGAGACACAAACATTTTACAGCGGAGTCCATGAAGATCCTGTTCAGGGATGTCCCGCCTGATGTGATCCTTGAGTTTTTGAGAGAGATTAACATTTTTCATCTGATTTAAGATTTTACGGAAGAAAGATTTTTAACAAAGTTTCTGGTGCGTTTGTAGACGATGTCATTTAATGAGATGTATGAAAGTGGTTTTTTTTTTTTTTTTTTTTTTTTTTTTTATGACTGGTGAGTTGATTTTAACGTGGTGACAGCCCTGATATGGCCCTTTACGGTCGGCTGGGCTCTAAGCAACATTATCTTATCTTATCTTGGTGAGTTTGCTTAATCAACATAACAAAAGTGTTTACAAGAAGAATCTCATTACATATTGAGGTCAAAAGTCTTTGCCGAATTGTTCCATTTTTCATGCCTTGGGATCATCATCGTGTGTAAATATGGAATAAAAGTATGGAAACCTATCTGCCTGACACAAGCTTCAAGGGGAAGAAAAAATTGCTTAACAAATATTCATTTTAAACAGATGAAGTCTGAACGAGTGGGTAAATATGAGAATGAAATGCTGTTTAAACGTAAGAAACCTGGCCAGGTATGATGATTGCAGTACGCTTTCCCCTTTCTTTTTCTTTTTAACAGCTATTTCCATAATGATTCAAACCCTGGCCTATTAATGGATTAATTAGTGAATGAATTGATAAAGAAGGAAAGAGAGCTGAAGAAGCTGCACCACAGACTGCATGCTGATTGATAAAGAAGGAAAGAGAGCTGAAGAAGCTGCCCCACAGACTGCATGCTGATTGATAAAGAAGGAAAGAGAGCTGAAGAAGCAGCCCCACAGACTGCATGCTGATTGATAAAGAAGGAAAGAGAGCTGAAGAAGCTGCACCACAGACTGCATGCTGATTGATAAAGAAGGAAAGAGAGCTGAAGAAGCTGCACCACAGACTGCATGCTGATTGATAAAGAAGGAAAGAGAGCTGAAGAAGCTGCACCACAGACTGCATGCTTCTGAGGACTACTCCCCTGGAACAACAACCAACCAAACAAAACTTATTTGAACTTTGTGTCTTAAATCTTTTGTTCAGAACTAAACCCAAGGCAGTGGGCAAAAGTTCTAGTCACTGACTCTCTGTGGTGTCTGATACCATGAGGGTTGTGGGGCCAGTGCAGTGAGGAATGTTGCCACTGTCCTGACTCTCTGTGGTGTCTGATACCATGAGTGTTGTGGACCAGTGCAGTGAGGAATGTTGCCACTGTCCTGACTCTGTCTGGTGTCTGATACCATGAGTGTTGTGGGACCAGTGCAGTGAGGAATGTTGCCACTGTCCTGTCCACCTCTGACTCTGTCTGGTGTCTGATACCATGAGTGTTGTGGGACCAGTGCAGTGAGGAATGTTGCCACTGTCCTGTCCACCTGACTCTGTCTGGTGTCTGATACCATGAGTGTTGTGGGACCAGTGCAGTGAGGAATGTTGCCACTGTCCTGTCCACCTGACTCTGTCTGGTCTCTGATACCATGAGTGTTGTGGACCAGTGCAGTGAGGAATGTTGCCACTGTCCTGTCCACCTGACTCTGTCTGGTGTCTGATACCATGAGTGTTGTGGGACCAGTGCAGTGAGGAATGTTGCCACTGTCCTGTCCACCTCTGACTCTGTCTGGTGTCTGATACCATGAGTGTTGTGGACCAGTGCAGTGAGGAATGTTGCCACTGTCCTGTCCACCTCTGACTCTGTCTGGTGTCTGATACCATGAGTGTTGTGGACCAGTGCAGTGAGGAATGTTGCCACTGTCCTGTCCACCTCTGACTCTGTCTGGTGTCTGATACCATGAGTGTTGTGGGACCAGTGCAGTGAGGAATGTTGCCACTGTCCTGTCCACCTCTGACTCTGTCTGGTGTCTGATACCATGAGTGTTGTGGGACCAGTGCAGTGAGGAATGTTGCCACTGTCCTGTCCACCTCTGACTCTGTCTGGTGTCTGATACCATGAGTGTTGTGGGACCAGTGCAGTGAGGAATGTTGCCACTGTCCTGTCCACCTCTGACTCTGTCTGGTGTCTGATACCATGAGTGTTGTGGGACCAGTGCAGTGAGGAATGTTGCCACTGTCCTGTCCACCTCTGACTCTGTCTGGTGTCTGATACCATGAGTGTTGTGGACCAGTGCAGTGAGGAATGTTGCCACTGTCCTGTCCACCTCTGACTCTGTCTGGTGTCTGATACCATGAGTGTTGTGGGACCAGTGCAGTGAGGAATGTTGCCACTGTCCTGTCCACCTCTGACTCTCTCTGGTCTCTGATACCATGAGGGTTGTGAGGCCAGTGCAATGGTGAATGTTGCCACTGTCATCTCCACCTCAGACTCTTGTGGGCAAGTGCCTCATAGTCAGAGAAAGAAAACAGTTCATTCAGCGATTCACTCACTCCATCATACATTCACACAGTGATTCACTCACTCCATCATACGTTCACTCAGCGATTCACTCACTCCATCATACGTTCACTCAGCGATTCACTCACTCCATCATACGTTCACTCAGCGATTCACTCACTCCATCATACGTTCACTCAGCGATTCACTCACTCCATCATACGTTCACTCAGCGATTCACTCACTCCATCATACGTTCACTCAGCAATTCACTCACTCCATCATACGTTCACTCAGCGATTCACTCACTCCGTCATAAGTTCACTCAGCGATTCACTCACTCCATCATACGTTCACTCAGCGATTCACTCACTCCATCATACGTTCACTCAGCGATTCACTCACTCCGTCATATGTTCACTCAGCGATTCACTCACTCCGTCATATGTTCACTCAGCGATTCACTCACTCCATCATACACTGGAAGAGCAGTCGGTAGTCAGGATTGTAAGGTGCTCAGATTCTGATCTGCTTGTTAGGAGAACCATGGTTGAATCGTTTAAGAGACAGTAGTTTTGAGAAATACATTACGGAGGGCAGAGAACAGAGAGGAATGGAGAAGGATGGTTGTCACTGCTTCAGGGGTGCCCCCACGGACCGACGTCTAAGGGATCAAGTCAAGTCAAGTCAAGTCAAGTTTTGACCGATACTGGATCAGTGCCAACTATTTAAAGATAATTCAGTGCCAACTATTTTAAGATAAGCAGGAATATTCTTGAGTTTGAATGGCTGATTGCCCTGAATGAGAGACCCTTTCTACAGTTTTCACAGCCAACAGCCAGTCATAGACTTCTGTCGTCATGGCATCTCATTGCTGGTGCACAGGAAGGAGCTGTGTTGATGAAAACAGGGGACAGAACTAGGAATTGTTTTTATCTCCATGTTACACTTGTTGACCACAGGAAGGAAGCTGTGTTGATGAAAACAGGGGACAGAACTAGGAATTGTTTTTATCTCCATGTTACACTTGTTGACCACAGGAAGGAAGCTGTGTTGATGAAAACAGGGGACAGAACTAGGAATTGTTTTTATCTCCATGTTACACTTGTTGACCACAGGAAGGAAGCTGTGTTGATGAAAACAGGGGACAGAACTAGGAATTGTTTTTATCTCCATGTTACACTTGTTGACCACAGGAAGGAAGCTGTGTTGATGAAAACAGGGGACAGAACTAGGAATTGTTTTTATCTCCATGTTAGACTTGTTGACCACAGGAAGGAAGCTGTGTTGATGAAAACAGGGGACAGAACTAGGAATTGTTTTTATCTCCATGTTACACTTGTTGACCACAGAAGGAAGCTGTGTTGATGAAAACAGGGACAGAACTAGGAATTGTTTTTATCTCCATGTTACACTTGTTGACCACAGGAAGGAAGCTGTGTTGATGAAAACAGGGGACAGAACTAGGAATTGTTTTTATCTCCATGTTACACTTGTTGACCACAGGAAGGAGCTGTGTTGATGAAAACAGGGGACAGAACTAGGAATTGTTTTTATCTCCATGTTACACTTGTTGACCACAGGAAGGAAGCTGTGTTGATGAAAACAGGGGACAGAACTAGGAATTGTTTTTATCTCCATGTTACACTTGTTGACCACAGGAAGGAAGCTGTGTTGATGAAAACAGGGACAGAACTAGGAATTGTTTTTATCTCCATGTTAGACTTGTTGACCACAGGAAGGAAGCTGTGTTGATGAAAACAGGGGACAGAACTAGGAATTGTTTTTATCTCCATGTTACACTTGTTGACCACAGGAAGGAAGCTGTGTTTGAAAAACAGGGACAGAACTAGGAATTGTTTTTATCTCCATGTTACACTTGTTGACCACAGGAAGGAAGCTGTGTTGATGAAAACAGGGGACAGAACTAGGAATTGTTTTTATCTCCATGTTAGACTTGTTGACCACAGAAGGAAGCTGTGTTGATGAAAACAGGGGACAGAACTAGGAATTGTTTTTATCTCCATGTTACACTTTTGACCACAGGAAGGAAGCTGTGTTGATGAAAACAGGGGACAGAACTAGGAATTGTTTTTATCTCCATGTTACACTTGTTGACCACAGAAGGAAGCTGTGTTGATGAAAACAGGGACAGAACTAGGAATTGTTTTTATCTCCATGTTACACTTGTTGACCACAGGAAGGAAGCTGTGTTGATGAAAACAGGGGACAGAACTAGGAATTGTTTTTATCTCCATGTTACACTTGTTGACCACAGGAAGGAAGCTGTGTTGATGAAAACAGGGACAGAACTAGGAATTGTTTTTATCTCCATGTTAGACTTGTTGACCATAGAACATTTTGCTTGTTCAGGATTACAACCTTTACTTTTTATAAGCAAAAATTTGTATTACAATTCTCAAATTAAACAGGGAATGTTTAAGTAGAATTTGTTTGCTTAAGCATGGTTATCATGTAGTCAGTGCTTGTATAGAATATACGACTGCAGCTTCACATTCACAAAAAGATTCCTGCAAAACAGAAATGAATCACCTTCCAAATATGAAATGAAAATGGTAGCAACATAGGTAGCAGTGACTGTGGGTAAGGTGCTCACTGTAGCAATGGTGACTTTTCTTTACAGGAGCCACAATCATTGCCTGTAGTATTTTGCTGCTAGGTCACACCAAGATGAATAAATGAATAAACAAAATCCAGTATACACAGATAAAATAATGTTCCAGGGATCGAAAAGTATAGAATGAGAGAGTCGTGTTTGGGAGAGTCGTGTTTGGGAGGTCTCTTAGTGGTGATGCAGAGAGGAATGTGCCATAAAGTTGGAAAAGGGAGGGAATTTTGGGAGGTCAGTCCAGTGTAGACACAGAAAGCATTCCACAACATGAAGTCTTTGAAGGGAGGCAATCTGTATTGGAAGATCAGTCCTGTACAGACACAGACGATGGATGTTCCAGAAGATAAAGCCTGTCGGGAGAAGGATTTTTTCTTGTCTGTCACGTCTTCAGTGCCACTCAAGAGGCATTCCCCCCATGCCGCTTACTGCTGCTCCCCATTCACAGTCATACTCTTGACCTGTCCTGTTGTCACCCCAGCAGCAGACAATCTACAGGCAGCGTCATTGTCAGGTCACCCGGAGGCCACTCACCAGAGGAGACACAGCGTTGGTGCCCAGACACATTGGTGGCATTTGGTGGTGGGTTTTCTGATCTAACATATCAAGGGTTGACTGCTAGAACCCAGTATCTCTCTTATATATATGTATATGTATATATATATATAGAGAGAGAGAGAGAGAAGAATAGCGATCAGAATCAACGCAATTTTTTTAAAAGTGCTCAACCACAGTGGGAGCGACATTTGTCAGATTGAAAACAAGCTGAAACCAAGCTTAAGCATGGTTTTAGCTTGTTTTTGATCTGACAAATATATATATATCGAAATATCGGTATATGACCAGGAGTTAGATGTTAGTGAGTTTCCCTCCCTATTGGAGGATGTCTCTCCCCCTTGGAGAATGTAAGCTTGCTGAAGGCTCATTTTGAGAAGCATTTATTTTATTTTTCCCCATCCACCCACTCAAGCACATACTGTTAGTTAGGCAGAATCATCTGCCACTGCAGGTATGAATGTGTATCTCCCTCTATTTCTTCAATCTAAGACATAAGAGCAAGCTTTGTTTATAATTCAATATTTCTTGCAGTCATTGCAACACCAAGCTGCTCTGTAAGTTGCTGGAATGGTGCTCGGTACTTATCCTTGGAATTTATTAGTTTGTTGTATTTTAGTCCCTTGCGGATTCATTCCAAGAACTGGCCCTCAGCACTTGTGTCTTAGAGGATATCTTTTTATATTTTCTACTTTTCACAAGAAAATGTAGCTTGTTTTGCTCTTTCATGATTTTCTTTTGCTTCTTAGATGGCACCTTTGGTTGGTTTTTTGAAAACTCAACAAACGTATTACGGTATTGCACACCAGCCTTTTCTGGGATTGCATTCTTCTTAAAACTGAAAAGGCAGAGGAGTCAAATTACCACTTTCCGCAGTCACTGAGGAGAAACCACCAAGTTTCGAAATATCGGTATATGACCAGGAGTTAGATGTTAGTGAGTTTCCCTCCCTATTGGAGGATGTCTCTCCCCCTTGGAGAATGTAAGCTTGCTGAAGGCTCATTTTGAGAAGCATTTATTTTATTTTTCCCCATCCACCCACTCAAGCACATACTGTTAGTTAGGCAGAATCATCTGCCACTGCAGGTATGAATGTGTATCTCCCTCTATTTCTTCAATCTAAGACATAAGAGCAAGCTTTGTTTATAATTCAATATTTCTTGCAGTCATTGCAACACCAAGCTGCTCTGCAAGTTGCTGGAACGGTGCTCGGTACTTATCCTTGGAATTTATTAGTTTGTTGTATATATGTATATATATATATATATATTGAATTATAAACAAAGCTTGCTCTTATGTCTTAGATTGAAGAAATAGGGGGAGATACGCATTCATATCTGCAGTGGTAGATGATTCTGCCTAACTAACAGTATGTGCTTGAGTGGGTGAATGGGGAAAAATAAAATAAATGCTTCTCAAAATGAGCCTTCAGCAAGCTTATGTTCTCCAAGGGGGAGAGAGACATCCTCCAATAGGGAGGGAAACTCACTAACATATAACTCCTGGTCATATACCGATATTTCGAAACTTGGTGGTTTCTCCTCAGTGACCGCGGAAAGTGGTAATTTGACTCCTCTGCCTTTTCTGTTTTAAGAAGAATGCAATCCCAGAAAAGGTTGGTGTGCAATACCGTAGTATGTTTGTTGAGTTTTCAAAAAACCAACCAAAGGTGCCATCTAAGAAGCAAACGAAAATCATAAAAGAGCAAAACAAGCTACATTTTCTTGTGAAAAGTAGAAAATATAAAAGATATCCTCTAAGACAGAAAAGGCAGAGGAGTCAAATTACCACTTTCCGCGGTCACTGAGGAGAAACCACCAAGTTTCGAAATATCGGTATATGACCAGGAGTTATATGTTAGTGAGTTTCCCTCCCTATTGGAGGATGTCTCTCTCCCCCTTGGAGAACATAAGCTTGCTGAAGGCTCATTTTGAGAAGCATTTATTTTATTTTTCCCCATTCACCCACTCAAGCACATACTGTTAGTTAGGCAGAATCATCTACCACTGCAGATATGAATGCGTATCTCCCCCTATTTCTTCAATCTAAGACATAAGAGCAAGCTTTGTTTATAATTCAATATTTCTTGCAGTCATTGCAACACCAAGCTGCTCTGTAAGTTGCTGGAACGGTGCGGTACTTATCCTTGGAATTTATTAGTTGTTGTATATATATATATATATATATATATATTAGATGGCACCTTTGGTTGGTTTTTTGAAAACTCAACAAACATACTACGGTATTGCACACCAACCTTTTCTGGGATTGCATTCTTCTTAAAACTGAAAAGGCAGAGGATCAAATTACCACTTTCCGCGTCACTGAGGAGAAACCACCAAGTTTCGAAATATCGGTATATGACCAGGAGTTATATGTTAGTGAGTTTCCCTCCCTATTGGAGGATGTCTCTCTCCCCCTTGGAGAATATAAGCTTGCTGAAGGCTCATTTTGAGAAGCATTTATTTTATTTTTCCCCATTCACCCACTCAAGCACATACTGTTAGTTAGGCAGAATCATCTACCACTGCAGATATGAATGCGTATCTCCCCCTATTTCTTCAATCTAAGACATAAGAGCAAGCTTTGATTATAATTCAATATATATATATATATATATATAATATATATATATATATATATATATATATATATATATATATATCCATCCCATTGGAAAGGCAGGAATCATATTGGGAAGTGAATCTAATGTAGAGAAAAACAAAATGTTCCAGAAAATGAAATAAGTCTTCAGAGGGAGGAAGTGTTCCATGGGATGTGCGTTAAGTGCAGTATAGAGCAGACCTGTCTGTGCCCCTCATGCTATATCTGCTAAACCACAAGACCAAAGTACAGTACAGAGCAGACTAGTCCATACTGGCCATACTACATTGTAAAGCCATAAGGCCAAAGTTCAGTGCAATGCGTTCTAAACCAGAGGCCAGCTTGCAGGGGATGTACAGCTGGATAGGGAAGTGAGGAAATCAAAGGTCAGTCCAGTGTGGAGGAAGATGGACTGTTTCCCACACACCTGTTGTCAGAGGGAGGAGGTCTGTCAGGACTTCATTGGGGGGGTTCACCACACTCGCTGACTGCGGGACCATTGTCCAACTCATGACTGACAAGAAAACCTTTTGGCCGGTTCCTGAAGACCTTGCCGATGTTTTCTCATGACCAGCTGGGCATTTCAGTGAAACATTGCCATCATGAATGATTGTGGGGAAATAGCTTTTCCTGTTGATGACAAGCTGGGCATTTCAGTGAAATATTGCCATCATGAATGATTGTGGGGAAACAGCTTTTCCTGTTGATGACAAGCTGGGCATTTCAGTGAAATATTGCCATCATGAATGATTGTGGGAAACAGCTTTTCCTGTTGATGACAAGCTGGGCATTTCAGTGAAATATTGCCATCATGAATGATTGTGGGGAAACAGCTTTTCCTGTTGATGACGTGCTTCCTTGTTATGACAAAGGTGAACCAGTAACATCTTCCTCTGCTTGCAAGTGAATGGTAATGTGTCAGTAATAGTTGTCAGTTATTCTAGTTAGCTAATTCACCAAGTGATTGAGAACATCGTCCATGATTCAACTCCGCTGATATATCAGGAAATTGGTAATACTATTGCTATTACTATGCTTGGCTTATATCCAAAGACATAGTTACACTGTGTTTTATTCCACCTAGAACACCCTGGAACACTTTTATTCTACTCAACTATTACCCCAAGACAATGGTGAATTGTCTTCTGTTTTACTCATCGAAAAAAAAAAAAAGAAAGGTGTTGCATTCTACTGAGTTAAATCCCCCAAACATTGTCTATTACCCTCACACATAGGTACCTTGTCTACATTCTGCAAGCTTCCACCCCAACATACCTTGTGTACACTCTGCTGGCATACACCCCAACACACACTAGTAACATAGGTACCTTGTGTACACACTGCTGGCATACACCCCAACACACACTAGTAACATAGGTACCTTGTGTACACACTGCTGGCATCCACCCCAACACGCACTAGTAACGTTGTCTATCATTGTAGGCGACAGCCAGGCTGCCTTGGTGGCGGGCAACTGACTGGCTTCTTCTAAGCCTAGGTCACATCGCCCTCAGCAGGTGAGCGTATGTCACTGTGACCTTTGACCTTTGACCTGCCTGCCTGTGTGTGGGTGTGTGCTGACACTTGTTGCGCTCCTGGGTCTCTTTTGTCTTTGCACTTTGTGTGATGATCTATAACCATGCTGGTCGTGTGTTTTCCTGTTTTGTGGGGGCCGCCTGTATAATCTGCTTTGATCACCTGTGGGGTGTCTGGCTCTTGTCTACTTTTAACGCTGTAACGCTCTCTGCCAGTTTGTATCCTAAACGCTTGTGTCTTGTGAGAGGTTGGGTGATTAGGGGTTTTTTTGTTTTTTTTTTAAATCTGGTGTTTCTTTTGATTGTGGTTTCTTGGTATTTGTTAAAAAAAGAAAAACTCCAATGCATTTTTTCTTTTATTAAGGGAAAGAGAGACTAACACATAAGTCAACTGTTTGTTAAAACTCTGATGCATTTTTTCTTTTATTAAGGGAAAGAGAGACTAACACATAAGTCAACTGTTTGTTAAAACTCTGATGCATTTTTTCTTTTATTAAGGGAAAGAGAGACTAACACATAAGTCAACTGTTTGTTAAAACTCTGATGCATTTTGTATGAAAGGAAAGAGAGACTTAACATGTACGTCATCTCCAATGCCTGTTCGGTTGTGTGATCAGCAAGAGAGTTTTTTGTGTGTGTGTGGTGTGAAGAGATTGTGCTGCCTCCGTGACTGGCTTTATAAGATAACAAGTCTTATCACTGGTTCCACGGCACATTTTAACTGCATTTTGTATGTTAATGTGGGGATTGTTTTTTTGTTGTTGTTTTAGATAAAAAGAACACTAAACCTTAGGCTCTTTATACCATGTCTTCATGGTGACCTTTTTTCAGTTTCCATTCCCAAAGTGAATTTGTGTAAAAGTCATCAATACTGGGAACCTCATGGGGCTGCCGTAAGAATTTACTGGTGCCCAATGGGTGAGTGAGGCAATATGATATCGCTCACGCTCACGCGCTTTGTGATGAGCCACCAATTGCGGTCACTAGGGGTCGTGGGAGTAAGTGGTGTCCTACAAGCGTTGGATCAGAACAGGCCCCACTAAATCCTCACTGAAGTGACAGAGCGGGAGGTAGGTGGTGTCCTACAAGCGTTGGATCAGAACAGGCCCCACTAAATCCACACTGAAGTGACGGGGGGGGGGGGGGGGGGGTAGGTGGTGTCCTACAAGCGTTGGATCAGAACAGGCCCCACTAAATCCTCACTGAAGTGACAGAGCGGGAGGTAGGTGGTGTCCTACAAGCGTTGGATCAGAACAGGCCCCACTAAATCCACACTGAAGTGACGGGGGGGGGGGGGGGGGGGTGTCCTACAAACATTTGATCAGAACAGGCCCCACTAAATCCTCACTGAAGTGACAGAGCAGGGGTAGGTGGTGTCCTACAAGCGTTGGATCAGAACAGGCCCCACTAAATCCACACTGAAGTGACAGAGCGGCAGTGCAGTGTCTCCTCTGGCAGGTGGCTTCATGGCTTGAAGTGAATGGCTTCCTGTGCACGGTGGTGCTGGGGGTGCGACTGGATGGCCTGGGTGGTGGGGAGTGGAGGGGGCAAAGTAAGCGTCATGGTCATAATGCCATCAAGGACACATGAAAGAAGAAAGAGTAAAGAAAAGAGAGAGAGAAGGAAACTGAGTAATCTCTCGTGTGTAAATTATTACCCAGCACAGTCATCTAATTCTCTCTTTGTCATTTAACAGATTCTTTTCACAGTGATATTTTCTTGTGCTGTGTACAGATGGACATGATATGAATGCTGATAATTGTAAGCGATGGCATTTTACCTGCTGTTTTCAGTGATGTTGTGTAAAAACAAATTTCATGACATGCTTGATATGCTTGTGATGATGTCTTGGGGGAAACATGGAGAAAGTGAAAGGCAGCTAGAAAGAGAGAGTTGGAGGCAGTGGACTTGTGTGCAAGAAGTCACACCTTTTTGATGCCCTGAAATTCAAACTTGCCGTGGGTTTGTGTTCAGCAGTCCATAAGGAACGTTAACAACAACAGACTTAGTGAAGCTTTGGATCTTCTAAATCAAAGTCTGCTACTAGGCATGAGGTAATTAAGTAACAAATTTCCACTTTCTCTCTCTTGCCTCCTCTCTCTCTCTCTCTCTCTCTCTCTCTCTCTCTCTCTCTCCTCTCTCTCTCCTCTCTCTCTCTCTCTCTCTCTCTGTTTTTCCTCTTTTTCCAGTCTTAATACATAAATCAGGTTCAGTATTCTTGAACATGTTTTTTTGTGTCTTCCAAATGAAAGTAAAAGACAGGAGAAATCTGAACAATAGAAAACAAACTTTTAAATGTGAATCCCCTGCCCTCCATCATACCCTGCCAGTTTTGTTGATGATCAGTATGATCATCGTGATGGTGTTCATGGTCAAGCCGTGTGCTCTTTGATCAGAGTGTCAAGTATTGGCATGGTAATATTCATGGACCCTGTACGCTTGATTGTTTTGAGGGTAGGGATGAGGGGAGGTTGGGATAGGGGGGATGGTGGGGATTGGTTTTGTTTCTTTGTTGTTTTGGGGTTGTTTTTTTTCTTCTCCAGGATATATTTGTATGTTGTAAGCCAGGAAAGAATGAACGCTTTGTCTGTGAACACTAATCGCAAACTATTCTGTTGGATGTACAGTGTAATCTTTATATGAAATAGCGTGATTTGTGTCCATGCATCACACATGCAAGCATGCTTGCACACATGAGCGCATGTGCACACACACACGCGCCCACACACACACACGCACACACACACACACACACACACATTATGGGCGTGCATCACCTTCATGCAGAAGCACATGCACACACAAACTTCTATGTGTGCACAAACCCAAACCCACAGTTATTTGACATTGATGCTGTTGTTTTGGCTGAAAGCACCATTGTGAACTGTGCGAGGACACCAACAAGCAGGACCCATGGAGCTCCATAGCCCCTCTTCCCGTCAGAATGGAAACATTGATGCTGTTGTTTTGGCTGAAAGTACCATTGTGAACTGTGCGAGGACACCAACAAGCAGGACCCAAATGGAGCTCCATAGCCCCTCTTCCCCTGAGAATGGAAAAAAAAAAGAAAGAAAGAAAAACCTGAAATGGTGATGAAACAGAATAGTCCACAAAATAGTATGATTATATGCAGTGATGAGTTAGCATGGTTTTGGGAGATCTGGTTTTCAGCTGTAATTTCTAAATTGGATTCAGAGAAAAATGGTCAGGCTGAATGTACTAAATGAAGGGTGGTAAAGATGGATAAAACTTTATTTTGTTGCTTCTAAGCAAGCTGAACTTACCACTTCGTAGATCTTTTACTTATTCAGTAACTCTTAGTTTCTGCAAATTGTGTCCTTTTTTTTTTCTTTTATCTTTTTCTTTTTTCTTTTTTTTCTCCTAGTAATTGTTTTATCATGAAAAAATCTTGGGTCAGGGATAAGTGCATTTTGTTTCTTCTGATTTCTGCTTGCTGTTTGCCGGCATGATGCATCTTACATTGAAAGAGATTGTGAACTGCATGTGTCTGAAATGATCATTCCACCTCTCAGTAATTTTTAGTTTATGCATTTTTATATTTCCCCTTTGGTTTTTCTCCCTATTTATGTATATATTTGCATGTGCTGTTTTCATCCCATATGACTGGGCTTATTTATTTCATTGTGATACATGATTTGTGTATATTGATATAAATGCATAGACCAGTTGTTTATGTGTTGATTGTATATACTGGGGTAACTTGTTTATCTGAGGTTTATACTTTTGTTTTGTTTGTTTTGTTTTGTTTTCAGTTCATTCTAATGTTCTTTTGTTTGGAATCCTCCCTACTCCTCTCTCTCTTTCTCTCTCTCTGTCTCTCTCTCTCTCTCTCCATCTCTCTGCTGTATCCCCCCCCTCCCCCCCCCCCCCCCCCCCTTCACACCCTCTCTGTCTCCCTCTCTCTGTTTCTCAAAAATTTGTTGTTCTCTCTATGTCTAAATGTAAGATATTGAAATAAAATAGCTGTAATATATTGGAGGAAAATTACATTACATGAATTTCTGCATGTCATGTTTCTTGATATGCACAGTCTTTTCAATGTTGGATGATAGAATTATCTCATGTAAAGTTCCAGTTTGTTAGGTTTATATAGAATTATCTCATGTAAAGTTCCAGTTTGTAAGGTTTATATAGAATTATCTCTTGTAAAGTTCCAGTCTGTTAGGTTTATATAGAATTATCTCATGTAAAGTTCCAGTTTGTTAGGTTTATATAGAATTATCTCATGTGAATTTCCAGTTTGTTATGTTTATATAGAATTATCTTATGTAAAGTTCCAGTTTGTAAGGTTTATATAGAATTATCTCATGTGAAGTTCCAGTTTGTTAGGAATGTATAGAATTATCGCATGTGAAGTTCCAGTTTGTTAGGTGTATATAAAATTATCTCATGTGAAGTTCCACTTCATTGGGTTTAAATCAAAACAAGATAACGATAGGCATGTTAAAGGATCGAAGGTGCTACATTTCTTGACTCACAGTGTTTACCAGTCTAAGATTGTGTTGCAGTGTACCCATACTATCCTCAAGGAAAGAGAAACATATGTTTTTAAGTAAACCAAAGGAAGAGAATAAAATTAATGTTACATGTTTCATTTTTAACTGATCATATACAGTTGTTTTTATGTTATTGTTTTAAAAAAGAAGAGAAAAAAATTTAGGACTCATTTTCTGAAAAGCTATGTCCAACAAAGTGTTTAGGTAATCTTATTTTTCCCCACTGTTTCATACCAGTGCTTTAAGGAGTCTGAAGTATTGTTCTTCCAATATGTGGTGTGTGTGTGTGTATGAGTGAGTGAGTGAGAGTGAGAGAGAGAGAGAGAGAGGGCATGTGCACATGTGTGTGTATATCGTTATCTTTGTTGTGCACTCAAGGGCATATGTCTTAAACAGCGGTTTGGTGGTGCGTGATTTACCCAATGCCTGCTAAAGGGAAAAAAAGACACTTGACAAACAAACATATATACAAAGCCATCAGGTATGATTTACATTTCCCCGTGGTCCTCCACTCTCACTCCTGCACCCGAACGGAAGGGCTTGAAGGTTCAGAGGTGGTGCCATCAGGTATGATTTACATTTCCCCGTGGTCCTCCACTCTCACTCCTGCACCCGAACGGAAGGGCTTGAAGGTTCAGGGTGGTGCTGAATCTGACACTGTTTCTCCTTGTGTGCTGCTCTCGTCTATATTGGAGATCACAGATTGTCTACTGCTCTAGTGAGTCTAGTCTATATTGGAGATCACAGATTGTCTACTGCTCGAGTGAGTCTAGTCTATATTGGAGATCACAGATTGTCTACTGCTCTAGTGAGTCTAGTCTATATTGGAGATCACAGATTGTCTACTGCTCTAGTGAGTCTAGTCTATATTGGAGATCACAGATTGTCTACTGCTCTAGTGAGTCTAGTCTATATTGGAGATCACAGATTGTCTACTGCTGTAGTGAGTCTAGTCTATATTGAAGATCACAGATTGTCTACTGCTCTAGTGAGTCTAGTCTATATTGAAGATCACAGATTGTCTACTGCTGTAGTGAGTCTAGTCTATATTGGAGATCACAGATTGTCTACTGCTCTAGTGAGTCTAGTCTATATTGGAGATCACAGATTGTCTACTGCTCTAGTGAGTCTAGTCTATATTGGAGATCACAGATTGTCTACTGCTCTAGTGAGTCTAGTCTATATTGAAGATCACAGATTGTCTACTGCTGTAGTGAGTCTAGTCTATATTGGAGATCACAGATTGTCTACTGCTCTAGTGAGTCTAGTCTATATTGGAGATCACAGATTGTCTACTGCTGTAGTGAGTCTAGTCTATATTGGAGATCACAGATTGTCTACTGCTCTAGTGAGTCTAGTCTATATTGGAGATCACAGATTGTCTACTGCTGTAGTGAGTCTAGTCTATATTGAAGATCACAGATTGTCTACTGCTGTAGTGAGTCTAGTCTATATTGGAGATCACAGATTGTCTACTGCTGTAGTGAGTCTAGTCTATATTGGAGATCACAGATTGTCTACTGCTGTAGTGAGTCTAGTCTATATTGAAGATCACAGATTGTCTACTGCTGTAGTGAGTCTAGTCTATATTGGAGATCACAGATTGTCTACTGCTGTAGTGAGTCTAGTCTATATTGAAGATCACAGATTGTCTACTGCTGTAGTGAGTCTAGTCTATATTGAAGATCACAGATTGTCTACTGATGTAAGTGAGTCTAGTCTGTATTGAAGATCACAGATTGTCTACTGCTCTAGTGAGTCTAGTCTATATTGGAGATCACAGATTGTCTACTGCTCTAGTGAGTCTAGTCTATATTGGAGATCACAGATTTTCTACTGCTCTAGTGAGTCTAGTCTATATTGAAGATCACAGATTGTCTGAATCTTTTTTTCCATAGCACTCTTGAGGGCGATTATCTGGTCCCTCAATGATTTAGAGACAGCAGACCTAAACATGTTCATAATTTCGGGGTCTTTGAGGGCTTCTGTTAACTTGTCTTTCATGGCTGTGTCCATTTTGTCTGATCAGCTGTATTCTTGCTGTTCAGTATCAGTAGAAGCCATCTCTAATGGGGTACTATGAAGTTTAGGATCCTGATGCTCAAAAGTAGTGACTCATCCAGACAATGTTCATCAAAAGAGGAGAAACTCTCATGAGAAACTTCATCACATAGGCGCTTGCCAGTCTGTTCATTTGATGGGCTGAGTTAAGACCTTCCTCATGTATTACCAGACTCGGTACACTTTTTTTTAAAAAGAAGACACAGTAATAAAAGACAGCAAACTTTTACAGATCTTGAGTTCAGAAACAGCGAAACAATTGTTGGTCACTGAGGAAAATTGACGAGGAAAACGTAAGATTTGCAAAAACATCCGCCAGTGGTTAAGCACACAAATCTTGTACACAGCGATTCACGTCACAGTTTCATGTCTATAGCAGTTGCTTGTGCAACAAGACGCCCAACTTGGCTGTGATTCAAGATAAATGTCCACTAGCTGACACATCCAAAACAAATGTCGAATAAATGTTGAATGATGCACAACAAACCTACTCCCTGCACCAAACCACAGCACCAATCTGAGTCAGACACACATGGCGACGCCCACAGACACCTCACAGTTCCATGACACCACGCTTCGACAAGCAGACCACAGACACCTCACAGTTCCATGACACCACTCTTCCACAAGCAGACCACAGACACCTCACAGTTCCATGACACCACTCTTCCACAAGCAGACCACAGACACCTCACAGTTCCATGACACCACTCTTCCACAAGCAGACCACAGACACCTCACAGCTCCATGACACCACTCTTCCACAAGCAGACCACAGACACCTCACAGTTCCATGACACCACTCTTCCACAAGCAGACCACAGACACCTCACAGTTCCATGACACCACTCTTCCACAAGCAGACCACAGACACCTCACAGTTCCATGACACCACTCTTCCACAAGCAGACCACTGGAACAAAACAGCAAGCAGACACTGAATTGAGAGCACGCACAGCACAACCTCCCTTGTCCGCCGTCTTGTCTGGTGTGGTTTGTCTCCGTCACCATTTTCGTTCATTCATTAAGTTTTTAAAATGGTTTTGGAAAATCTGTGATGAATTCATTCAACATTTGTTTGAATATGCACTGTTTCTGATTCCATACCTGTCTAGTTTTAAGACAGCACGGACTTGCGCACACACACACACGCGCGCACGCACACAGACAGACAGAGAGACAGACACACACACACACACACACACACACACACACACACACACACACAGAGTGCGGCGAGTTACTGAACTTAATTCTTTCAGCCAACATAGGGACAAAGAGGTTACACAGTTGCAACGGATGAATTCATAAGCAAAACGAAATCCTGAAGGTCATTTGAACATGTTCATGGCATAATTCTTGACGTGCAGAATTTATCAGTCGTCAAATGCAAAAATCTGATGATGGAATCAAAACACAAACATATGATAAGACATTTCCCTTGTTTACAACATTGTCTATTGTTACACGTTCATCTGTTTGATTTCTTGTTTGACTGAATCAAGGGTACAACTAAAACCAGACTCATGTTTCAGATATTTGTGTAGAATGAGACATTAAATTATTAAAAAAATGATTTCCTCAGATTCCATATGTATACAATGATGACAAATGCACACTCATGCACACAGACACACACACACACACACACACACACACACACACACACACACACACACACACACACACACACACACACACACTCTCACTGTTTCACTCACGCACATGAACACAAGCACACATGCATGCATGCACACAAGATGTCTATGTAAAAGAAGTCCTGCGTCTGAAGTGCGTTGATGTTTCTGTTTCAGGCGCAACAACAACCATGCGGGTATCCATGGAGCCAATCCAGGGTCGGTGTACCCACAGCCTTACCGGCACTCCGACTATCTCTCGGGCACCTCCGTGCTGCCCTCTATCAAGGGAACAAATCGACCATGTCCAGAGGCTGCAGCACTGACTTCTAAAGCCTCAGCCTTTGTGCAGTCACAACACTGGAGTCCACTCAACACATTGGATCACATTTTTTTTTTTTTTTTGTCCGTTGATGTGTTTGTGTGCCCGGGCAGTGTTTCCAGGCCTGTGAGGCATACAGACATTGTCATCTGGTTTTGTTTGAACAGTTCGTCATTTCTCACCTGTCATCTGGTTTTTTTGAACAGTTCATCATTTCTCACCTTTCATCTGGTTTTGTTTGAACAGTTCGTCATTTCTCACGTTTCATTCGGATTTTGTACTCTGTAGCTGACCGACTGAAAATCAGGTAACAGTGATAAATCATTTTTGAAGAGTTGTGTATCGATGCTGAATAAGTGATTTGATTTCAGAGTCGGGTATGTTTCCAAGTCAATATTGTCCTCAGTCTGTCTGTGGTTTTTTTTTTTTTTCCCACCTCCTCTTTGAACAGTTGCGGTCATGACATGAAATTTTATTGACTATTTTATAAACAGTTTTTTAATGTTGTCATCAGTGTGTCTGTACATGTTCGAGTTTTCTCGTTCTGATCTTGAAAGATTTGTAAGAGTTAAGATAGTTCTTTGATTACATAGTCTTTTTTTTTCTGATTCCATTTGATAGTTCTGTCTAACAGCAGTCGTCTTGTATGTAAAAAAACAAAACAAAAAAAAAGGTAGTATGCTTCCTTGTAAAAACACAGGTCAGAGCACCAGGTTACTGAACAATTTACAAACTCTCACTGCTGTGTCTGCACATATTCTTTGTCTCTCATCCAGTGATGTACTCTGGGTTTAACAGGACGGGATTCTGTGATCATCAGTGAATGACATCTGCATTTAGCCCATTCAGCTCATCATCAATTTCTTTGACCTTCTGCCGTGCCATTGATTGCTGCTGCTGCTGCGCTGCTGCTGCTGTGTGTGTTGCTGCATGTGAAATGCCAGTAGGCTTCTAAAAGCAAAGCTGTAGATCTGTGGACGGCTGCTAAGACAGACACTGTGTGGAAGTTGACGTCCATGACACACCGGCTAGAGCAGGAGAAGAAACGACTGTGAATCTTTCAAAGACAAGACGAAGACTGTGTGAAGTTAGGATTTTAAGTCGGCTGTGAGTCTCTGCACAACGTTGCCAGATGCTCCTTCAGGTGGTACAGTTGGGGCAGCTGGTCATGTCAGTGAGAAAGAGGGACAATCAGCTGTACACCATACAGATGTGACGCCTACAGATGATGTCAAAAGGCCAATGGTTGTGGTAGAATAGACAGTGGCTGTGTAGAGATGAAGCATCAGGCATCCAGAAAGTCAGGTCACTGAGGGATAGCCATGATGGTAAAACAGCATGAAGGACAGAAGCGGAAACGGACTGAAGGGGGTTTGCCTGTTTTAAGGTGGAAAACCCTGAGCAGCACAAATGGAGGGTAACAAAAGGGTGGCCTCTTCAGGTGAAATGTATAGAACGACAGAGGTTCAGGTTGACCTAAGGAATACTTGCATGGAAGATGAATGGAGGCGGACAGAAAGGGAACCTGTTAAGATCAGACCATGTTTGAGACACCTGGAGTTCAATGAAAGGAAGCTTTTAAAGGTAACAGCAAATAGAAGGCCAATGGAAGGTGAAAAAAGGGATTCCAGACAGGCCAAGCTGTGTGGAAGACAGAAATGGGAAGGCCAATGGAAGGTGAAAAAAGGGATTCCAGACAGGCCAAGCTGTGTGGAAGACAGAAATGGGAAGGCCAATGGAAGGTGAAAAAAGGGATTCCAGACAGGCCAAGCTGTGTGGAAGACAGAAATGGGAGGAGGCAAAAAGAATTTATAAATAAAACTGCGAGGAGGAAGGGACTGGAGGTTGTCAGAGCAATGCCTGGTAAGGTGAAAGCACTGGAGGTTGTCAGAGCAATGCCTGGTAAGGTGAAACCACTGGAGGTTGTCAGAGCAATGCCTGGTAAGGTGAAAGCACTGGAGGTTGTCAGCCTGACAAGGCAAAACTGTACTAGAAACAAACATAGAAGGTGACAAAAGGAATGTCTCTTATGATTAAAACTATATGGAAGACAAAAATGGAGATTGACAAAAGGAATATCTCTTAAAGGTAAAACTTAGTGATGATTGGGGTGGGGTGGGGTGGGGTGGGGTAGGGGGACTGTTAAAGGTAAAACTGTAAAGAAGATGAAACAACGCAAGGTATGCAGCCCTTAAGAAACTGTGTCAAATTATTGTGTCAAATTATTAGCTCCTATTCTTGTTTTTTACTTCTCTCTCCCCCCCCCCCCCCCCCCCCCCCCTCCCCGCGGTTGTTTTAGATTACTGCATCTGCAAACATAGGATATTTCTTCTCTTTCCATTTTCTTCTTCAGCACTACAAACATAGGATATTTCTTCTCTTTCCATTTTCTTCTTCAGCACTACAAACATAGGATATTTCTTCTCTTTCCATTTTCTTCTTCAGCACTACAAACATAGGATATTTCTTCTCTTTCCATTTTCTTCTTCAGCACTACAAACATAGGATATTTCTTCTCTTTCCATTTTCTTCTTCAGCACATTTTTTTGTATTAAAAAGAAAAAATGAAAACTGCACTTTGTATCCAAAAACACTTTGAACACAGGGGTAGTTCCCTCATCATACTACATCAAACGGAAATATCACTTGACTAAACTTATGTTTGAAGTCTATAGTTTGCTTATTTGTTTAACTGATGTTTGAACTGTGTTTTTATCAGAGGCATTTTGATCACTTACTCATTACTTGTACACGACATTTGAGACGTGCTGTGGACATCACATGCTAGCTGTTTGGTTGAAGGTAAAAATATTGACCAAAAGATAACAAACTGCTTGGAGCTTGAGCCTTGTGTCATGTCGTTGAGGTGATGTAACAGGCAGGAGAACTAAAGGACTTTGTTGTGTGCTTGTTTGTTTATTGTTGTTAGACATATTTGTTTGACATAAATCGCTAAAATGTGGATTAGTACAATGGAACAAAAAAGATGCCAAGTTTTATTTCTTTGAGAGTATATATTTGTATGTGTGTGTGTGTGTGTGTGTGTATTGCATTGAAATTATGAAGAAAAAAAATGCAGTATATCCTTCCAGCAGAGACAGTTTTGTAGACAGACAATGTAGACACACAGTTTTCACTTGGATTTAGCACAGTAAACCGAACTGCTGGTGTTAAAAGTTACGCTTATTTAGTGTTAAGTTGTTTGTTTTGGTGTGCCTTGTTGTTTGCGTATATATGTGATGCTGTTGCTGCTGCTGTTCTGTTAAATGATGTTTAATGATCGGGGGGGGGGGGGGGGGGGGGGGGGGGGGGGGGGGGGGGGGGGGGGGGGGGGGGGGGGGGGGGCACAGAGGTTAAGAAGGGGGCCGATGTGTTGTTGTTTGTTGATGACATGGATGCTGATGGTGGATCACAAAGAAGAACACAGGCCTCAGAAATGAGATGTCACACAGGACAGAGCTACTGATCAAATCACCAGTTAAAAAAAGAAAAGAAAAAAGTGTGTCATTGGACGATATGAAGATGTGCTATCAGGGGAGACAAGAAAAGTGCATTGGTGTGGCCATGCAGCAAGATCCAGATTCCTGGCTGAAACAGTCCCTCAGGGCACGTGGAGGGAAGGGAGATGGAGGGGAAGGCTGTTGGGCCGACAGCGTGGGAGACTGGACCAGGGATTGATTCACAGACACTGAAGCCTGGTGTATGTGTTTTTCCATGTGGCGTTCCAGTCACGTTTCACGAAGTTGAGTGAGAAGAGGAAGAGAATTACTATTGGCTGGTAACTGAACGCCTCAGAGAGGGCAAAGGTCAGATGTGTGATGGAGAAACTGAAGATGGCAAGTCAAAACATGGCGATTCTCTCTTAGCTAGTCAGCCTGTTTGCACTACTGGCAAACTACAGATGGCAGGTTTCAGTTCTACTCCACCTGATTTTTATTTCTGAAGGTTTTAATTATTATAGGTGTGTATTTTTAATAAGGTATTTTTGGTCTATTTTCAAGGTAATGTTTCAATTAAGAAAACAAATGACTTTAATTAGGTCTGAATGAATCAGGCTTTGATTCCTCATAAGAAAGCAGAACTGGTTGTCCAGTAACACAGCAGGGGAATGGGGAGGTACAGATGTATGTTAGCTATGACTGGATGGAATTTCCGGGAAAAGACTTAGATTCATTTAGGTCCTGTGAGTGTGCCACAAAATTAAGTCATGGTGCGCTAATTGTGTTCGCAGTGTCTTTTGGGGGGTGTCCGACTCTTTCAGTGAGACTTGACCGCTAGGCCCTGTGCGTGAATGCATCAGTTCAGTGAAAAAAAGGATAAAGGGGAGAGGGAAAAAAAAACAAACTTCAATGCATGTGAAATCCTTTTCCATCCTTCATTAAGGAGCAGGTCATCATGCGCTGATGGGACGGTTGGCGATGAATTAAAATGAGAAAAAAAGAAACCTATACACTGGTGTTGTGTTTGACATCCTTCCCCAGACAGAATGTGGCTACCTCAGTGGTTGCATTAAAAACCGGCCCAGACACTATCAAGCCTCACCAGTGGTGAGCCACAGAGACAGAGGTAGGGAAGAAGGAAGGAAAGTGGCGGGGTGTTATCATAGAGTGTATTCCAGCTGGGAGAGTGTTGGGTCTGTGGTCACGTCTGTCCATGGCTGGCAGAAGAGGTCCTGGTGGTTGTGCAGTCGAAGGACAAGGGTGATCTACTATCAAGGGCAGCCCATTGATGGCCACACTGACTGGCACCATTGTGAAGAGCGCTGGCTGTAAATTATAGACCTTTGTTTTCCTGCATAGCAGAATTAGGAGTTTCAGTGTAGATGTTGGTCATTCATTTTATCAATACTTGACAGAGTAAACATTCTTTTGGGAAAGGTTCTTGACAGTGTACACATCTTGTCAAAAATTGTCTTCTTCAGACTTTTTTTCTTTTAAAGAGGCAGAAATTGATCAAATGACAGTAATTTTTTTTTTTTTTTTTTTTTTTTTTTTTGTGTGCTGCTGTTGTGTTAACACGGTTGCATATGCTTCGTTAGTGTAGATACGAAAGACACACATGTACAAATGTACAACGGTGATGTGTGTAAGCAGTCACCTCATCATGTTAATTTGTATTGAGTTTTATTGGTGGTTTTTAGTAGGAAACCTGTGAATGGTGAATGCCATGTGATGCCTGTTGTGGTTTTTGGAAGAACAGACAGATAAACAAAACATCTGAATCAGTGTTGGTAGGCTTGCTGGAGGAAGAGTTGTTATGAAAACAATTACAAATTTGGCTTTTTTATTTGTCGTTTCCCGCTGCAGTAGAACTTGACCCATTTTCTAAACTGGGCTATGTTCCAACACAAAACAAAATGCAACAAACAGAACTGAATCTGAGTTTGTATTTACAGTTTGGAGAAACTTGTCTGAATTGCACTGTGTTTCTGGCATGTTGGATTTATGGCCAGCACACAGTAAATACACTGATATTTTTAAAAACAAGTCGTTGAAGTGCCTGATATTTCAATGGTGTGCTTTTTTGTGGTTCAAAAGAAAAACTAATGAAATGGATACATCGATTACATGTCCAAATGTTCACCATGTCGGCAGTTCACAGAGCACTTCATCCCCCTTTCAGCTAGGCAGATCTGGCCTGAAGAGAGAGTAGCGATGGATACAGAATGACTCTTGTGATACCAATCCCAGAATTTTACATTTCCATCTCCGCTGTGATTCCAAAGGTCAGTGCACTGTTTTTGCTGGGAGCAGCAGACTTCTGAACGGAAACAATTTTGTGTGGGAGTTTGTTTATTTCTACGGCACATACTTGCGCCATGCTGTATGGCGAAGAATCTTGCTTTGTGTGCTGGAAATGGATATTAAAGTGAACATTCTGTGCCCATGCATTTTGTACATAATTTTTGTCATTGTGTTGAGTGTAAACAAAGGAAATTTCAGTGTCTGTAATGACAGTGATTGTAGAGATGGAGTGACGTGAGGTCGGTGACTGCTTTTTGAAACACTTTGTTCCAGCTTCAGCTTGAGAATTATGTCTAGTTCTTCAAAAGGTTATGGGGTTTTCAATCCGTCACCTTGCTGTTACTGGAAAGGACTGAGGATTTTGTGCACAAAGGGAGAAAAAGACAAAAAAAAAAGAAAGAAAGGATAATGAATAAGGGTGATTTATAAAGCGGTCGGTTTCAAATGCATGAGTCTTAATCCCGCCAAGAGTATCATCCCATCCTGGTCTTTGATAGACACCAGCGCCCCCCCTCCAAAACCGTGTGCTCCCTTTTCTGTTATGCACGCACGCACACACACACACACACACGCACACACACACACACACACACACACACACACACACACACACACACACAAAAAAAACCTATGGCTGTAATGGTTTAATATAAAGACAAAAATAAAACTAAAGTGAAACCTTGTGTTGCAGGAAATGGGAGCGATGAGTTCTGTTGGCAAATCTGATTGAGAGCAAACATTTGAAGGGAGAATCATTCCTCTCCTCCCACTTTTTCTTTTTCCCAGTCTTCTTCCAATGACTTTTTTTTTTCAGTGTATATTCAAGGCTGAGATTAGCTCTGTGAATAGTGTGGCTTGAATGCGAGTTTGAGGTGATTTCAGGTCACTGCACCTGTGGATGAATCCTTGGTGTCCGGCTTAACCAATCGACGTTAAAGGAGAGAAGGGGGTCAGATGCTTGTTACCAGACGTGCGTGAAGCATGTTGCGTCGCCACAGTCGTCAGCACAGGGAATGAAAGTTGATCAAACGGCATTTTTTGTGATATGTTGAGGGTTGATTTACTTACCGCATTTACTCTGTCGTTGGTTTTATTGTTGTTACAATGTGCTGTCTTTCCCTGTTAGATGCACTGCGCAGAGCGTTTTGAACATTGAAAGGGCTCCAGCAGTCATTAGTGGATACGTGTTGCCTTTTCTTTTTTTGTGTGTGTGATTTTTACTCATGGGAGTCGTTACACTGTAAATGTTTTCGTCCCTCATCTTTGATGGTAGGCATCATTTCATTGGCTGGAGCCTCTCTGTGTTAAAAAATGGATGTAGGCTGCGTCCATCAAGGGCTTGATCACAGTTGTCATGCATAGTTGACTGTGGACCAATGCTTCATGTTGCTTGATGAGTTGACACTTTGGTTGCTGTGATTTTTTTTTTTTTTTATCAATTTCTTTTCTATTTTTCTTTTTCTTTTTGATGGTTGGTCAGACGTGTCTTTGTATTTAATACTTCAAGGAGAAGATTTAGTATTGCTTTGCAGTTTCTTTTTGTTGAACAAGTATGTGTGAAATGCTGTGTGCTTTGTTCATTATTTATAATGTTTCATTTTTCCCCCCCACAACCTATGTTTTCTTGTGTTGTTTTCTTTTTCAAAGAGAAAATGATATTTGGTGACAAATTGTAAACTGTTGGGCCTTCAGTATAGTTTTTGCTGTTTGACAGACTTTTGGACAGAGAGGCGTTGTTGCTGAAAGACCTAGCTATAATGCCTGCCGTGACAGACTTTTGGACAGAGAGGCGTTGTTGCTGAAAGACCTAGCTATAATGCCTGCCGTGACAGACTTGTGGACAGAGAGGCGTTGTTGCTGAAAGACCTAGCTATAATGCCTGCTGCTGCTGTATAGGAAAGATGAGCTTTTGCTCGTGGGTAGCTTTGAACAAATAGTCTGAATGCTGTATGTATACACACACACACACACACACACACACACACACACACACACACACACACAACACATATATATATACATACAAATATATGTAATGTTGTGGGGAGATTGTATGGGCACAGGAGAGTAGGGAACACATCAAAAAAGAAAAAGTAGTATGCCGCGTATCACAGCACAGTACAAAAGATGGGTAGAGGAAAGGTAGGTGTAGTATAGATTTCAAGTAATTAGCCAGTGCCGTCTCTAGCATAGTTGAATCGACCTCACTCACTCGGAACCCTCAAACCAAATGTGACCGTCTGCTTCTGACCTGTCCTTGTACATTTTGGATGCAGTCTGTTTAAAAGGTTGTTCCAGTCCATCAAGCTTTTCCATGTTTATTCATCTGGAATTGTCCCAGTATTCACATGTCTTTGAATATCATGTTTGACAGACCCAGCATTTGATATATAGTTGGTCATAAAGTCCGCGTAGGCTGAGTCATGTGGTTTCTTACTCATGTGCATTCTGCATTTTGTGTGGTTTTGCCCTCTCTTGTCATGAAATGGATGTTGCTTTTTATATATATATGTATATTATCAGCATAACGTGATCTCATTATCTTGAAATATTTTCTGACCTTCTTTAGGCATACTTCTCAACAGTGAGACACTCGCACATGTTGTAGAGCTTAACAGTACCAGTTAAAGAAAACAAAGAGGAAAAAAAAAATCAGGGTACAAGGGCTTGGTTTGCGTGCAGTAATGATGTGGATCAAGGTGTTGATAAGGTCCACATGGTCTTGAAAGTGTGTTAAAGCGCATCATTAAGCATAGCACAGTGGAAGAGGTCAGTATGGTGTCTCAAAGTTGATCACATTTTTTTAAAGTACGTTAAGCATAGCTTAGAGTGGAAGAAAGTAAATATCTGTCAGTGCAAAATTTAAGATCTTTCAAAAAATATTTGTCAAGAAAAAAGAGTGGAGAGGGGGGCAGGACAGGGTGGAAGAAGGTGGGGGGCATGTTAATAACATTATTTAAAAATGGAAACAGTCATATTGTATCAAAGAGACGTCAGGTGTTGTTATGATTATTATGATTCAGATTGCTGTATGTGTAGAACAGACTAGATTGAACAGATATTGATCATAACTTTAGTTCTTTTACACTTGGAGTCGATCATGTCTGTAAAGCTGGCCAGATTCAGCTGCACTTTCTGTAGTAATGTAGACACAGCCGTGCTATTATCCTTCTTGTTGACTTTTGTATTCCATCTTCACAGAGAAATGAATGAAACACACTGGTCGCCTTGGCCTGAGTGGCCGGGTGATCTTCACAGAGAAATGAATGAAACACACTGGTCACCTTGGCCTGAGTGGCCAGGTGATCTTCACAGAGAAATGAATGAAATACACTGGTCACCTTGGCCTGAGTGGCCAGGTGAAACGGATTGTACAGTTTTTCGTTGTGCGGGGCTCAGTGGAAACCATGTTTGTGAGGCTGATACATATTGTAACTAGTGTTTGATAATCTACAATGATCTACATGTTTGTCATCTGTACCAATTGAACGTCATCACCGATGGTACTGTGCTTGTATTCTTTATTGCTGCTTGTATTTTCCCAGCTTCAGAACTTTCAGACTCTGGCATATATGCATGCACGTGCGCACACACGCACACACACACACACACACACACACATTCATGCACACAAACCTTCCATCTCTGGCATACGCCATGTCTCCTGGCATGACCAAAGTGGACCTCTTTGCTGGGTGAAAGCAATACATGGTGGTGAATCACTGCACATACTTCGCCCACCCCCCATCTGTCACTTCTGAGTGCTGGTTGCGAGTGAGTGTCAAGAGATGGCTTGAAGGGGAGGGTATATGTACACCAGTGATTATGGACATCATTGATTTTGTATGGCTTTTTGTGATTAAATTTATCCATGGCTCTCTTTACCGTGCTGGGTCTCTGTTTCTTGTGAAGGCAGGTGTATGAACCTGGCTGTGTGTGTGAGAAGGGTGAGTGATGGTGTTTTCAGTTCTGTATGTGTGAGAAGGGTGAGTGATGGTGTTTTCAGTTTGATGGACGATGGCAGTAGATCTGTGTATCCATGTGGTTTCGCCATATTTTGTACACCTGTCTAGCAAAAATAGGATGAATGTGAACAAAACCGTTTTTAAGAAATTCAAGCCAAGAAATCCTTGAACGTTCATTACACTAGCGGAGTGTAAAATGTGGTGTTGTTATGGTGTGCAGTGTGGGTGCTTTCGAATCTTGAGAGCTACTACTCTTGCTAACTCTCTTGCACAAAATCGCATCTGGCTGTCGACGTCTGTGATGATATGCCAAGACGTCAGACAGCAGCAAGAATTACAGGCCCAGAAATGTATTAAGAAAAAAAAGCGGTGAGGAGAACTTGAATTTGTGCCTTAGTATTTAGGAGGTACTCCACTCCAACCTCCATTACCTCAGTGCCCCCTCCTTTTACAAACGCACACGCACACAAAGATCAAGAAAGGAAGGAGAAAAATCAAACTTGGTAAAGTTGTACACACTCAGTGTAGAAAATGCTCTCATATTAGCAGAAAAGTACACCATTAGCAGTTTTAGGGTAAACACATCTGTCCTGTTTTCCGAGCATTCTCTCCTGAAAAGAAAGAGAAACAACAACGCAAAAAAAGATCTGTGGTAGATGTTGCCGCTGAGATGGACGATATAAAAATAAGCTTGTGCATGCTGATGTTGTGTTAATATCGTTTTGAAAGCTGAAATTGGGCTACATAGATGCTGGGACTCAAAATAGTCACAACACACACACACACACACACACACAACACACACTAAAGAAAACCTTGAAAAAAAATAATCACACTGTGAACCTCGGAGTTGTAGGCAAGGAACAAAGAAAGAATTAAACCCCTGCTACCAAAAAAAAAAAAAAAATTGAAAGTATGTATTCACATGAGGCACATCACACTCTATGAGAATTGAGAAATGTTCTTAAAATTTCAATACGCATCAACTAGCTTAGGAAATGTCCTTGAAATTTCAATACACATCAACTAGCACATTCAACAAATTTTAAATAAATGTTAGCAAACCGCCCAGAGAAACATGGACAACGAGTCACAAAACAAAACACGATGCGTGATTCAAAGCCTTCCTTGCGCTGAACTCTGAAGTGATCAAAGCTAAGTGAATTTTCGTTGTCCTATTTGTTTGTATCTTGCTGAAGAAGACCTAAGAGGTCGAAAACGTGTCGTGTTTTGTCTTGTGACTCATTTGTCCACGTTCTCTGGGCGGTTCGCTAACATTTATTTAAGATTTTGTTTAGATTTCCGCCTGCAGTCGTCTCACGTTGCAACTAGCACATTCAAGACTATTAATCGTTATGTTCACTCTGAACATGGTACGATGTTTATTACAAAATGATATTGAGATGCTGACCAATTTCATCGGCTTTTTGCAGTAACATTAACACTGACACACAGTAATTGGTTATACACATATTATGCAAACATTGAAATGAGAAAGCAATCGTTTAAGTGTCGATCGATTTTCCAAAAGTGTACCTTTAACCTAACAGGTCAAAGGACACCGTGGAAATCTATACCTTTAACCTAACAGGTCAGAGACACGTGGAAATCTACCAAAGAGATACACAGCTAGTCCACGGGGACTGTGCTTCACAAAAGTTGCAAAATCTTGTGGTCTGGGGGAAACAAATGCTTCAAATCATCAAATGACGATCCACGTAACATTTCACGAACGTCCCTGAAGTGTGACACAACTCGACGTCTGGAAAGATGTGGAAAATGAGTTGATCAAAATTGAGTTGATCAGGCCTATCAATCTGACCTTGAAACGACATTCTGAATCGTCAAGGAACTACATAGCAGTCGACTTTTTGTGGTCACATTCTCCATGTCCCCCACTCTTCCCTTATTCCACCGAGGCTATACTCCAACACCGCTAATTTTGACATCCCCATGCATAGCCACACTCATGTTCGTGACATTGCAGTCTCTACACCAGCGATCCACAGGGAGCAGTCCATAACAAATCGTCATCGGGTTGGACACCAGAGGAGGCGCTGCACTGCCACTGAATCAATCTGACAACATTCAGTGGTGCCTGTTTGATCTGACACCAAGGCATGACACCACCTGTACAGCTGCCTGCTGCGACAGCCATGGCAGTCTGCTGGGAGGTGGTATACCAACACAAGGCGCAGAGGTGGACAGACAGGCACAGGGCGGCGCAGCCTGCCTTCCTCCCATCAGCAGTGAGGACGGGTCTGGCCTGTGTCATAGGTGACAGACAGGCACAGGGCGGCGCAGCTGCCTTCCTCCCATCAGCAGTGAGGACGGGTCTGGCTTGTGTCGCTGGAGGACGGCTCTGGAGGATGTGGGGCAATACGGCGCGAGGGCGCTGCCACTCTGTGACTTCACCGTGGCCTGCAGCATGACCACCATACCCCCCCCCCCCCCCTCCTCCTCTTCCGTTGGGGTAGACAGTGGTGGAAACATCCCACACGGTCGCAGAGTGGACGTGGATCTTTGCACAGCGCTTGGCGTCTTCTGTTGTGTGTGTACACTTCCGGAGGACGTCGCCACTCAGCACGAAGACGGCGCCGGTTGCCCTGACGACGGCCTTAGAGGGAGGACAACAAGGAAGACATCATCATCACGCCTGACTACGAAGAAGGAAAACACCGACTGCTAGAAGAACAACATGACCCAGGCTTCTGCTTGAGGGAACCGAAGTACTGGGTGCTTCCTCCCAAGGACACAGACTTGACCAAGCCTGCCAGCTGCCAGACAGCCGACTCGACGTGCTGCAGCAACTTAAAGCATCCGCTGTGCGGACGTAAAACTCAACCATCGAACTGTCATTGTTTAGTCACGTAGCCATCGTGAGTTACCATCTCTTTCTGATGACGCCACCGCATTCAGTCGTCATTTCCAGTGAGGCTGTGCTTCTGGTAACCTAAAAGAACATCCTTCGGGTGTAGAGTGGAGGTGAAATTTAAACTGAAGACACATGGAACGAGCCATTAGGGCCAGATATTTGAGACTTTTTCTAACTGATGTGTTAGGATGATGATCGTTATCAAAATGGAGTTCCACTCTGAGCTGAGACCACATGACAGGGCTGCACTCTACATTCATACATCTTTTCATATATAGCCTGGCGTTCAACCAGGCCCGAGGGTTACAGACACCTGCAGTGGTGGTCAAGGAAAACTAAGCAAAAGTATCACAGATGCATCCATTAACTAGTTAAAACTCGGCCGTGTGGTTCCAGTTTCCATGCGAGCACATAATATACCCACCCAACTCTGGGCAGAGTTGTTCACCAAGAAACGCCTGTGATGAAAGTCGAACCCACGACCTGCAAACCCGCAGTGCCTTGATTACTAACCACTGCGATATACTATCGGCTTGTTAAGTTGATAGTTTGGGGTCGGAGAGGTCCTGAAGAAGGTCAAAGATCGGGGTTCCAACACAGTGTGAAGATGAACGGCCTGACAATGAGGAGACGGACAAAATGTGGAAGACCCACACATTGGCAGTCAGTCTGATGGTGGAGATTTTTTGCTGAGCATTGGAGAGCTCTTTTTTTTCTGCCATAGGTCCTCGGTGGGAGACCATTCACGATGGATGCGCTGTATCAAGTTACACGATGGTTTGAACTTGATACAGCGCATCTGAAGCTAGTGAATCACTCATTACAGGTGACCTTCTTCTTGGCGTCCTGCAAAGGCCACTCAGCATGATTACAGCGCATCCTGAAGCTAGTGAATCACATCATTACAGGTGACCTTCTTCTTGGCGTCCTGCAAGGCCACTCAGCATGATACAGCGCATCCTGAAGCTAGTGAATCACATCATTACAGGTGACCTTCTTCTTGGCGTCCTGTAAAGGCCACTCAGCAGAGCTCCCAATGAAGCGAAGCTTGGAACACTCCCTGTGGTGTTCTCCAAAGGAGACTATTAGTGATCTGACTTTTTTCCGTTTCTTTTTCGTTTGTGTGTGTGTGTGTGTGGGGGGGGGGGGGGGGGTGGAGGGGGGGGAGAGAAAGGGGGCCATTCAACGACAAATGTTATCTACTTTATTCCAGACCGTAAAATATAGCATCATTCTTATAGCACAAATGTGATATTGTAAATCAAAACAAAAACATTCCAATCCAGCGAGACAGTTTTAAAGATGT
>CM031607.1:96331607-96339107 GCA_018398815.1 Conus ventricosus
TCAGCGAACTGGACTACCACTCATTTCCCCAATGCCCACACATTTTTCATGGCTCCTGTGGCACTACTCTCAGATCATATTGATTCCCCCAATGCCCACACATTTTTCATGGCTCCCGTGACACCACTCTCAGATCATATTCATTCCCCCAATGCCCACACATTTTTCATGGCTCCCGTGACACCACTCTCAGATCATATTCATTCCCCCAATGCCCACACATTTTTCATGGCTCCCGTGACACCACTCTCAGATCATATTCATTCCCCCAATGCCCACACATTTTTCATGGCTCCCGTGACACCACTCTCAGATCATATTCATTCCCCCAATGCCCACACATTTTTCATGGCTCCCGTGACACCACTCTCAGATCATATTCATTCCCCCAATGCCCACACATTTTTCATGGCTCCCGTGACACCACTCTCAGATCATATTCATTCCCCCAATGCCCACACATTTTTCATGGCTCCCGTGACACCACTCTCAGATCATATTCATTCCCCCAATGCCCACACATTTTTCATGGCTCCCGTGACACCACTCTCAGATCATATTGATTCCCCAATGCCCACACATTTTTCATGGCTCCCGTGACACCACTCTCAGATCATATTCATTCCCCCAATGCCCACACATTTTTCATGCTCCCGTGACACCACTCTCAGATCATATTCATTCCCCCAATGCCCACACATTTTTCATGGCTCCCGTACACCACTCTCAGATCATATTCATTCTCCCCCAATGCCCACACATTTTTCATGGCTCCCGTGACACCACTCTCAGATCATATTCATTCCCCCAATGCCCACACATTTTTCATGGCTCCCGTGACACCACTCTCAGATCATATTCATTCCCCCAATGCCCACACATTTTTCATGGCTCCCGTGACACCACTCTCAGATCATATTCATTCCCCCAATGCCCACACATTTTTCATGGCTCCCGTGACACCACTCTCAGATCATATTCATTCCCCCAATGCCCACACATTTTCCATGGCTCCCGTGACACCACTCTCAGATCAATATTCATTCCCCCAATGCCCACACATTTTTCATGGCTCCCGTGACACCACTCTCAGATCATATTCATTCCCCCAATGCCCCACACATTTTTCATGGCTCCCGTGACACCACTCTCAGATCATATTGATTCCCCCAATGCCCACACATTTTTCATGCTCCCGTGACACCACTCTCAGATCATATTCATTCCCCCAATGCCCCACACATTTTCATGGCTCCCGTGACACCACTCTCAGATCATATTGATTCCCCCAATGCCCACACATTTTTCATGGCTCCCGTGACACCACTCTCAGATCATATTGAATTCCTCCAATGCCCACACATTTTCATGGCTCCTGTGGCACTACTCTCAGATCACATTCATTCCCCCAATGCCCACACATTTTCATGGCTCCTGTGGTACTACTCTCAGATCACATCGATTCCCCCAATGCCCACACATTTTTCATGGCTCCTCTCAGATCACATTGATTCCCCCAATGCCCACACATTTTTCATGGCTCCTCTCAGATCACATTGATTCCCCCAATGCCCACACATTTTTCATGGCTCCTGTGGTACTACTCTCAATCACATTCATTCCCCCAATGCCCACACATTTTTCATGGCTCCTCTCAGATCATATTGATTCCCCCAATGCCCGCACATTTTTCATGGCTCCTCTCAGATCACATTGATTCCCCCAATGCCCACACATTTTTCATGGCTCCTCTCAGATCACATTGATTCCCCCAATGCCCACACATTTTTCATGGCTCCTCTCAGATCACATTGATTCCCCCAATGCCCACACATTTTTCATGGCTCCTCTCAGATCACATTGATTCCCCCAATGCCCACACATTTTTCATGGCTCCTGTGGTACTACTCTCAGATCACATTGATTCCCCCAATGCCCACACATTTTCATGGCTCCTCTCAGATCATATTGATTCCCCCAATGCCTGCACATTTTTCATGGCTCCTCTCAGATCACATTGATTCCCCCAATGCCCACACATTTTTCATGGCTCCTCTCAGATCACATTGATTCCCCCAATGCCCACACATTTTTCATGGCTCCTGTGGCACTACTCTCAGATCACATTCATTCCCCCAATGCCCGCAAATTTTTCATGGCTCCTCTCAGATCACATTGATTCCCCCAATGCCCGCACATTTTTCATTGCTCCCGTGGCACCACTCTCAGTTCATATTTCCAACTGACATGAAGTGATGGTCAAAACGATGAAAAGGTGTAGGAGCTGAAGACGAAGATCAAGGACGAAAAATGATAAAAGTCGCAGTAGAAGCAGAAGTAGTAGCAGCAGAGACAGTGCAAGTAGTGGCATTAGTGGCAGCAGCAGCAGCAGCAGAAGTAGTAGATGTAGGAATAGGAGAAGCATGGTTGATAATTATCTCTTTGTCATCAGCCCCCTTGTAACAGCCTGTTCTTACCCCCCTCTGGAACTTACCCCGGGATAAGTTTGGGCTAGCCTGCTTTTACCCCCGGGGTCATTCTAGGACTAGCTAGAACTTTCCCCCACGGGGTAAGTTTGGGCTAGCCTGGATTTACACCCCCCCCCCCCCCCCCTCCCAAATGGTCAATCTAGGACTATTTGGAATCTTCCTCCAGCCCACCCCACCCTTCAAACAAGAGAGGGTTATTCAGGGTTTTCCTCTGCCTTTTCCCAACACGCACACCCGCCTTGAAAAAAAACTGTGTTAGCCTGCATATTTACACCCCCTCTCCCATTTCCTATATACAGTTAGTTGGGTTTAGACAAAGTGTAGTTCTAGACTCTTCTCAATAGATGGACCTCCTACTTCCCCAACCCCCCTCCCCCCACACACACCATGGTTCACTAACAGATACGTATTAACATTTCTCGCGCTAGATTATACGCGTGGGTCAATTTTCGGGTGTGTGAGTACGCCTGTGCATGCATGGGAAAGAAAGACGGCTACATGCCAATGTGACCAAGTGTCAATGTGACCAAGCGTAGTTGTGACAAAATGTTGTTGTGACCACGTGTCCTTGTGACCACGTACCGTTGTTGCTTCATCCCGGTTTGCCTTTTCAAACTATTTTACAGCTGTTTAGAGTCTGTTGAGTACCTGTGTACCTTAGCTTGTACAATGCAGATGACTAGTGGTCAGTGCCACTGACCACTGGTCATTATGATGTAAATCGGAGATTTTACGTATTTAACAGCTAATTAGTGTTTTCCAAGTGCTTGTGTACCTTGTACAATGTAGATTACTTGTGGTCAGTGCCACTGACTACTGGTCATTATGACATAAATCGAAGATTTTAACTATTTAACAGCTAATTATAGTCTCCCGAGTACCTGTGTACCTTGTACAATGCAGACGACTGGTGGTCAGTGCCACTGACCACTGGTCACTATGACGTAAATCAGATATTTCAACTATTTTACAGTTAATCAGTGTCTCATGAGTGTTTGTATACCTTGTGCAATGCAGCAACCAGTGGTCAGTGTCACTGACCATTGGTCACTTTAATGTATATGAGAGATTTTAACTATTTTTACAGCTAATTATACTGTCTCTGAGTGCCTGTGTACCTTGTACAATGTAGATGACTGGGGGTCAGTTCCAACTAGGAGGGGTAAGTCCCAGCTAGTCCTGGAATGACCCCGGGGTAAAAGCAGGCTAGCCCAGACTTACCCCGGGGTAAGTTCCAGAGGGCGGGTAAGAATGGGCTGTTACACCCTCACCCCTTTCTTGTTTTAAGCTTTGGTCTTTGGCAGCTGCCGATAGTTGAATTCCGGTATAGTCGTGAATGAACATTGAAAGTATGTGAGCATTTGATGGAAATGATCACAGTCAGTTAGTACCGGTACTCTGATGGTATTGTGTATCGAGTTATTACACTCAGTTATTGATATTTTGGCGTAGGTTTTTTTTTTTTTTTTTTTTAAATGTGTGGCGCTTTTTCGTCAGAAAATATTGAGACAAAGTCGAATATAGGATATTCAAACATTAAAGCAAACAACCAACCCCACCCCAAACAAACAAACAAAACCGCTCTCTTGGCTCGGTTTTAAACATGAACAAAAATGGTATACGTCAAAAAAACATCTCTCTTCTCACAGTGCAAGGTCTGACCCATTATCATCATCTACGGCTGCTTTCTTTCAAAACGTCTACATGTGTGGGCAAACTAAGTAAAGCAATGCAAAACGTCTACATGTGTGGGCAAACTAAGTAAAGCAATGCAAAACGTAGACATGTGTGGGCAAACTAAGTAAAGCAATGCAAAACGTACACATGTGTGGGCAAACAAAGTAAAGCAATGCAAAACGTACACATGTGTGGGCAAACAAAGTAAAGCAATGCAACACGTCTACATGTGTGGGCAAACAAAGTAAAGCAATGCAACACGTCTACATGTGTGGGCAAACTAAGTAAAGCAATGCAAAACATCTACATGTGTGGGCAAACTAAGTAAAGCAATGCAAAACATCTACATGTGTGGGCAAACTAAGTAAAGCAATGCAAAACATCTACATGTGTGGGCAAACTAAGTAAAGCAATGCAAAACATCCACATGTGTGGGCAAACTAAGTAAAGCAATGCAAAACATCTACATGTGTGGGCAAACTAAGTAAAGCATGCAAAACATCTACATGTGTGGGCAAACTAAGTAAAGCAATGCAAAACATCTACATGTGTGGGCAAACTAAGTAAAGCAATGCAAACATCCACATGTGTGGGCAAACAAAGTAAAGCAATGCAACACGTCTACATGTGTGGGCAAACTAAGTAAAGCAATGCAAAACAAACTCAACGGAGCTTCCCCTGACAGAGCCGATTGTGTGTGCAGCTGACGCGGGCAAGGCAGCATCAGCTGTTGGCATTTCCGTCAACAGATCATTAGGCCCTGTCACGGCCGTATCCAACAACCAACCAGCACCTCGGGAAGGGAGTAATACGAGCCCATCTCTCTCTCTTCTCTCTCTCTCTCTCTCTCTCTCTCTCTCCTCTCTCTCTCTCTCTCCTCTCTCTCTCTCTCTCTCTCTCTCTCTCTGAGCGGTGAGTGTGCCGTTAGGATCATCTCTGGCGGTGTATTATTACAAACATTCGGGTATTGCAACGGGTGACTACATTTCCGTCAACAGAGAGAGAGAGAGAGAGAGAGAGAGAGAGAGAGAGAGAGAGAGAGAGAGAGAGATGATGATGATGATGATGATAATCTTTATTTCCAAGGGTAACAGATAAGCAAACACATGCTTTTTTTCATCCGGCCCTTGCCCCGTTAAGGGACTAAGTATGACTAGCGACGAAGACTTACAAAACTTGTAACAAACACACATATCTTCACAACATTAAAAAGTTTATGCATTAACAGTTAAGGCGTAGATGACTTTAAAAGGAAAAAGAAACGATTTAAACAACAAACAAGAATAAAGAAATTGATTACAAAGAAGAAAAGAATTAGCACACACAGATATATGGAATAAGCGATCCTCCTATCGAAGGGGAGGAGAGAGAGAGAGAGAGAGAGAGAGAGAGAGAGAGAGAGAGAGAGAGAGAGAGAGAGAGAGAGAGAGAGAGAGAGAGAGAGGAGAGAGAGAGAGAGAGAGATTACATTCCTTTTGTAAAAGATTAACATACAACAAACTGCTAAGGATGATAAACTAAGACAATTACAATGCATCAATAATATCAACATTTGTTCTTTCTTTTACATTTATATGATGTGGTTATAAGGCAAAACGAGAACGAACAATCAGTTATCAGTAAGCAGCAATAAATTCCTAGCATCAATAATTATAACATTTATTTTTCATGATGTGTACATGTGCGCGCGCGTGAGCGCACGCGCGCGCGTGCGTGTATATGTGTGTGTGTGTGTGTGTGTGTGTGTGTGTGTGTGTGTGTGTGTGTGTGTGTGTGTGTGTGTGTGTGTGTGTGTGTGTGTGTAGTGCGTGTGTGTGTGTGTGTGTGTGTGTGTGTGTGTGTGTGTGTGTGTGTGAGAGAGAGAGAGAGAGAGAGAGAGAGAGAGAGAGAGAGAGAGAGAGAGAGAGAGAGATGTCATTATTATTTACCTTCCCCCATCTTTTTTGTTTTCTTCTTTACCATTCATACACTACCCAAATTTATAATTATTAATTAAGCGACAATCCCTCGAAACGCAGCCGTAGTTAACGAAGAGAGAGAGAGAGAGAGAGAGAGAGAGAGAGAGAGAGAGAGAGAGAGAGAGAGAGAGAGAGAGAGAGAGAATTATAATTCCATTTTTCTATCCAAAATATCACATGCTAAACATTACTATAAATTTGAATAAAGAGCAATACATCAATATGATCAACAGTAATCCGGACACACATTTATCACCTTGCAGTTACAGTGCTCAAAGAAATCAAAGTATTAAGACATCAATCAATTCGTGACAATGCACCAATAAAACCAGCGACCACAATAGTCATTCGTCATAATATGATTTCAATCATTAATATAACCGATAGTAACCATATCTCTCATTTATCATTATCTGGTTTTAAAAACATCAGTGGAAAGGAAACGGCGTATCAGTTTAATATGCAGCAAAACAGAGGGTGTGCCCTGGTATATGTATTTTGTTCTAATAGCAATGGTCTGCTGTGAAATGTGTGATTAGTTTTTCCCTGAAGGATTCTGTAATATGAGTACATCGGAAATGTAGTGGAAGTGAATTCCAAACCACGCTACCTAAGTAAGATAAGCTTGATTTAAATAGATCTATTCTAGGTGTGGGAACTTGGAATTTGGTTGAATCCCCAGGGTTTATGCTAAATTTGGACTGAAGAGTTTGTGGTGCTAACCCCGATGCAATTTTTTGCATTAGCTGACATTTGTTGACAGCAAACATTTCTTGTAATGGAAGAGAGAGAGAGAGAGAGAGAGAGAGAGAGAGAGAGAGAGAGAGAGAGAGAGAGAGAGAGAGAGAGAGAGAGAGAGAAGATAAGCCAAGATAAGATAATGTTGCTCTATTATAGCCCAGCCGACCACAAAAGGCCACATCAGGCTGTCACCACGTTAAAATCAACTCACAAGTCATTCATTCACACAATTCTTCAAAACGTCTCTGAACACGGTTTTCATGGAATCTGCTGTAAAATGTTTGTGTCTCACATCATGCAATTATCTTTATTTCCAAGGGTAACAGATAAGCAAACACATGCTTTTTTCATCCGGCCCTTGCCGCGCTAAGGGACTAACTAAGCATGACTAGCGACTAAAACTTACAAAACTTTTAACAAACACATATCTTCACAATACATTAAAAAAAAATAATGAGTTATTCCTCCATTAACATTGAGGCGTAGATGAATTTGAAGGGAAAAAACCACACGATTGAAACAACAAACAAGAATAAAGAAATTGATTACAAAGAAGAAAAAGACTCAGCACACACAGACAGAATAAGCGATCCTTCTGTTGTTATCGAGAGAGAGAGAGAGAGAGAGAGAGAGAA
>CM031607.1:96341607-96416607 GCA_018398815.1 Conus ventricosus
ACTCTCTTGGGAAATGTTTTGAAAAACTGGAAGGATCTTATGGCTGGTGTGAATTGTGGTGTCATCTGCAAGAGGTGCATGTAGATCTCACATGTAGGGGTTTGGTCATTAATGTAGATTGAGAAGAGTAGCGGCCTAAAATGGAGCCTTGTGGAACGCCATACTTAAGAGTTGTTATAGAAGAGACAGCCGTCCCCGATAAGACGCATTGTTGTCGTTTTGTGATGTTTGATTTTAGAAGGATAAGGGCGGATTTTGAAAGAAACCCTATATCTCCAGTTTTCGAATAAGGAGATTGTGGTCAAAGACATCGAAGGCTTTTTTAAAATCAACGAATAAGACACTACAATATCTGTTGTTATTAATATTATTAAGCCCAACATCTACAAAATTGATTAATGCAGAATGGCAGGAATGTTTCTGTCTGAAACCAGACTGTTTCCCGGGATGGAGCAAATCGTAAATTGTTGAAGTGATGAAGGATGTTTTATATTTAAATGCTTTTCTAGAGGTTTGAAGGATAGATAAGATTGATATTGGTCTGTAGTTTGAAGGATCAGTATTATCACCAGATTTATGAATGGGTATAATTTTTCTTTTTTGAAGCATTAGGAAAATAACTTTTATCAATGCACAGATTAAAGATATACGTTAACGTGTCAGTTATAACTGGAGCCGAGAGTTTTAGAATTTTGCCATCTATGCATCTAGTCCACGTGTTCCTGACTGTTTGAGATGAAGTAGGTACTGATACACCTCGTGCACAGTTATGAGTGGAATGTGTAGTTCAGACGTGATTTTTTTGTCGTGACAAAATTGATGGAGTTCTTTAAGTTCATTAGAGCTTGAATGATCAGTAGTAACAATGTATCTGGAATGGTAGAGAAGTGAGTGTTAAGTTGTTCAGCAGAAATACCTTTGATAACAGTTGATTTTGAAGAAGAACTGTTGTTGTTAGCTGGTTTATTGCTTGCCAAACCAGTTTTGGATTTTGTTTGGAAGTTAATAACTCGCGATAGTATTTCGTTTTTTTCCCTGCGCTTCTGAGAGTTTATTGCATTTCTTAGTGATCTTGAATCTTCTTCATAGCCATGTTCTTTCAAAAGGTCTCTAAGGTAGCACGCTCCTGTAATTCTTTCGTGTACCACGGTGGTTTGGGAATATGCTTTACTCTGATTGTTTTTAACGGAGCTGTCTGTTATAGACTTCTGTAAAAATTTCGATCCAAAAGTCAACGCTGAGAGAGAGAGAGAGGAGGAGAGAGAGAGAGAGAGAGAGAGAGAGAGAGAGAGAGAGAGAGAGAGAGAGAGAGGGGAGACGAGAGAGAGAGAGAGAGAGGAGAGAGGAGAGAGAGAGAGAGAGAGAGAGAGAGAGAGAGAGAGAGAGAGAGAGAGAGAGAGAGAGAGGAGACGCTGGGATTGTGGATGGGTAGTAGCCAGATTTACAATAAATGGAAATATAACATGATACTTTGTCTCGTTATCTTGTTATCCAAGATGGGATGTGTGAAGACTCACCTGAATGAGCAGCAGCGCACTGCATCAGCAGATAAGACGTCGGAGACCAAGGCCAGGATTTAAACCACAGTGCCAAGGACATCCACGCTGTTGGTTCGGATGAGGAATTTGCACAGGCCCTCGATGCCGGCGCCTGAAACTCAACCTGCCACGAGCAAACGAAAACTGAAGATTGGGAGAAAACTGGATGCAAAAATCGTCCAAAGACTCGATGCACTGATAGGGAAAAGCACCCTGGAACACAAACTAGCCACATTATGGGGACATTGTGTATGCCACATGTTAGAGACGCCTATGGAGTAAAACTACCCAAAGAGAAAACACCTCAAAGAAATCCAGACGCCAAGAAAGATGGACAAGATCAGAATCCAAAAGAACAACCTCAAGAAGCAAATGAAGACCGCACTGCCAGCTGAAAAACAAGGCTTGGAAAAAACTGTGGGAAGACCTGAAAGAAAAACACAGCGCCCTCAGCAAAGCGGAATCTGCGAGGAAGAGGAAGAGCAAAAAGAAGAAGACACAAGAGCGCTTCTTCAGAGACCCCTTCCAGTTTGCCAGAACACTGTTCTTTCTACTACTTATCCTGTTATTTTTTTTTCTTTTCTAATTGGGATGCTTTTGAAGCATTTGTTTGTTGCTCGTGAATATGAGAATACACACTGGAAGGTGGAGGAAGTTATGAATTCACTATCCGTTTCAACAGAAACCTGTTTCACAATACGCACAAGCACACGCGAACATACGCGTGCGCGTTCGTGTTTGTGCAAATAAGTAAGCAAGTAAGTAAGTAAGTATATGTAAGTGTAAGTGGTGTGTGTGTGTGTGTGTGTGTGTGGTGTGTGTGTGTGTGTGTGTGTGTGTGTGTGTGTGTGTTTGTGTTGTGTTGTGTTGTGTTGTGTTGTGTTGTGTGTGTTAGTTCTTCAGTTTAGTTTAACGTCTATTCACTGTAAGTGTTATTAGACGGGAAAGAAAAAAACAAACCCATTGATTGTGTGTGTGCGTGTACGTGTACGTCTGTGTGTGTGTGTGTGTGTGTGTGTGTGTGTGTGTGTGTGTGTTGTGTGTGTGTGTGTGTGTGTGTGTGCGTGTGCGTGCGTGCGTGCGTGCGTGCGTGCGTGCGTGTGTGTGTGTGTGTGTGTGTGTGTGTGTGTGTGATGTGTGTGTGTGAGTGTGAGTGTGTGTGTGTGTGTGGGGGGGGGGGGGTGCAAGAGAGAGAGAGAGAGGACTGTTAGGGACAAGAGGGGAAGGTTGGGATGGGTGGTAAGATAGGTAGATATTTACTTATCTAGCCTTTAGTGTATGTTGATCGGGGGAATTAAAGTATATGAAATGAAACAAGTTTTAGTAGAATTGGAAATAATGCAGGGAGATGGGTGGGGGGAGGAGAATTTGCGGGGTGGGGATGGGGGGGGGGGGGGGGGGGGCATCTGGGTGAAAGGAGGACGGAATAGAGGAAGGGAGTGGGAGGGTGGGGGTGGTGGGATAACCATATATATTATATAATGGTAACTCTTTTATATCAATGTCGTACAACACAATTTTAGTTTAAAGTACATCAGAGATAGATACCAGTGGACCGGAATTAAAAATTTCAGAGAACACGCAAAGTAATGAGTGATTATTTAAAATATTTTCAGTGGATACTGGTGTACTGGCTGACAACTGATCTGCTAACTTTCTTAGGAAAAAAGTGCCTAACTCCTGGGCAGTGAAGAAGTAGGTGGTTTACACTTATTTGTTTGCCACATGTGCAATGTATATTTTTTGAGTACTTTGTTCTAAAAGCATTTAATCGGAACTATACATCAAACAAGTAACATGTCTGGAATGCATTACAGATAAATTGTTTAAAAGGATTTCGGATTCGCTACATTCTTTGTGTGTGTGTGTGTGTGTGTGTGTGTGTGTGTGTGTTTTGTTGTGTGTGTGTGCAAGGTGTGGGGCATTATCGGTTATGACTTCGGGACAGACGGAGTACACATAATACGCACATCTATACAGATCAAAGATATGCGGCCTGGTCAAATCGAGAAGAGGTATTCTACTAATTTCTAGTGCGCTTGAACAACGTAAAAAGGGAGACAACACAGATTGCACTGAAGACCATCACTAGTGTCAGTAAAACCCATTCTTCTATTGGCCAAAATATCAACCGGCATATGTGTTGACCTGGATTCTGTGACTTGGCATGTTGCATGGTATACGTGTGGCGACACTTCTGAGGCATTCAGTGATAACATTTAATTCACACACAGTCCCCCATTGGCTTTGCTGAAAGGGAGAGTCTGTCATCTGTCTGTGGATTTCGCGAGTTGACAACAATGGCTGCGGTTCAAAGGCCATGCAGAATCGGCGATGTCGTCGAAGACATTGATACCCGGCGTTGCTTGTATGCATGGACAAAATGGAAGAAAATGTGTTGAAAATGAAAGAGGCAATGTGCAAACACGCGGATGTCGATTTGAGACCGCACATTAAGACACACAAGTGTGCAGAAATTGGCAGAATTCAGGTACGAAGTACTGATGTAGAGAACATGACCTAGGTTTCAGTTTCAAGGATCTATGTACACACAGCGTGCGGTCAAAACCAAATCACATAGGCTGTGAAGTGTAGGCATCAGGCAGTCTCTTTGTACTGCAACTACTATTAATATGGTCTGCTCTTGTACATAATTGTGTGGGTCAACATGGATGTATCACGGACATGTGTTCTTGCATGTTCATGAAGACGTGTAGGGCTATTTATTATGGGCATGTGCACAATTGTCTGCAAGTGTCAGAGGATGATGTGTGTAGAAAATGGCAGTTAAATGACACAGTAAATGTAAACATAAGATGTCCTTTCAGCACCCTTCTAAAAGAACACAAACTGTCCAAAATATTCAACAAAAACACCATTAAACTATCATACTCATACTGTTGCCCAACCTCAAAAAACATAATTGACTCATCTAACAAAATGAAAAGCAACACAAAGAGAAGGGTGCTGAAAGGACATCTTGCAACTGCACCAAAAAAGAACTGTGCCCCCTAAGCAAAAAATGTCTTCACAGCAATATTGTATACCAAGCTACGGTAACATCAGAAAATGAAAAAAGAAACATACATAGGGATTACTGAAAACACTTTCAAAACCCGATACGCAAACCCTAAACAATCATTCAAAAATGAAAAATACAAAAATCAAACAGAACTGAGTAAATACATTTGGAAACTCAAAGATAATAAAAATAGACTAAAGCATATCATGGAAAATCATAAAAAGAGCAACACCATACAACAATATTTCCAAAAAATGCAACCTATGTTCCACAGGAAAATGGTTAATATTATGCAAACCATACTTAGCAACTCTGAACACAAAAAAGTAGAAATAGTGAATAATTGCAGGCACAAGTGGAAATCTTTGCTAGCACATTCCACCTGAACAGGCCCTAACAAAAAAAAAAAAAAAAAAAAAAAAAAAAACCAACCACACACACACACACATACACAGGCCCCACGTGCAGCAAACGAAACCCGCACACACAGAGACAAGATCAGGTCCCGCACGCCATAAAAGACCGCTGGCGTGCCACAAAAAAGTCATCCTGAGGAGAGGACATATCTTGAAACAAGCTTGTAGATGAATTTTAGCACTTCATTTTAATAATATTTTTAACAAATGTTGCTCCCCAAGGGGTTGAGCTTTTTCAGATTTTTTAAGGACGTTTTTATACTGTTTATGATATGTATATATATATATATATATATTATATATATATATATATATATATATATATATATATATATTATTAAAACCAATATGATAGGAACTTTGGTGAATTATGAAAATTTATGGTGAGCCTATATGCTCTCAGATTGTGACTTAGAGTGGGACTACTTAGTGAGCACTGCAGATGAAAGCATGGCTAACTGGGTCTGGGCTGTGAGTTTGATGGATTGATTGATTGATTAATTCTCAAGAGTAACAGATAAGCAGGAAGATGCTTTCTTCATCTGGCCTTTGTCCCTTCAGGGACTAAGCATACTAAGACATTGACACTGTTATTAAAACTGATTAACAAAGCGCTGATGATTCATAAAGTATCATAAAAGAAAACATATGTACACACTAGAATTAGAAAGTGACTTAGTGTGGGACAACTTTGTGTTGCAGATGAAGGCAAGGGCAGCAGGTGTGTGCTGTGAGATAGTGACTTAGTGTGGGACAACTTTGTGTTGCAGATGAAAGCAGAGGTAGCAGGTGTGTGCTGTGAGATAGTGACTTAGTGTGGGACAACTTTGTGTTGCAGATGAAGGCAGGGGCTGTGGGTCACAGGGTGTGTGCTGTGAGATAGTGACTTAGTGTGGGAGAACTTTGTGTTGCAGATGAAAGCAGGGGTAGCAGGTGTGTGCTGTGAGATAGTGACTTAGTGTGGGACTACACCGTGTTGCAGATGAAGGCAGGGGCAGCAGGTGTGTGCTGTGAGATAGTGACTTAGTGTGGGACAACTTTGTGTTGCAGATGAAGGCAGGGGTAGCAGGTGTGTGCTGTGAGATAGTGACTTAGTGTGGGACAACTTTGTGTTGCAGATGAAGGCAGGGGTAGCAGGTGTGTGCTGTGAGATACTCAGATAGTGACTTAGTGTGGGACAACTTTGTGTTGCAGATGAAGGCAGGGGCTGTGGGCCTGTGCTGTCAGACGGTGACCGAGGCAGAGGCCATGGTGGCTGGAGGCGTTCCTGATGTCTTCATTTCAAACGAGGTAAACATGGGACATGTGTTTACAGGACATCAAGACAGTATAATCTTTGGACACAGTGCACAGAGTTTGGATGCCAAGAACAGAATCGAACCTGAAATTCCCACATGTTTACCGTTAGTGCTTTGACAAACAACAGAATAAAGTTAAGACTTTCACACCTGACCATGGATATGATACAGGGATCGTAAGGAATGACGACAAGAGCGGAAAAAAGGTAAAGGAGTAACGTCGGGAATGATTTTGTTATATCAGGGAAAATTGAGTAGTGTTTTAATAAACCTGAATGGAAATTGAAAGCTTTCCAGGTCAAAGAGAAACGATGGATCAAACAGAAAGTAATATGCACATGTATGTGTGAGTGTGTGTGTGTGTGTGTGTGTGTGTGTGTGTGTGCGTGTGTGTGTGTGTGTGAGGGAGAGAGTGTGTGCGTATGTGTGTGTGCGTGTGTGTGTATAGTATGTGTTTGAAGGAGAGAGTGTGTGCGTGTGTGTGTGTGTGTGTGAAGGAGAGAGTGTGTGTGTATGTGTGAAAGTGTGTGTGTGTGTGTGTGTGCGTGTGTGTGTGTGTGTGTGTGTGTATGTGTGTGTGTGTGTGTGTGTGCATGAGTCTGTGTGTGGTCATTGAAGCTCCAACGAAAGAGGAAGCCAACGGAACTGTGCGTTGGAAAATGTGTGGAGGTAGAAGGGGGAAGTGAGAATGGATGGGTGTGTTTAACCATGTATAAATCAGAAAAGCATGTGCTATGAATTGACCGCTTTGTTCTATAGCCAGTCTGATTTTGTATTTATAACCTTTGTGATGATGATTATAATTGTGTCAGCATGTGTGAGTGTGTGTGTGTGTGTGTGTGTGTGTGTGTGTGTGTGTGTGTGTGTGTGTGTGTGTGTGTGCGCGCGTGCGTGTGTGTGTGTGTGTGTGCGCCAGTAGATGGTGGGGGAGGGGGGGGGGGGGGAGTGTGTAAGAAGTTAAGTGTGTTTTCGGGTGTTAAATGGTAAATATTTTACAAGATTTTGTCCATGGTTTAGCTCGCTGTCTCTGTCCGTCTGTTTTTCTCTCCCTCTCTCTCTGTCTCTCTCCTCCTCCACTCCTTCTCTCTCTGTCTCTCTCTCTCTCTCTCTCTCTGTTGTCTGTCTGTCCCTGCCTGACTATCTATCGCTCTATGACGTATGAGTCTCTCTCTTTGGAGTCTTTCTCACCTTCACTATGTCTGTCTCTAACTCGCATGCTCTCTTCCTCCCCCTTTTGGCTTGTCTCTGGTGTATGGGAGGGGGGCGGGGGTGGGGTGGAGGTTAGAGGGGTTTGGAGGAGGGGGGGAGAGAGAGAGTGATGTGGGTTTGGGCGCACAGTGCACACACATGTTGGGTGTGTGTGTGTGTGTGTTTGGAAGTGGGGTGGAGGGGGGGGGGGGGGGGGGTTAAATGTTTTGGTATGGATTTGTATGGGTATAAATGTCTAAAATTTTGTACATGTGACCAGCCGCCGTGGCGAAGTGGTTAGTGTCGCGGACTCCCGGCTGGGAGGTCGTGGGTTCGAATCCCATCAGAGTCATGTGGGTTTTTCTGCCCGACCGGCTCCTACCCAGAGTTGAGTTTGCTGCGGACTCAGTTGGGAAGACTGGGACCACACAGTCGAGTTTCATCCACTTAATGGATGCGTTTCTGAGAGTGTTGCTCAAATTTCCTGACCAATACTGCAGGTGCCTGTATCTCTCGGGCCTGGTTGACGCCGGGATATATTATGAAAGGAAGCGTAGAGTACAGCCCTGTCATGTAGTCTCAGACCGAAATGGAAATCCGTAGCATCATCTTGATCATCCTCATTCTCATCGATCAGCATAAAAAAAGTCTCAAATTCTGTGGCCCTTCACGCCCTGCTCTCATGGTGACCTCAATTTCGATGTCCTCTCCAAGTTTGTGGTCTTGGTTTGGTTCCGTCGGGGTCCCCGGTATCGGCGAGTCCATGGGGGCTGTCGTTGGACGGACGTGGTGGCGCCCTCCGGAGTGAGAGCTCACTCACGCCGGCTCCGCGACTAAGCAATTATTGTCGTCAGTAGGGGGCTTAGTAGGTGGTGTCCTGCGTATGTTAGATCAGAACAGGCGCCACTGAACACCACCGAAGTGACTCGGCAGCAGTGCAGTGTCTCCTCCGGTGGGTTGCCTCTTGACGACTTGACATTGACTGCTCCTTGTGGATTGCCGGTGCCGGTGCTGCGGCGGGGCCGACCGGGCTGTGGCTGTGGACGGGGTGTTGGAATGAGCGGCGTGGGTGCACTGTCTCTGAGGTGGCGCAGAGGTTGGGACAGCAAAAAAAAAAAAAAAAAAAAAAAAAATTGTACATGTACATAAACCACATTGGAAAAGATGTCGTGATTTTGTTTAGAGGCCTGTCTTACCCACAGATTGATAAATTTAATATTAATGTTGAATTGTTTGTATTTGTGTTTTATGTGCCTGCAAAAGCATTTTCCTTGTGCATATCATATGGGGATATAATAAAAGTCTGAAGGCTGAAAATAGCAAAAATCAGCCAGAGAAGTGTAAGGTTAACAGAACCTTCCAGCCTGCATAAATTAAGTTGAAACATATCTTGCTCTTTTCCACTCCCACATTTGTTACACTTCATCAGCACCTGAGTAATTACAGACCTTTGCTTTTAACATCATAGTTAAATTTTCCTCTTTGGGGGCTCACTGTCTTGAAAGACGTCAGACAATTTGAAACAATGTTCCTGTGATAATAACGTTGCCATGCTTGTCATGTTGGGGAAGTTTCATGAGAGTTAATACTGAGAAATTATAGTTTTGCTTCAAGAGATTATGAAATGAAAGATATGTGACTGGGTAATCTAAGGAATGAAGCCATATTAAATAAATCTCCATAGTCAGCTGAGCGATGAATAACATGACTTGATTTAACGAGGCGACAGGTGTTCATGTTTGGGTCAGTGCCAGTTCAAGTGTGGAACTTCAAAACATCATGATGCACACCACATGTGGAGCAAGTTCAGATAAATGTAAGGTCAGGTGATGCTTGCAGCTTGCAGGTAATTGGTCTCCAGATCACTATCATCACTGATGTTTTCATCTAGAAAAAAATCACACTAAAAAGCTTTGTTTGTTCATATCAGATATAATGTCATGTCATATTCTCTCTCAGGAGACGACAGTGTCATTAAAAGATGTTTCTTTGTCAATGCCAAAGAGTAGATATTCTCTATGTTGATATCCTCTTTACTCCATTTCCAGGGATAGGTAGCGAACTAGGTTGTGTTGGGTTATGTGTTAGTAACTGCAGTTTATCTGACATTACTAAGACTTTGTTAGAGTGAAAGGTTATGTGTTAGTAACTGCAGTTTATCTGACATTACTAAGACTTTGTTAGAGTGAAGAAGGGACTAGGACACCATGAAAGATCATTACGATGGTTTCTTAATGACAAGCCTTCGTAAACCATGAAAGATCATTTCGATGGTTTCTTAACGACAAGCCTTCGTAAACCATGAAAGATCATTTCGATGGTTTCTTAACGACAAGCCTTCGTAAACCATGAAAGATCATTTCGATGGTTTCTTAACGACAAGCCTTTGTAAACCATGAAAGATCATTACGATGGTTTCGTAACGACAAGCCTTTGTAAACCATGAAAGATCATTACGATGGTTTCTTAACGACAAACCTTTGTAAACCATGAAAGATCATTTCGATGGTTTCTTAACGACAAGCCTTTGTAAAACCATGAAAGATTATTACAGCTTTTTCTTTTTGACAAGCCATCTCAAAATTTATCCTGCTGCAGCCTACCGACTGGAAATCCCCAGTGTCTATTTTTAGCGTCCACAGCCTGCGGCCTGTCACTCAGGCCTGATGGGAGATTCTCCATCCCACATCACAGTCTGGACTGCACTGGCCCACCCCAAATGATGGCCCACCCCAAATGATGGCCCCACTCCAAATGATGGCCCACCCCAAATGATGGCCCACCCCAAATGATGGCCCCACCCCAAATGATGGCCCACCCCAAATCAGGGTTAAACCAGTGGAGCTGATTTTGGCATTGCATAAAAAATATGAACAATTATGGGGATGTTTCTCTGGTAACATATGCGAATATCAGAAGGCTTAACTACATTCGATAGCTCCAGAGTAATGAAGAATTGATTTTCAGTTTTCTGTTGATTTCTGTGAACATAATTTGGTGTGACCAGATGATTGGGAAAAAAACAAGTTGCGGAATTAATTGTCAGTTTTCTGTGGATTTCTGTGAACATGACATGGTGTGACCAGATGATAAGGCAAAACAAGTTGCGGAATTAATTGTCAGTTTCCTATTGATTTCTGCGAACATGAGTTGGTGTGACCAGGTGATGGGGAAAAACAAGTTGCAGAATTAATTGTCAGCTTTGTATGGATGTCTGAACATGACATGGTGTGACTAGGTGATAGGGAAAAACAAGTTGCGGAATTCATTGTCAGTTTTATATGGATGTCTGTGAACACGATTTGGTGTGACCAGGTGATGGGGAAAAACAAGCTGCGTCGCGTGGCCTCCCTGGCGAAACAGGCTGTGATATCTGTGTGCGTTGACGACGCGGCCAACCTGCAGGAGGTGAACGACGCTGCCCAGGAGATGGGAGTGGTGTTGCACGTGGTCATTGAGGTGGACATTGGAGGTCTGAGGTAACGATGTCTTCAGCAGTGCAAATTTTTTACTGTGAACCTCTTGATAATCGCCCCACTGTGTTAAATTTTCTCCTCACAACCACCAAAAAAAACCCTCAAATGATGGATCAATTCTCTCACACTGTAATACTATTTTTGAACTCGGTCAAATAACCCCTTTGGATTCTGACTAGCAACTGATTTATCCAAAGTGTATATCAACTCTGGGGTAAACTGTTGACAAGATAAGTGATTTGGACAACTCTGTGGTAAACTGTTGACAAGACAAGTGATTTGGACAACTCTGTGGTAAACTGTTGACAAGAGAAGTGATTTGGACAACTCTGTGGTAAACTGTTGACAAGAGAAGTGATTTGGACAACTCTGTGGTAAACTGTTGACAAGATAAGTGATTTGGACAACTCTGGTAAACTGTTGACAAGACAAGTGATTTGGACAACTCTGTGGTAAACTGTTGACAAGACAAGTGATTTGGACAACTCTGTGGTAAACTGTTGACAAGATAAGTGATTTGGACAACTCTGTGGTAAACTGTTGACAAGAGAATGATTTGGACAACTCTGTGGTAAACTGTTGACAAGATAAGTGATTTGGACAACTCTGTGGTAAACTGTTGACAAGATAAGTGATTTGGACAACTCTGTGGTAAACTGTTGACAAGAGAAGTGATTTGGACAACTCTGTGGTAAACTGTTGACAAGAGAAGTGATTTGGACAACTCTGTGGTAAACTGTTGACAAGAGAAGTGATTTGGACAACTCTGTGGTAAACTGTTGACAAGATAAGTGATTTGGACAACTCTGTGGTAAACTGTTGACAAGATAAGTGATTTGCTCATTCTTCATTGTCGTTGTCCTGAGTGGTGTGTATCTTGCCTGAAGAAGACCTAAGAGGTTGAAACGCGTCGTGTTTTGTCTTGTGATTCATTTGTCAGTGTTGTCTGGCAGAGTTATTTCAAATACTTTGTAAGATTTGTTTAGATTCCTGCCTGCAGTCGCCTCTTTTTGTAACTCACATGTTTTACTAAGGACACATACACATCACATGTATATGTTTGCATTTGAACAGATAAAAATACCAATGAGTTTTTTTGTTTTTTTTTGCAGATGTGGAGTAGAGCCAGGGGAAGAGGTGGTCAAACTAGCTAAACTGGCATCGTCTCTCCCCTGTGTTTCCTTCAAAGGTCTACACTGCTACAATGGGTCTGTCTCACTTCCATTCTTGATTCTCGGATCCTTAATCATAGAGAAAATAAACATTCGATCGATGATTAATTAATCATAGCAAAAATGTACATTCAATCCATGATGAATTAATCATAGTGAAAATAAGCATTGAATCGGTGATGAAAGAAATGACAGTAAGAGAAAAGAAAGTAATGAAAATGAAAATGTACACTATGTTTGCACCACGTGTCTGTCACAGCCTTGGGCATTTTCTTCAGTACATTCAGTACCAAATGTAGCAACATGAAAATGAGCATGGAAAGTAATAGTGACTGAGTGGTATTATGGTGCACTTTACAATATAGACGCACATGCATGCACGCATGCACGCAGGCCACACACACACACACACACACACACACACACACACACACACACACACATTTTACTGTCTGATATTTTCTAAGACACATTATTGTCTGATATTTTCTTTGGCAGTATCATTTATTAGACAGCGTTTTGTTCCGTCTTTATGTATATTTCATTGCTTCATTTCTGAGGAAAAAAAAAAGTCTCAGAATATGATAGTCTGTGTGTGGTATGTTCATATTTTTTGTTCTTCATTTGAAGCTGCAGGTTTATTGGAATACTTGCGACTTTTACTACTCCAGCTATGTTCTAATGTATGAAATGGGGTATGTGTGCAGAATGAATCAACATGTGAGATCACATGAGGATCGAAAGAACAATGTGAATAAACTTGTGGATCAGACCAGAAAAGCTTTAGCGGTGGGTCTGCATGACGGGAGGAGAGATGGGAAAGGGCAGAGAGGCACAGGGAAGGAACGAAGGGAACAAACCTAAAGACTTCAAGCTAGCTGGATATAGCGTTTCGTTCATGTGCTATTAAAAGATTACAGTCAAGTACTGATTGGTTGCATATTCATTGAAGAGCAGTCTTCTGTTTGAATATGTAGTAAGATGCCTGAAAAGAAGTCCAGATTTTTGCGTGCGTGATTATGATTTCTTCAACTTGTACTGACTAGCAACCGTAGATTGATAAGCCTTTTCATGATTTCTTCAACTTGTACTGACTAGCAACCGTAGATTGATAAGCCTTTTCATGATTTCTTCAACTTGTACTGACTAGCAACCGTAGATTGATAAGCCTTTTCATGATTTCTTCAACTTGTACTGACTAGCAACCGTAGATTGATAAGCCTTTTCATGATTTCTTCAACTTGTACTGACTAGCAACCGTAGATTGATAAGCCTTTTCATGATTTCTTCAACTTGTACTGACTAGCAACCGTAGATTGATAAGCCTTTTCATGATTTCTTCAACTTGTACTGACTAGCAACCATAGATTGATAAGCCTTTTCCATGAAGAAGTGTGTACTGATATCTGATGAGTTGACTGTTTATGTCTGTTACATTGGTGCAGTTCAAAATATGAGTGAGTGTGGTATTATGACTAGTGTGTTTTGTGTATACATGAATTGTGTGTGTATGTGTGTAGGACTAAAATCATACAACCAAACCAGTACATATGCATTTATGTTGATGCATGTGTGAAAAAGAGAGTGTGTGAGTTTGTGTGTTTGTGAGTGCTTGTGTGTTTGTGTGTGTGTGTGCATGCATGTGTGTGTGTGTGTGTGTGTGTGTGTGTGTACGTGCATGCATGCATACATGCGGGTGATATGTGATTATGCAAGTTCATTCTTTAGTTTAACATCTTTTGATCTGAAGTTACATTAGACCATAAGTGATATTTGTGTACAAACGGATGCATGGGTAATAATGTGTATGTGTGCACACAGGCACTGAAGTCTGCAGGGATAGAGTGCAGCTACGTCACCGGCGGAGGAACTGGCTCCTTCCACTTCGAGGCAGCCAGCGGGGTCTTCACAGAAGTACAGCCTGTATCCTTTCTGCTGGCCATTCTGTGCTTCTGCCAACCACCTTGATTGATATCCACCGTCATAACACAGTGACAGAGTTGCAGGTTGCATGCTGGGAGGTTCTCTCCAGTCAGTTCTTAACGACAAGAGATGAGTTTAATGTGAGGCTGGTATCTTTAAAGACCAGGACAGCACAGTCGAGTTTCACCCACCTAAAGGATGGCATTTCACAGCAGTAAGTTCCCAAACCAGCAGCGTTCTCTGGCTGATGCAGTAGTCTGTCATGAAGGTAGTTTAATGTCCAGCCTGGGTTTGCAGTCCCTGTAGCTGTCCATGTGCCTTATGCAGCCCTTTTTACCCATACGATTTGGCCCTTATGTTGTACACATATTTGGTGAAAATACAATAAACCAAAAGAAATATGTCAACAACAAAAAATTCTAGAAACGAAGTTCTTGAGCAGTAATCACACCTGCAATAGTTGACCGACAGGAGCTCTGATCAAAGACCAACAACTCTTACTAACTTCCACGTGTGGAATTGCCTCAGGCTGTGCTGTGGTTTTACCAACGTGTCCTGAAACCTCGGAAAAAAAAACGACGAGAAGGCATGAGTTAGTACCAAAGTATGCTGATGAATTGAGTTTGAATGTAATTTGTGTGAGAAAGAGCCTTTTTTGCCTGTAATTAATGCGAGATCAGATGGCTCAGAAGAAGCCTTTGTAGTGTGATGGCAGGTGAAAAGGAATGCCCACCCACCCCCTCCCCATTCCTGCTTTTGCAAAGATCTGGAATTGTGTTCGCACTCTTGTTAGAAAATGCGCTCGTTTTTGTTGAAAAATTCGCCAGCTGCAGTTTTAAGGTAAACAGGTTTGCTTGTGTGTTTGGTATTTGCTGGTGAGTCAAGGCAAGTGTTGAAGACTTTGAAATGTCCAGGTTTGGTATTTGCTGGTGAGTCAAGGCAAGTGTTGAAGACTCTTTGAAATGTCCAGGTTTGGTATTTGCTGGTGAGTCAAGGCAAGTGTTGAAGACTCTTTGAAATGTCCAGGGGAAAATTTTTTGTCTTTGCTGTTTCTCACCACTTTAATTAGGAACAGATGGAACGAAACAGTATGATTACAAACAATAGATGAACAGGAGAACTGTTTGTAAAAAAAAAAGTTGGACTGAGCACAGGGTTTGTTGGGAAAGTGGGAAGGTGAAAGTTTACATCTCATCAGCACCACCAGCGTGTTGGGTTTTCAAGCCTGACGTCTTACTACCATAGTGTGTTGAGCTGCCATGGGGCTCCCTGTGTTGTTGAGGTAGTACCCAGTGGTGTTGAGGTAATGCCCCGTGTTGTTGAGGTAAACCCAGTGGTGTTGAGGTACTGTGTTCTGTCCAGTGGTGTTGAGGTAATGCCCAGTGGTGTTTGAGGTACTGTGTTTTGTCCAGTGGTGTTGAGGTAATGCCCAGTGGTGTTGAGGTACTGTGTTCTGTCCAGTGGTGTTGAGGTAATGCCCATTGGTGTTGCGGTAATGCCCAGTGGTGTTGAGGTACTGTGTTCTGTCCAGTGGTGTTGAGGTAATGCCCAGTGGTGTTGAGGTTTCTGTGTTTTGTCCAGTGGTGTTGAGGTAATGCCCAGTAGTGTTGAGGTACTGTGTTCTGTCCAGTGGTGTTGAGGTAATGCCCAGTGTTGTTGAGGTAATGCCCAGTGTTGTTGAGGTAATGCCCAGTGGTGTTGAGGTAATGCCCAGTGTTGTTGAGGTAATGCCCAGTGTTGTTGAGGTAATGCCCAGTGGTGTTGAGTAATGCCCAGTGGTGTTGAGGTAATGCCAGTGGTGTTGAGGTACTGTGTTCTGTCCAGTGGTGTTGAGGTAATGCCCAGTGTTGTTGAGGTAATGTCCAGTGTTGTTGAGGTAATGCCCAGTGTTGTTGAGGTAATGCCCAATGGTGTTGAGGTACTGTATTATGTCCAGTGTTGTTGAGGTACTGTATTATGTCCAGTGTTGTTGAGGTACTGTATTCTGCCCAATGGTGTTGAGATACTGTGTTCTGTCCAGTGTTGTTGAGGTAAACCCCAGTGGTGTTGAGGTACTGTGTTCTGTCCAGTGGTGTTGAGGTAAAGTCCAGTGGTGTTGAGGTACTGTGTTCTGACCAGTGGTGTTGAGGTAATGCCCAATGGTGTTGAGGTAAACCCCAGTGGTGTTGAGGTACTGTGTTCTGGCCAGTGGTGTTGAGGTAATGCCCAATGGTGTTGAGGTAAACCCCAGTGGTGTTGAGGTACTGTGTTCTGTCCAGTGGTGTTGAGGTAATGCCCAATGGTGTTGAGGTAACCCCAGTGGTGTTGAGGTAAACCCCAGTGGTGTTGAGGTACTGTGTTATGACCAGTGGTGTTGAGGTAATGCCCAATGGTGTTGAGGTAAACCCCAGTGGTGTTGAGGTACTGTGTTCTGTCCAGTGGTGTTGAGGTAATGCCCAGTGGTGTTGAGGTACTGTATTCTGTCCAGTGGTATTGAGGTAATGCCCAGTGTGTTGAGGTACTGTGTTCTGTCCAGTGGTGTTGAGGTACTGTGTTCTGTCCAGTGGTATTGAGGTACTGTGTTTTTGTCCAGTGGTATTGAGGTAATGCCCAGTGGTGTTGAGGTCTGTGTTTTGTCCAGTGGTATTGAGGTAATGCCCAGTGGTGTTGAGGTAATGTATTCTGCCCAGTGGTGTTGAGGTACTGTGTTCTGTCCAGTGTTGTAGAGGTAAAGTCCAGTGGTGTTGAGGTACTGTGTTCTGTCCAGTGTTGTAGAGGCAAAGTCTAGTGGTGTTGAGGTACTGTATTCTGTCCAGTGTTGTAGAGGCAAAGTCTAGTGGTGTTGAGGTACTGTATTCTGTCCAGTGGTATTGAGGTAATGCCCAGTGTTGTTGAGGTACTGAGGACTGCCCTGTGTTGTTGAGGTAGTATGGACTATCCAGTGCTGTTGAGCTAGAACTCTTGCATTTTCATAGTCTTCATCACCAACCTCTTTGATCTTTAAATTAGTGTCAAAAAGAAAAAAGAAAGAAACTTAACTGCCTGAAGGGGTCTTACATCATGATGGACGCAGACTATGCCAGAAACCTGACTGCTGATGGGAACTTCTCTCGGAGTTCCGGCAGAGCCTGTTTGTGCTGACTACTGTTCAGAGTGCCGCCGTAAGTATGGCCGACATGGAAACCTGTAGTTTACCATTATTTCAGCGTACCTCTGGACATTGTAGAATTTGTTACAGTTTTCTTTGTTTGTTTGTGTGGGTGTGTTCTTTGAGATCACAGTTTCTGACATGTCAGCTGTTGCAGACCTGACTACTGCTACGATTCGGCCGTAGCAACTACGTATTTGAGTGGTCTGCTACGGAGCTACGACGAGCGATAATTTTGCTACGGTTTTTTCAAAGTTGAAGTCGATCATGGCGTTTTAGTAGATTTTGCGCTTAGTGAGGCGAGCAGTTCCGTTAGACGCGAGTGTTGAGCGGACACGGTTTTCCTGTTCCTATCGCGCATGCGTGCAAGTCATTCAGTCTCTTCGAATCGATAATGGCGGCACCGGCGAGCGAAAGCGATTGTGAGATTTCAACACCTCCACGACCTGGTGAAAGACGGTGTCTCGATGGAAGTGAAAGCGGGCCGAGCAAATGTAAACGTAAAAGAGTTCGTGCGGCAGAGCAGACGTTTAGGCAAAGTTACACGGAAGAATGGCCATGCATAGTGAACAGGGGCCGGATAGCTCAGTTGGTAGAGCGCCGGACTCGTGATCCTGGGTTGCGGGTTCGAATTTCGGTATAGGGGGATTTTTCCCTCGGAGTTAACATTGGTTCTGACTCCATTCCCCATATAGTCATTCGGATGGGACTATAAACCGAGGTCTAGTCTGTGTCACATGCACTAAGATCATTCACGGACTCTAAAGATCCCGATGCTCATGTCCTAAGACGGGTGAGTACCGGCTACACGAAAATACACAATGCATGCAACCTGTGTGTCAGAATAGTCTACGTAAAGACTGTGGGCACGGGGCAGGTTAAACATCCCCATCTGGAAGAAGAACAGTCATAATGGCGATTCACACTATGCCTACTGTAATTTGTGCAAAGTTCAGTAATGAGCTCAAAATTGAGTTTGTCATATGTTGTAAGGTAGTTTCTCTCTCTCTCTCTCTCTCTCTCTCTCTCTCTCTCTCTCTCTCAAGGAAATGAAGGTAGTATTTACTATTATTAAAGCAAAGAAACATAGTTTTTCATTTATGATTAGATAGCAGTAGTTTGAAACGAGCCCGCGGTAGTTTGAAACCTGGCCGAGGTAGTGGCTACTGGTTAGAGGGTCTTGCTACTGGAAACAGAAGTCTGTGCTACTGGAAATGGTTTGCTGATGTAGTCAGGTCTGGCTGTTGTTGTTGTTGTTATGATCTGGTGACTAGGTAGCGAAACACTTCCATGCTATCCAGCGTGGACACTGCCGGATTATTCTGCAGTTTCTGTTTGCTTACATTGCCTTTATATGTATTTTTTCTGTTTTGCTTACATTACCTTCATTTGTATTTTTTCTGTTTTGCTTACATTACCTTCATATGTATTTTTTCAGTTTGCTTACATTGCCTTTTTATGTATTTTTTGTTGACATGTACATGTTGTTTTTTTTTAGTTAAAAAATTTGTGTGAAAGAATCTGGGACCAAGAAATGGAAACTCAATAGCAGGCATTCTAAACACAGCCTGATCCTGTCAGCCTTGAGGATGTCAATAGTGAGGCTTTCAAGTCAGAAGCTGTGTTTGCTGTTTGTTGGTCCCATTTGTCTGTGTGAGTGTGTGTGTGTATATGTGTGTGTGTGTGTGTGTGTGTGTGTGTGCAGTGTTTTTTTAAAAAACTTATTCAAGATGTCGGCTTTCTTTCCTTTTCCAGTCTCGTCATGGTCTGCTCATTGAGGCCTGACAGAGATGAGAAGTTTGACGGCAGTGTCTGCTCTTCTTGCAGGCCGATGGAAGCAGGGTGGTGGTGGATGCCGGAATGAAGGCGGTCAGTCTGGACTCTGGGGTGCCCCTGGTGAGTGGCAGGGGTTCTGTGTTGGCAGCAGTTATAGCATGTGATCCACGTTCTCCCTTCCAGGAGAAGGTTACAAGTTCTGTGGGCATTCAAAATATGGAACAGCCTATCGCCTGTTATACCTCCCCCCCCCTCCTCTCCCCATCTTCCTCTCACCCCTGCCTCGTGTGCTTCCTGATGAATCAAACTTGTTTCACTCTCAACAGTTTTTGAGATTTTTGCATTTGGCATGAAGATATTCTTTTTTTCATAACATTCTGTGCAATACTCCTAACTTTAATATTTTTGTGATGAATGTGTCCATTTGGGGGTTTTAGGCGATACATTGCTTCAGATAACAAAAATGTTGTTTTAAATACCATAATTCCGGAAGAAAACTGTCGACCACTGGTGATCAAAATTCAAGGGAAAGAACTGAAGAGAGTTAACAGAGTACACATTTCAGTTATGAACAAATAGTGCAGACTTTGTGTAGTAATCCCATGTGGAACTCTTACCACTCTGAGAAAAGATAGATGATTGTCTGCAAGCTATTGTATTGTATTTACATCTACATTCATTAAATAGGTGGTTGTCTGCAAGTTATTGTAATTTATTTACATTTATATTCATTGAATAGGTGATTGTCTGCAAGCTATTGTATTGTATATACATCCACATTCATTAAATAGGTGATCGTCTGCCAGCTATTGTATTGTATTTACATCCACATTCATTAGACAGATGATTGTCTGCAAGCTATTGTATTGTATTTACATCCACATTCATTAAATAGGTGATTGTCTGTAAGCTATTGTATTGTATTTACATCTACATTCATGAAATAGGTGATTGTCTGCAAGCTATTGTATTGTATTTACATCCACATTCATGAAATAGGTGATTGTCTGCAAGCTATTGTATTGTATTTACATCCAGATTCATTCCAGCTGACAGTCGGATGGGATGGGATAGGATTGGATGGATATATGAGATGAGATGAGATAAGATTAGATGAGATAGGATAAGACAGATAGATGTGCATATTTGTTTCCATTGTTGTCTGACCTAGCAGCAGGAGACAAAAGCCACACAAAGACCAAAAGCTTCAAAACAGAACATGGCAACAAATTGACCGCTCCCTGTGAACTGTCCTTGTGATGTGATAGATGTCCACACACAGATGTTTATCATGATTCCTTGTGATGTGGTAGATGTCCACACACAGATGTTTATCATGATTCCTTGTGATGTGATAGATGTCCACACACAGAGATGTTTATCATGCGTCCTTGTGATGTGATAGATGTCCACACACAGATGTTTATCATGATTCCTTGTGATGTGATAGATGTCCACACACAGATGTTTATCATGCTTCCTTGTGATGTGATAGATGTCCACACACAGATGTTTATCATGATTCCTTGTGATGTGATAGATGTCCACACACAGATGTTTATCATGCGTCCTTGTGAAGTGATAGATGTCCACACAGATGTTTATCATGATTCCTTGTGATGTGATAGATGTCCACACACAGATGTTTATCATGCATCCTTGTGATGTGATAGATGTCCACACAGATGTTTATTATGATTCCTTGTGATGTGATAGATGTCCACACACAGATGTTTATTATGATTCCTTGTGATGTGATAGATGTCCACACACAGATGTTATACATGCGTCCTTGTGATGTGATAGATGTCCACACACAGATGTTTATCATGCTTCCTTGTGATGTGATAGATGTCCACACAGATGTTTATCATGATTCCTTGTGATGTGATAGATGTCCACACACAGATGTTTATCATGCTTCCTTGTGATGTGATAGATGTCCACACACAGATGTTTATCATGCTTCCTTGTGATGTGATAGATGTCCACACACATGTTTATGTCAGCTGGTGCACACTGTTCTGTATTATGGGATGTTTTTCTCATACCGCTAGCTTGGCCAAGTATACTTACCATGTCAAACTGGTGCAAGCTACAGCAGTTGATAAGCTCTCTTTGGCCGAATTTTCAAAGCTAATGCAGTGTTAAGACCCCATGCTCACTATCTTCCGTCACCAAGAGACAGTAAGACAGTAAGAGGTGGCTTGTGGTTCATCAGTCTCTTACCACAGGTCTTCAGTTCAGTTTGTAAGAGCACTTGTATATAGATTTGTATGAGTGTGTGTACACCTTTGTATGGATATGTAACATGTTGTGTATTATATCTATGAGCATATGAATTTGTATGAATATGTATTATGTTGTGCATTATGTGTACACCTTTGTATGGATATACAGCCCTGATGTGGCCCTTTGCGGTCGGCTGGGCTATAAACAACATTATCTTTTTTTTTTTTTTTTTTTTCACGTTTTTAATAAAAAAATATAGAGATTACAAAAGCGCATAAAGGGGACAGTGCGCCAAGTCATATGTACATTGACATCATTTCTGTAAGTTAATGGCATATGTCCAAAACAGTTTTTTCAAAACAAAAAAAAAGCAAGACAAACAAGATATACATAGACACGTAATATATGTTTAGACGACAGAAAAAAGAAAAAAAAAAAAAGTGGGAAAGGAAAAAAAGAAAAAAGAGTGACATCATCGTTTGCGAGATTTAACTTTTTGCTTCTCCTCTCCTTACTCACTCTCTCCATTTCAGAGGGAGGTTGTGGAAAAAAGGAGACTGGGCATATGGAAATGTGTATTAGATCAAGATCTTAAAGAAGTGTTTTCTTAAAGAATCATTGGCCTATAGTTGTTCCATGCAGCATGAAAATGATTTAGATTGTTGTTGACTTTAGCATTAAACAATTCGATTTTATATCTATTGCTCAATTGGCTCTGAAAAATTGAAGCATTTGGTCTACGTGTTTCGATTTTGCACTTATATATATGAAATTTAGCTAGCATAATAATAAAATCAAAAACTGTCTCTGTTTTCACACGTTGATCTATTCCAAGAATAGCGATATCTCGTGTGATTTTGATGTTAGTTGTGTTTCGGCATTTTTCATTAAATAACTTTTCAACTTCTTTCCAAAACGTTTGAGCGTGGTTACACATCCATAAAAAGTGTTGGATCGAATCTCCTCTTCGTTACAGAAAGTACAACTTGTCGTGTTTGTTAGGCCCACAGCATTTAAGACAATATTTGTACCAATAATTCTGTGTATGATTCGAATTTGAAGCCATTTTAATTTTATATCCTTGATTTTGTGGACATGAGTAAATACTTTATTCCAATGGATTTCAGAATTCAGTTTGTTTAGCCATTTGGAGCAGCAATTTGGTTTGCGCTCATCTCGAATGAAAATTTCATAGAACCGTTTGGCTCCTTTATTTTCTTTCATTATAATATTCAAAGCCTTCGGTGTGTTATGATTTATGTCTGTGTTATTATCTATTTTGATACTTGTTTTCCTTACGAATTGTTTCATTGAAGAAATCCATCCATTGTATGAGATAAAATCAATGGCGTAGTCAACATTAATGCTAAATTCTCTAAAGCTCATAAATTGTCCATTTTGTTTCAGAAAGTGTTTTATTGCGAATATTCCTTTCTCAATTAACTTATTTTGCTTGATAACCGCATTTCCTACTTTTATCATATCATTGTAAAATACGGGTTCAACAAGTAGTTCATTTAATGTCTCAGGTGTCACACACAGACAATTCCCAATAGGCTGTAAACGTGTCTTTCCAAAACAAATTAATACTTGTGTATCCAGAACCGTACCCTGGTCCATAATTTTCGATTCTATCACTGAAAGGGTATATGATTTAAAACGATGTTCTTCCATTTATGATTTGTGGTTTTAAGTTTCTTTATCCACAGAAGTTTCAAAGCATTAATGTATTTTTTTTATATCAGGTATGTTTAAACCACCTTGTTTCACAGTCTTCACTGTTGTTTTCCTGCTTATTCTATCTTGTTTGCCATTCCAAACGAAGCTGAAACACATCTTTTGAACTTTTTTAATTAAAAGGTCAGGAGGGTTAGGTAGCAAAATCCAGAGGTGTATAAGTTTTGATAGAATAAGGGACTTGAGAACAGCAACTCTTCCAACTGGCGTTATACTTCTCTGAGACCAAATTTTGAATAATGTTTTAACTTCCGAAAATTTATGATTATAATTTAAGTTTTCACATTCTTTTAGATCTTGAGTGAACCAAACACCCAGTATTTTACCCATTTATTCCCCATTGTTACCCCCCCCCCCCCCCCCCCCCCCCCAGTGTGTGCGCTTATTGGCGTGTGTATGTGTGCGTGCGTGTTTGTTCGTGCGCTCGCGCGCACTTGTGTGTGTGTGTGTGTGTGTGTGTGTGTGTGTGTGTGTGTGTGTGTGGTTTTGCCCGCGGGCAAATGCTTTTTTTTCTTTTTCTTTTTCTTTTTTTCGTGTGTGTGGGGGGTGAGCCTTGCAGCTCTTAGCTGCGTCTGGCTGGTGGGTTTTTTCTCGGGGTTCTCCCGTTTTCCCTCTCACCCCTTGGTGCTTGGGTAGGGCAACCTACCCTTGGGTCAGACTTGGGTCGGATGCTTTAGGCGGCTGACCCCCTCTTCTCTCCCCCCCCCCCCCCCCCCCCCTTGTCATTTAAAATGCTTTTTCGAGTATATTGTATCTTATTTTTTGTGCTTTCTCTTGTTCATTTCATTCATATGCAACACACCCACTACATACCATCACACCCTCCCCCTCCACTCACTCTCCTTCCCCTCCTCTTCTCTCTCTCATTCTCCACTCTTCCTCTACTTCCATTCTCTCTCTGTCTCTCCCCTCTCTTTCCTCCCCCTCCCCCCCCCCCCCCCCCCTCTCTCTCTCTCCTTTTCCTCCTCCTCACTTTACTCTACCCTCTTTCCTCGTGCCCTATTACTCGAACTCTACTCACCCTCTCTTCCACTGTCCCTCTGTCTACTTCATTCACCACTTTGGCTTCACAAGGGGAGTATTGTGCATGTTTATGTCTGTATTTTTTTTTTTTTTTGTCGCTGAGGAAGGCATTTTGCCGAAAATTTCTTGTCCTGTTTTGTGTCGTGCATTAAATCGTCGTTACTTCACACTTTGTTTTGTGTGCTCTTCTGCTTTTTTGTCGTGTTTCAGTAACGCCGCAGTTTGTTTCATTTACCCAGTATTTTGAATAAACAACCTTATCTTATCTTGTATGGATATGTACCATGTTGTGTGTTACATCTATGAGCATATGCATTTCTTTGTATGGATACGTATTATGTTTTGTGTGTTATAACCACAACCTTAATCCTGTTCCGACAGGTGTGGATACGCATTATGTTCTGTGTGTTCTATCCACAACCTTAATCCTATTCTGACAGGTGTGGATACGCATTATGTTTTGTGTGTTACATCCACAACCTTAATCCTGTTCCGACAGGTGTGGATAGGTATGATGTTTTGTGTGTTTCATCCACAATCTTAATCCTGTTCTGACAGGTGTGGATAGGTATGATGTATTGTGTGTTCTATCCCACACCTTAATCCTTAACGTGGTGACAGCCCTGATGTGGCCCTTTGCGGTCGGCTGGGCTATAAGCAACATTATCTTATCTTATCTTACCTTAATCCTATTCCGACAGGTGTGGATAAGTATGATGTTTTGTACGTTACATCCACAATCTTAATCCTGTTCCGACAGGTGCGGATAAGTATGATGTTTTGTGAAAAAAAAAAAAAGTTTGATGTTTTGTGTGTTACATCCACAACCTTAATCCTGTTCCGACAGGTATCCCAGCATCCCAGCCTGACCTACAACAATGGGGGAGACAACCATGGCATACTGACCCCTGGAGGGGGGCTGACGGTGGGCACCAAACTATGGCTGGTGCCGGGGCACTGCGACCCCACCATCAACCTCTACGACTGGATCGTCGGTGTGCGCAACGGCCATGTGGAGTGTGTGTGGCCCGTCAATGGCCGAGGACCCGGATACTAAGAACAAAGCCCAAGACGGAGGAGACATTCGATGAAAAGACTGGACGAAGGGAATTGCTTTGTTTTCTAATTAATAGTCAGCATTTTTTTGCCTTCAGAATGCAGTTAGGGTGATCTTTTTGGTATTCTACAGCTGGTTAGGTGTAATCAGGACTCGTGTTAATGTGAAAGAAAGCTTTTTGTCGTTAGGTACCATAAATTCCGGAACACAAACCAGTATTCTTCAGGACTCAGGTTCTTACCAAGGTGGGTTGTGTTCAGAGGCACCCTGTGTGTGGTGACATCAGTTTTGGCCTTCTGCTGTGCTGGTCGTTGTGAACACATAAACACCCAGTCCTGGTCATGGTCTGTGTGTGCACAGTGTGAACACATAAACACCCAGTCCTGGTCATGGTCTGTGTGTGCACAGTGTGAACACATAAACACCCAGTCCTGGTCATGGTCTGTGTGTGCACAGTGTGAACACATAAACACCCAGTCCTGGTCATGGTCTGTGTGTGCACAGTGCAAAGCATGGATCATCCAGTGTGTACACCATGGTCTGTGTCTACATAGCTCACAGCATGGATCATCCAGTGTGTACACCATGGTCTGTGTCTACATCACTCACAGCATGGATCATCCAGTGTGTACACCATGGTCTGTGTCTACATCACTCACAGCATGGATCATCCAGTGTGTAGTTCAGTCGTAGTCTGTGTCTACATAGCTCACAGCATGGATCATCCAGTGTACACATCAAAACAGCTTACACTCCACATGATGTTTCAGTGGTATGTGCAAGGTATGGTGACATTTATGCATCAAGCACAGCTGGCATAGTTATGAAATGCAGCTTCTCTTTGAGTGAAGTTAATGTGTCTTCTTAAGCGCCATACTTATGAATGAAATTGATTTGTGATGATAACTAACTGAAAATAGACTCTTCATCGTTTTATGACATCATATTTTGGCCTAATTTTTTTTTAATATCAGCAAACTTGCACAGAATGACTGAAAGTGAAACATACAAGATATACACACTTTCAAAATTAATTATGCTTACATAAAAAAAGGTCAAATTAGATTTTTCATGTGTGTAAATGATTGATTTCTGCAGTTATTTTGAAATATGGCACTTTAATTCTGAAGTGGAAAAGATGTGAAAGGTATGCATGGTGACCTTAGTGGAAAAGATGTGAAAGGTATGCATGGTGACCTTAGTGGAAAAGATGTGAAAGGTATGCATGGTGACCTTAGTGGAAAAGATGTGAAAGGTATGCATGGTGACCTTAGTGGAAAAGATGTGAAAGGTATGCATGGTGACCTTAGAATGTTTGAACTGTCAGCAAATGCACTTGGAAGAATGAGTCTTTTCCATCAAAGTAGTGGTTCTACAGGTCTGGATATTTCACCTTCACAAGTTCGCTCACCTCTCGGAGTGAGAATTGCCTTTGTTCTGCCATCTTGAATGGGGAATGAACAACCTCTGACTTGTTCCTACACTATAAGAAAGACCTGTGCTTTGTTTGGGGTCTATTGAAAGTACATCCGAATGGTGAGGCCGATGGCCTGTGTAAATGATTTCCCATGAGTGAAAGGTGGTACATGCATGAATAACATTCCACAATGGTAACTTGGAGACATCACAGCATGTTGGCAGGGCTCCAAAGTTTAAACTTTGGCACAACATGTTGGCAGGGTTCCAAAGTTTAAACTTTGGCACAACATGTTGGCAGGGCTCCAAAGTTTAAACTTTGGCACAACATGTTGGCAGGGCTCCAAAGTTTAAACTTTGGCACAACATGTTGGCAGGGCTCTAAAGTTTAAACTTTGGCACAACATGGAGTCAGAAGCAAAGGTGTGCTCTCTACATTCGAAAGTCTACGAGCCAAAACTTACAGCAGTTCATACAGAGAACTAGTACCATCACCTTTACAGCAGTCCATACAGAGAACTAGTACCATCACCTTTACAGCAGTTCATACGGAGAACTAGTACCATCACCTTTACAGCAGTCCATACAGAGAACTAGTACCATCACCTTTACAGCAGTTATACGGAGAACTAGTACCATCACCTTTACAGCAGTTCATACAGAGAACTAGTACCATCACCTTTACAGCAGTTCATACAGAGAACTAGTACCATCACCTTTACAGCAGTCCATACAGAGAATTAGTACCATCACCTTTAGAGCAGTTCATACAGAGAACTAGTACCATCACCTTTACAGCAGTTATACGGAGAACTAGTACCATCACCTTTACAGCAGTCCATACAGAGAATTAGTACCATCACCTTTACAGCAGTCCATACAGAGAACTAGTACCATCACCTTTACAGCAGTCCATACAGAGAACTAGTACCATCACCTTTACAGCAGTCCATACAGAGAACTAGTACCATCACCTTTACAGCAGTTATACGGAGAACTAGTACCATCACCTTTACAGCAGTCCATACAGAGAACTATTACCATCACCTTTACAGCAGTCCATACAGAGAACTAGTACCATCACCTTTACAGCAGTCCATACAGAGAACTAGTACCATCACCTTTACAGCAGTCCATACAGAGAACTAGTACCATCACCTTTACAGCAGTCCATACAGAGAATAAGTACCATCACCTTTACAGCAGTCCATACAGAGAATTAGTACCATCACCTTTACAGCAGTTCATACGGAGAACTAGTACCATCACCTTTACAGCAGTCCATACAGAGAATTAGTACCATCACCTTTACAGCAGTCCATACAGAGAACTAGTACCATCACCTTTACAGCAGTCCATACAGAGAACTAGTACCATCACCTTTACAGCAGTCCATACAGAGAATTAGTACCATCATCTTTTGCTAGGTGGAGTTCCATTGCCCACATTGAAGGCATTTGTACCTTCCTGTTGATACGATTGGCTCTCACCTGGAAATGGTCAGTGACTTGGATTTTAAACAAACAGAATTCCGACAAAGGTGAATAGTGAGAAAGCGAGACATGATACCGGTCCTCTCTCCTTACGTCTTTGATAGGTCAGGTGTGGTAATGTTGCTTATCGCCCAGCGGACCACAAAGGGCCACAATCAGGGCTGTCATCGCGTCGAGATATCTTTTACCAAATGTTTCGTGCCATGTCTAATTGTATCGGATGGCCTTTCAAATTCAGTATAGTGAGGTCTTCCCCCCCCCCCCCCCCCCCCCCCCCGTCTTATGCATGTCTGAAAAATTAACAAAGTCTAGTCCAGTATAGTTGACCCAAACATGGAGATGCAGATATTTTGGTCCATAAGTTCAGACTGATTAATCAGTACAGGATTGTTTAATCACCCTTAGATTTGGCTTAAGAGAACATTTTCAGAGGGTTCAGATTTGGGTCAAATGTACGTGACCTTAGCTCTTGGTGGAGGAAAAGATGTTGTTGAATGGGAGACCCAGTAACATTTTAATGCATTCATTTCACCCAAACAGTTCTTAAATGCACCTTTTTTTTTAATAAGTTGCCTGCATTGGTTGTGTTTAATTGGACTAATCTGTCAATTTGTTTTGTTATGCTTTTGCCTTAATGTAATGATGGAAAGTACAGTGAAGAGGATGAGGGTAACAGGAGAGTCGGCTCTTGTCACCGATGCTTTAATGATGAGTGCTGCATCCTGATCAGCCAAATGTGACATTGTATTTGATGATCCGTTGGAAGTTGCAGTATCATGTGCAGTATCCTTATACTCCACGCAGGATATACTGCCAGACAGCTGATTTACAATACTCATTTTCCAGTATGTCTGTCGTCATGTGGGTAACACTTGAGGGATAGATTGAAGTTGCATGTGATGCGAGCTGCTTTTTATTCATTCTTTACCTATTGGTTATATATTTGTTATTTGTGTATCCATCGGCTGAGCATGGACCACTAGCATGTGCTTGCCCGCCTACACTGCTGTGCAGGTGTTTCATTCCAATTGTTTCAGCTCTGACTGGCATTGATGACAATGCTGAAAGTACATGGCTCGGTCTGAAAAGACATGGTGTCCTGTTGTTATGGCACAGTCTCTGTGGAGGCTGTCTTGATTGTTGGCACTTTGTTGTCTTGAGGCTTGAAGTCTTTGTTAACCACTTCACCGTGCTTTCCCTGGGTATGCAAAGCATTTATGAACTGTTCATTTTTCTGTTGAAAGCTGAGAACAGCAGCACGGGTGGTTTGTGAACATTTGTGATAATATCACAGACATTTTTGTACAAAAATAAAGATGTGCGTGTCAGATATTCCTTCCATCCCCTTTCCCTTTGCTTAAAACTGTCCAGATTTACTTTCATCTGTTGAAGGTTTCTCTTTAAATCCGTGAAAGGTTTCGGATGTTACTTTATCTGTGAAAGATTTTATTTGATCTCTGAAAGAGAATGCTTTCTGCTTTAGGATTGGTTACATCAAATATGAAATTAAGCATGTTTATGTGTGTCTGTTGATCTGCTCTAATGCTGAAATTGTACATGGGGTGGTGCATTTTTGTTTGCCAAAACTTGTCAAAATAAAGATGAAATGTTGATGTCTGTGTGCTTAAATAAAATCCAGAAACAAAGACATAAAGCCAGAGTTCAAATCTTTTGTATTCGTCATAAACATTTTTCAAATTATAAAGTATTGTTCTCAGTGAGGGATTTGGTGTATAAAATGCTGATCATACATTCAAACCAGTTAAAACATCCTTGTCACGTAAACTGGCAAATGCAATGCGTTTTAAATTGGACGGAATGTTCATCATCCAAATGAATTTCTAAACATTATTTTGATAGAGAAAAAATAACACAAATTACAAATGGACAAAAATTCTGTACATCACTTTGATAAAGGGAAGATAAGTGAAATAATTTGAATTAAGTCAATAGTAAAGGGCATCACAATTCAGTCTGAAAAGAACAACAACAAGAAAAGAGAAAGAAAAAAAAAAAAAGGAAAAAGAAAAAAAAGTAAAGAAAAAAAAAAAGTAACACTTGCTCTTAAGTGTGCATAGCTCTACACTTTAGTTACCAGCAGAGCCCATTCACAAAGATGTGTGTGTGCATAGCTCTACACTTTAGTTACCAGCAGAGCCCATTCACAAAGATGTGTGCTAGGTACCACACATAGCACAACCTTTGGAGAAAGAGTGATACCCTTTGTTTATTTGTTATTGTTGACGCCTGTGTAACTTGAAGCGGTGGCGTATAGTGTTACCAGTCACAGACCTTGGATCAGCAGGTTGAATAAAGTCAGCAGTCTTGACACCCAACAGAACGGTCAATGTTTGGAAAATGGAGGTTTCTTGTAACCGTGAGAATGCAAACCAGCATATCTTGCTTGTCACAAATTTGAGACACAATTTGAAAAATAAACAATCAAAATCACAGATGGGTAGAATGTCATTTCCGAGTATTGCTACATTCTGTACAGTTTGACAAGAATTTTAAATACTACAAGTTTTTTTGGTGTTTTTTACAAGGCACATTTACACTGAAAGAGAAACTGAAACCAGCAGTGGGAACCAGAAATCGCATATCACATAACTCAGAATTCGACCCAATGTCCAGGAGGGTGGACAGTACAGACACAGTCAGACACTGGGTCGGCACAGCAGTAAAGACGACAAAGGTTTGCCCACAATACTACAGCAGGTTTTTACTCATCCAGGGGCAAGAACCGAGAGACAAAATTGTCCACTATAGATATGTAAGGATGAGACTTCAATGAAAACTTAACAAACGTTATCACCTGTTGATGTAAAGTCACAGCAGCTTGCTTTGTTCCATTGATCATCAAAGAAAGAATGACCGCGGCCAGTGTGGAGTTACTTCAGCAACGAGCACCTCAGGAACACCTGAAAATTGGTCAGTACAGAAAATGGAGGCACAGCAAAGAAGAGAAGGGGAAAAAACCCATTATCCCAGAAACATGTAGAATTTGTAGCAGAAGAATTCAGCAGTCGCCGTCACAGCAGTTAGAGTAATAAATGACAGTGGATATCCCAGAAACATGTAGAGATTAAAGTCTTTTTCAGCAGAACAATTCAGCAATCCCTGTCACAGCAGTTAGAGTAATAAATGACAGTGGATATCCCAGAAACATGTAGAGATTAAAGTCTTTTTCAGCAGAACAATTCAGCAATCACTGTCAAGCAGTTAGAAAATAAATGACAGTGGATATCCCAGAAACATGTAGAGATAAAAGTCTTTTTCAGCAGAACAATTCAGCAATCACTGTCACAGCAGTTAGAGTAATAAATGACAGTGGATATCCCAGAAACATGTAGAGATAAAAGTCTTTTTCAGCAGAACAATTCAGCAATCACTGTCACAGCAGTTAGAGTAATAAATGACAGTGGGTATCCCAGAAACATGTAGAGATAAAAGTCTTTTTCAGCAGCAGAACACAACAATCACTGTCACAGCAGTTAGAGCAAATGATGACAGTGTCAGGAAGGCTCGCTCTCTGAGGCTGAGGCTATTTCCCTGTGGGAGGGGCCAGGTGGTGGTTGCTCAGTAGTTGAGCGCAGTGAGCATGGCCACGCCCCGCTGGATCCAGTGCTGCTGAGGCTTGTCGGTGGGCAGCTCCACGGCGAAGACGAAGTTGGTGGAGTGGCCTGTGGTGGACAGGGTCCCTGCACACACACACCGTGGCAACAAATAATGAAATACACCACGGCAACAAGTAATGAAATACACCGCGGCAACAAATAATGAAATACACCGCGGCAACAAGTAATGAAGTACACCGCGGCAACAAATAATGAAATACACCATGACAACAAATAATGAAATACACCGTGGCAACAAATAATGAAATACTGAACAACACAACACACCGCGACAAAAAATAATGAAATACTGAACAGCACAACACACCGCGACAACAAATAATGAAATACTGAACAGCACAACACACCGCGGCAACAAATAATGAAATACACCGCGGCAACAAATAATGAAATACACCGCGGCAACAAATAATGAAATGCACCGCAACAACAAATAATGAAATACACCGCGACAACAAGTAATGAAATACATCGCGACAACAAGTAATGAAATACACCGCAACAACAAATAGTGAAATACTGAACAGCACAACACACCGCGGCAACAAATAATGAAACACACAGCGACAACAAATAGTGAAATACTGAACAGCACAACACACCGCCGGCAACAAATAATGAAACACACAGCGACAACAAATAATGAAATACACCACGGCAACAAATAATGAAATACACAGCAACAACAAATAATGAAATACACCACGGCAACAAATAATGAAATACACCACGGCAACAAATAATGAAATACACAGCAACAACAAATAATGAAATACACCATGGCAACAAATAATGAAATACACCACGACAACAAATAATGAAATACACAGGAACAACAAATAATGAAATACACCACGGCAACAAATAATGAAATACACCGCAACAACAAATAATGAAATACACCGCGACAACAAGTAATGAAATACACCACGACAACAAGCATGCATCCCAGGTATCCCTTACGAACCAAAAAAAGGAATTTAAAGGACCAATAAAAGGACCGTACCAAAATATAACAGGACCTGCCGGAATATCTTCTACTGTCTGTGTTTTTCACATATGCTTCAGCTCTTCTTGTTTGTTGACAAGTTCCTTCTCTAAGAGGGTCGCTGTTTCTTGTTTATTTTTGGAAGAACTACACAGTTCACTGGCTTGTCCTAAGAGCCTCAAGTTGCTTTGCTGCTGGGCTTTGAGGCATAGTGCATAGCTTCAAACAGCAACTGTTTGCCATCCTTTTCAGTGACTGTCTTTCTCCTCTTGAGGGTGCGGATCTCTTCCTCACACACACACGCAAGCACCCACGCACACTTCCACACACCAGACCTGTTTATCCCCCACTTAACCTTTCAGTAGTCAAGGCGACCCAAGTCATAGTTTTGGAGCTCAACTGTCATTACTCACAGCCACTGCATATTCTGGATTCACCAATTATCCCTTTCAGTTTCCCCCTTCCCCTTATCTGTTGTCCTATCCCTTACCCTTCCACCACGTCAGGCCTTTCACACTTAGTCATGATGGTTGCCTTGCTCTGTAGTGTGTGTGTGTGAAAGGGATGGAACCAGCATGCATGTCTGACAGAAGGGGGAATAATCAGAACAAGCTTATCTTCTCTGTTTACTTCCCTTGCTTGGGCTGTCACTATCGACTCTCTTCTTTTTTTTCTTTTGTCCACCCCCCTCCCCTCCCCCTCTCCATGGTTCGAGATTGTATGACTGTAGGACCATAATCAACAACTTATTTCCGTGGAAACTATTCATGATTCTATAGAGGTACACAGATCTGACACACCACACACACAGGTCTTTATCAGACATGCTTGGAGTGGACGCTGAAACATGTGTCGGTTCAGGTTGTCGAGTTGGCTGTGAATCATCATGACTCTGGGGCTGCGTTGAACCACCAGCGAAAAAATCAGCAACACTGCATCTACTGTCACTTTGATGCTGTTTCTCTTTCTTCTGATGCTTCAAGCTTTTTGCATGTTGCATTAGCATGGATTCTCCCATTGAGGCGATGTTTACGGAGCAATGGCAAAACGCACAGCGCGCTACATGTTTGTCGCTCAGAACTTTCTGCACCCAGTCCTTGTAATCCTTGTCTCTCAGCCAACGATCATGAAAAGAACATTTGCCCGGCACTGTGTACGAAAAACTGGGCTTAAAATTTTCAGCAGGTAAACATGTGTGAACGATGCAAGATGACGCCTGGAAGTATCGTCGCGAGACTTGCGAGGAAACTGGCTGCATGAGTGACCCGACAGAAATGCCGATCTTTTGATTTCATACCTAAAGTTATTTTTTCTTTTCTGCAACCGAAAATATTCTTTTGTATCGCAAAATTAAAAGACTTTAACTGACCAAATTGCATTTTAAAGGCCCTTGACAAAATATTAAAGGACCTCTTGGTCAAATTAAAGTACTTTAAAGGCCTTTTCTGAGTAATTCTAAATATAAGGACTTTAAAGGATTTAAAAGGACCCTAAGACCCATGACAAGTAATGAAATACACCGCGACAACAAGTAATGAAATACACCGCGACAACAAATAATGAAATACACCGCGACAACAAATAATGAAATACACCACGACAACAAATAATGAAATACTGAACAGCACAACACACCACCACAACAAATAATGAAATACTGAACAGCACAACACACCGCCACAACAAATGATGAAATACTGAACAGCACAACACACAGCCACAACAAATAATGAAATACTGAACAGCACAACACACCGCCACAACAAATAATGAAATACTGAACAGCACAACACACCGCCACAACAAATAATGAAATACTGAACAGCACCACACACCACCACAACAAATAATGAAATACTGAACAGCACAACACACCGCGACAACAAATAATGAAATACTGAACAGCACAACACACCGCAACAACAAATACTAAGATACTGAACAGCACAACACAACACGGCAACAAATGATGAAATACTGAACAGCACAACACACAGCGGCAACAAATGATGAAATACTGAACAGCACAACACACCACCACCACAAATAATGAAACACTGAACAGCACAACACACCGCAACAACAAATACTAAGATACTGAACAGCACAACACACCGCAACAACAAATACTAAGATACTGAACAGCACAACACAACACGGCAACAAATGATGAAATACTGAACAGCACAACACACAGCGGCAACAAATGATGAAATACTGAACAGCACAACACACCACCACAACAAATAATGAAATACTGAACAGCACAACACACCACCACAACAAATAATGAAACACTGAACAGCACAACACACCACCACAACAAATACTAAGATACTGAACAGCACAACACACCGCAACAACAAATACTAAGATACTGAACAGCACAACACAACACGGCAACAAATGATGAAATACTGAACAGCACAACACACCACCACAACAAATAATGAAATACACCACGGCAACAAACAATGAAATACACCGCGGCAACAAATAATGAAATACACCGCGGCAACAAATAATGAAATACACCACGGCAACAAACAATGAAATACACCGCGGCAACAAATAATGAAATACACCGCGACAACAAATAATGAAATACACCGTGGCAACAAATAATGAAATACACCGTGACAACAAATAATGAAATACACCATGGCAACAAATAATGAAATACTGAACAACACAACACACCGCGACAAAAAATAATGAAATACTGAACAGCACAACACCCCACCACAACAAAAAATGAAATACACCACGGCAACAAACAATGAAACACACCGCGGCAACAAATAATGAAATACACCGCGGCAACAAATAATGAAATACACCGCGGCAACAAATAATGAAATACACCATGGCAACAAATAATGAAATGCACTGCGACAACAAATAATGAAATACACCGCGGCAACAAATAATGAAATACACCACGACAACAAGTAATGAAATACACCGCGACAACTTACAAGTAATGAAATACACCGCGACAACAAATAGTGAAATACTGAACAGCACAACACACCGCGGCAACAAATAATGAAACACACAGCGACAACAAATAATGAAATACACCACGGCAACAAATAATGATATACCACCGCAACAACAAATAATGAAATACACAGTGGCAAAAATAATGAAAACACTGCGACAACAAATAATGAAAACTGAACAGCACAACACAACACGCCACAACAAATATGAAATACTGAACAACCCCACACCACCACAACAAATAATGAAATACTGAACAGCACAACAACACCCCACAACAAATAATGAAATACTGAAACACAACCACCCACCACAACAAATAACAGAAATACTGACAACAAGCACAACACACACGACACAACAAATAATGAAATACTGAACAGCACAACACACCGCAACAAAATACTAAGATACTGAACAGCACAACACAACACGGCAACAATGATGAAATAAAACAGCACAACACACAGCGGCAACAAATGATGAAATACTGAACAGCACAACACACAGCGGCAACAAATGATGAAATACTGAACAGCACAACACACAGCGCAACAAATGATGAAATACTGAACAGCACAACACACCACCACAAAAAAATGAAACACGAACAGCACAACAACAACGCAACAACAAATACTAAGATACTGACACAAACACACCGCAACAACAAATACTAAGATACTGAACAGCACAACACAACACGGCAACAAATGACAAATACTGAACAGCACAACACACACGCAACAAATGATGAAATACTGAACAGCACAACACAACCACCACAACAAATAATGAAATACTGACACACAAAACTACAACCGCAACAACAAATACTAAATACTGAACAGCACAATACACCGCAACAAAAATACTAAATACTGAACACAACAAAACACCGGCAACAAATAATGAAATACTGAACACATAACAACCACCACAACAAATAATGAAATACACACGGCAACAAACAATGAAATACACCGGGCAACAAATAATGAAATACCCGCAGCAACAAATAATGAAATACACCGGCACAACAAAAATCGAAAATACATAAACCGCGGCAACAAATAATGAAATACACCACGGCAACAAACAATGAAATACACCGTGGCAACACAAATAATGAAATACACCGCGTCAACAAATAATGAAATACACCGCGGCAACAAATAATGAAATACACCACGGCAACAAATAATGAAATGCACTGCGGCAACAAATAATGAAATACACCGCGGCAACAAATAATGAAATCACCACGACAACAAGTAATGAAATACACCGCGACAACTTACAAGTAATGAAATACACCGCGACAACAAATAGTGAAATACTGAACAGCACAACACACCGCGGCAACAAATAATGAAACACACAGCGACAACAAATAATGAAATACACCACGGCAACAAATAATGAAATACACCGCAACAACAAATAATGAAATACACAGTGGCAACAAATAATGAAATACACCACGGCAACAAATAATGAAATACACCGCAACAACAAATAATGAAACACACAGCGGCAACAAATAATGAAATACACCGCAACAACAAATAATGAAATACACCGCAACAACAAATAATGAAATACACAGTGGCAACAAATAATGAAATACACCACGGCAACAAATAATGAAATACACCGCAACAACAAATAATGAAAAAACAGCGGCAACAAATAATGAAATACTGAACAGCACAACACAACCCGGCAACAAATAATGAAACACACAGCGACAACAAATAGTGAAATACTGAACAGCACAACACACCGCGGCAACAAATAATGAAACACACAGCGACAACAAATAATGAAATACTGAACAGCACAACACACCGCGGCAACAAATAATGAAACACACAGCGACAACAAATAGTGAAATACTGAACAGCACAACACACCCGACAACAAATAGTGAAATACTGAACAGCACAACACACCGCGGCAACAATAATGAAACATACAGCGACAACAAATAATGAAATACACCATGGCAACAAACAATGAAATACACCGCGGCAACAAATAATGAAATACACCGCGACAACAAATAATGAAATACACCGTGGCAACAAATAATGAAATACACCGTGACAACAAATAATGAAATACACCATGGCAACAATAATGAAATACTGAACAAACACAACACACCGCGACAAAAAATAATGAAATACTGAACAGCACAAACACACCACCACAACAAAAAATGAAATACACCACGGCAACAAACAATGAAACACACCGCGGCAACAAATAATGAAATACACCGCGGCAACAAATAATGAAATACACCGCGGCAACAAATAATGAAATACACCATGGCAACAAATAATGAAATGCACTGCGACAACAAATAATGAAATACACCGCGGCAACAAATAATGAAATACACCACGACAACAAGTAATGAAATACACCGCGACAACTTACAAGTAATGAAATACACCGCGACAACAAATAGTGAAATACTGAACAGCACAACACACCGCGGCAACAAATAATGAAACACACAGCGACAACAAATAATGAAATACACCACGGCAACAAATAATGATATACACTGCAACAACAAATAATGAAATACACAGTGGCAACAAATAATGAAATACACTGCGACAACAAATAATAAAATACTGAACAGCACAACACACCACCACAACAAATAATGAAATACTGAACAGCACAACACACCGCCACAACAAATAATGAAATACTGAACAGCACCACACACCACCACAACAAATAATGAAATACTGAACAGCACAACACACCGCGACAACAAATAATGAAATACTGAACAGCACAACACACCGCAACAACAAATACTAAGATACTGAACAGCACAACACAACACGGCAACAAATGATGAAATACTAAACAGCACAACACACAGCGGCAACAAATGATGAAATACTGAACAGCACAACACACAGCGGCAACTAATGATGAAATACTGAACAGCACAACACACAGCGGCAACAAATGATGAAATACTGAACAGCACAACACACCACCACAACAAATAATGAAACACTGAACAGCACAACACACCGCAACAACAAATACTAAGATACTGAACAGCACAACACACCGCAACAACAAATACTAAGATACTGAACAGCACAACACAACACGGCAACAAATGATGAAATACTGAACAGCACAACACACAGCGGCAACAAATGATGAAATACTGAACAGCACAACACACCACCACAACAAATAATGAAATACTGAACAGCACAACACACCGCAACAACAAATACTAAGATACTGAACAGCACAATACACCGCAACAACAAATACTAAGATACTGAACAGCACAACACAACACGGCAACAAATGATGAAATACTGAACAGCACAACACACCACCACAACAAATAATGAAATACACCACGGCAACAAACAATGAAATACACCGCGGCAACAAATAATGAAATACGCCGCGGCAACAAATAATGAAATACACCACGGCAACAAACAATGAAATACACCGCGGCAACAAATAATGAAATACACCACGGCAACAAACAATGAAATACACCGTGGCAACAAATAATGAAATACACCGCGTCAACAAATAATGAAATACACCGCGGCAACAAATAATGAAATACACCACGGCAACAAATAATGAAATGCACTGCGGCAACAAATAATGAAATACACCGCGGCAACAAATAATGAAATACACCACGACAACAAGTAATGAAATACACCGCGACAACTTACAAGTAATGAAATACACCGCGACAACAAATAGTGAAATACTGAACAGCACAACACACCGCGGCAACAAATAATGAAAAACACAGCGACAACAAATAATGAAATACACCACGGCAACAAATAATGAAATACACCGCAACAACAAATAATGAAATACACAGTGGCAACAAATAATGAAATACACCACGGCAACAAATAATGAAATACACCGCAACAACAAATAATGAAACACACAGCGCAACAAATAATGAAATACACCGCAACAACAAATAATGAAATACACCGCAACAACAAATAATGAAATACACAGTGGCAACAAATAATGAAATACACCACGGCAACAAATAATGAAATACACCGCAACAACAAATAATGAAACAAACAGCGGCAACAAATAATGAAATACTGAACAGCACAACACACCGCGGCAACAAATAATGAAACACACAGCGACAACAAATAGTGAAATACTGAACAGCACAACACACACCGCGGCAACAAATAATGAAACACACAGCGACAACAAATAATGAAATACTGAACAGCACAACACACCGCGGCAACAAATAATGAAACACACAGCGACAACAAATAGTGAAATACTGAACAGCACAACACACCGCGACAACAAATAGTGAAATACTGAACAGCACAACACACCGCGGCAACAAATAATGAAACACACAGCGACAACAAATAATGAAATACACCGCGGCAACAAATAATGAAATACACCGCGGCAACAAATAATGAAACACACAGCGACAACAAATAATGAAATACACCACGGCAACAAATAATGAAATACACCGCAACAACAAATAATGAAATACACAGTGGCAACAAATAATGAAACACACAGCGACAACAAATAGTGAAATACTGAACAGCACAACACACCGCGGCAACAAATAATGAAACACACAGCGACAACAAATAATGAAATACTGAACAGCACAACACACCGCGACAACAAATAATGAAATACTGAACAGCACAACACACCGCCACAACAAATAATGAAATACTGAACAGCACAACACACCGCCACAACAAATGATGAAATACTGAACAGCACAACACACAGCCACAACAAATAATGAAATACTGAACAGCACAACACACCGCGACAACAAATAATGAAATACTGAACAGCACAACACACCGCCACAACAAATAATGAAATACTGAACAGCACCACACACAGCCACAACAAATAATGAAATACTGAACAGCACAACACACAGCCACAACAAATAATGAAATACTGAACAGCACAACACACCGCCACAACAAATACTAAGATACTGAACAGCACAACACAACACGGCAACAAATAATGAAATACTGAACAGCACAACACACCGCGGCAACAAATGATGAAATACTGAACAGCACAACACACAGCGGCAAAAAATGATGAAATACTGAACAGCACAACACAACCGCCACAACAAATAATGAAACACTAAACAGCACAACACACCGCAACAACAAATAATGAAATACTGAACAGCACAACACACCGCCACAACAAATAATGAAATACTGAACAGCACAACACACCGCGACAACAAATAATGAAATACTGAACAGCACAACACACCGCAACAACAAATAATGAAATACTGAACAGCACAACACACCGCAACAACAAATAATGAAACACTAAACAGCACAACACACCGCAACAACAAATAATGAAATACTGAACAGCACAACACACCGCAACAACAAATAATGAAATACTGAACAGCACAACACACCGCAACAACAAATAATGAAATACTGAACAGCACAACACACCGCAACAACAAATAATGAAATACTGAACAGCACAACACACCGCAACAACAAATAATGAAATACTGAACAGCACCACACACCACCACAACAAATAATGAAATACTGAACAGCACAACACACCGCAACAACAAATAATGAAACACTAAACAGCACAACACACCGCAACAACAAATAATGAAACACTAAACAGCACAACACACCGCCACAACAAATAATGAAATACTGAACAGCACAACACACCGCCACAACAAATAATGAAACACTAAACAGCACAACACACCGCCACAACAAATAATGAAATACTGAACAGCACAACACACCGCCACAACAAATAATGAAACACACAGCGACAACAAATAATGAAACACTAAACAGCACAACACACCGCAACAACAAATACTATGATACTGAACAGCACAACACAACACGGCAACAAATGATGAAATACTGAACAGCACAACACAACACGGCAACAGATTTGTTTTCTTGGTGGTTCTTGGTCACTGTGAGGAGAGGTTATATAGGTTATGAAATACTGAACAGCACAACACACCATGACAATAGCTGAATTTTCTTCATGGTTCGTGGTCACTGTGAGGAGAGGATAGGTAATGAAATACTGAACAGCACAACACACCGCGACAATAGCGGAATTTTTTTCATGGTTCGTGGTCACTGTGAGATTATGTTAAATAATGAAATACTGAACAGCGTAACTAGTTATGGCAGAAGAAAAGGTGCAGCGCCTAACATTTTGAGTTATGGTAATCAAGTGAATCATTTTGACTTTGGTAGCAAAACAATGATGATTGAAAGTCCTACTGTAATGGAAAACTTTCGTACAAACTTTACCCTCTACAAAGAACTGATTGCTAACTTTTTTAATGATTATGGACGACATCAAAAGGTCATAGAATTACTGATATTTGATGACTTTACCCTCTAGAAAGAACTGATTGCTAACTTTTTTAATCATTATGGATGACATCAAAATGTCCTGGAATTACTGGTATTTGATGAACAAAGAAATTAATCCAATTTCCAGTCTGTTTAGAAAAAAAAAAGAATTGGAATGTTCTTTCTCAGGTGATAACTGTTGCACAGTGAAGCCAAATTTTCTGCACAAGCAAAATCCATCCTCATCTGAACCTTCTGTTAAAGATTTCAAGGAGTCTTGATGTAAAAACACTTTCAGTCAAAACCCAAATTCTCTTTGCACCTCTGATGCTTCCAACTCCACATGGCTGGTCACTACTTTTTGTGACCTTTAACCCTTGTTTTCCCATGGTCATTTACATCCCACGCTTTCCACCACATCTGCACAGTCAAACCCAGACCTCTACAAGAACCATGCCCAGAATCTGGACAATCAAAGCATAACGGTAGAAAACTGCCCTGAGAGAAAACTGCCCAACTCACCGGCTCTGGTGAGGGTCTTGTACACTGGACACTCGTAGATGCCTTTCTCGGGCACCTGGCGGTTGGGCTCGGGGATGAGCCAGATGACAGGCATGTCGGTGAACAGTTCCTTGGGCCGAGACTCCGTCAGCACAAACTTGGTGTAATCCCAGCGTGCCCCCTCGGCAAACATGCCCCGGATGTAGCAGCCGTCCTCTGGTGCCTCCTTCAGTTCTTGGTAAGTCTCTCGCATCACCTGTCGTGGACATGTTAGGAATATGCTACATCTACCAGTTTCATTTAAGAAATATCATTAAAAAATTCACACTGGTCTTTAAACAGTTCGTGAATTAAGGGTAAACCTGCCATCATTTAAGCGACCATTCTGCTTTAAAAAAAAAAAAAGAATATTAGGGCTGACCTAAGCATATCTGAAGAACTTTACTTCTTCCTGGTTAGTGTGAAATGGACAAATGATCAACACGTTCATTAAGATATCATGGATGATCAATCAAATCAGCGAATCATTCAAGAATCTTAAAAATGTGACATAAAATGTTTTTTATTCAGTCTTGCTTTAATTTTGAGTGATAAGGTTGAGAAAACGAAGGATTTTTAGCCACTATTTGGTTACATTCTGAACTCAAGTCATTTTTGTTTGCTTAAAGCCTTGTAAACCATGCATTTGTGTAAGGTACTGAATACTAAGCTGTCAAAATAGGTTTTCTGTGGTCAAGAAATGGGACATAATAATGTGACCAATTTCCTTTCTTTCTTTTTTTTTTTTCAAATGGTTACACCGAAAACCATTATGTCAAAAGACTCAAAATAGGGTTGTCAAAATAGCACAACCCTAGTGTCATCCAAAACTAAGCTGAATCGCAATTTCAAGACTTTTCAGCCCTGATGTGGCCCTTTGCGGTCGGCTGGGCTATAAGCAACATTGTCTTATCTCAAGACTTTTAAATATTTTGCTATATGTGCTTTAGTTAATGTTAAAGGTCTTAAGTCTCTCAGAAAAAGAAAAAAAAATCAAGGAAGCGTTCTGTGTCTTTGTTTCTTTTTCGGTCCAGTTCATTGTCTGCAGAACTCACAACAATGACACTGTCCACAGTACCACATCAAATTCGTATGTCTGAAGCCAGAATTGTCAGTGTGTTATCCGACCTTTTAATTATCATGAACTTCAGAATCTTAATTATGCAGATTACTCAACAATGTTGCATTTCTAATTTTTGGTCTACATGTAACACTTTGAGGACCAAGGTTACACTGTCCAAGTGGATCTGGGTTTTCAAGACCTGGAAAAAAAGAGTACAGTACAAAACTGGGGTCCTATGACTGACCTTGAAACCGAAGCTGATGGTGTCGATGGAGATGACCTTCTTCCGGCATAGTTCTGAAGGGTTCCTGTGAGGAAGGCTTGAGGGAAGAAGAATCCAGAAATCCACAGGACCTGTACAACGAAAACACTCCATGGTAAGGGGTCACAGGTGGAGAATAGTTTGTGGAGTTCACAATGGTATGCTTGCATGTCCCAGTACGTTCTTGCCTTAACATTCAGCTCCTTCTGTGGTTGGGTCATTACCAAAGTCTCATTTGAGCCGTTTTCTTGTCAGAACAGATTGATGTCATTCCCTGCTTCCCCGCAGGCCAAGATGTCAACCAGTGCAGCTGTACAAAATAATGGTAAGTTTCCTTGAACTATGATCATTTTTCTCCATGCCTTTCAATGGCTACCCAACTGAAACACGGTGGACTGAACTCTCCACTCTGGGAGTTATCTGAATAACAGTTGCTGGACACCTGTGTATGTATGTGAGTGTGGATGTAGTGTCTCAATGGTTTGGACTCGAATTTGATCATGGGCATGGATGTGATGAGGAAATGAAAACAGATGAATGCCATGGTCGATCCACTCCTGGATGAAGACCAAGAACTTGATACAAACAGACACATCCTTCTCCACTACTTACACTAGGAATGCCATGGTCGATCCACTCCTGGATGAAGACCAAGAACTTGATACAAACAGATACATCCTTCTCCACTACTTACACTAGGAATGCCATGGTCGATCCACTCCTGGATGAAGACCAAGAACTTGATACAAACAGATACATCCTTCTCCACTACTTACACTAGGAATGCCATGGTCGATCCACTCCTGGATGAAGTTCACATCCTTCTCCACCACTTACACTAGGAATGCCATGGTCGATCCACTCCTGGATGAAGTTCAATGCCTGAATCAGTCCAGAGTCCAGGATGCCAAGGTTTGAGAGAGGGGTAAGCCTGGCACACAGACACACGACGTGAGAGTCGCTGACAGTTCTTACATTGCCAGCACATTGCAAGAAACAGACTGAAAGTAAGCCACCCTCAAAATGCAAATGTTTATGGTCACACATGTAGGTTCAGCATTATCGAACTGATTTTGTTTTCTTCTAAACTGAAGCAGTCAGTGGTACATGTGTGATGTATATTAACAAATCCGAGAAGTTTTTAAGAGGAATTCACCAGGTGACATTCATTCTGGTGACTTCGTGTTAGTTTTCCAATGTTCTCTAGGCAGAAACACATTAAGATTTCCCCGATTACCAAAATGCTAAAAATCTGACATTTCTCTTCAAAATAAAAAGCAATATTAACTACCAGAAACAAAAAAAAAGGGGGCAGATCCTGACTGTTTAAATAATCAAGAAGAAAAAACACAAGAATCCTTTGCTCTTTGACCTCTTAAAATCAAACAGTTGCAGTTGAAGAGGGCCTGAATGTTCAGCCCTGGCTGAGGAGTTGAAGTGGCCATAGTTAAGGTGGATGTCACTCTGTAGTGATGCTCACCTCAACTACCCAACAGACTTCAGCCACCCACCCCCCTCCCCCTCCCCTCCCATTCTACTTCACAACACTGATGATGGCCATAAGAAATGGCTGAAATGTTTCCAGTAAGTGCCAATCTTTCCAACCTGGAGTCCATAGTTCATGACCTATCGAGCTGTTTTCTACTGTTATCAAGTCATTTCTGTTCAACTACCAACACTTTGGCCACGCACAGATTCTTTTTCACACACAAAGTCCTGTTGACCCTCCCCATCTCTCCTTCCACCCCCCCTCTCCCCTGCCTCCCTCTTTCCCTTCTTCCCTGCTCCCCTTCCCTGACCTGGCAGACAGACCCCCCCCCCCCCTCCCCCTGCCTCCCTCTTTCCCTTCTTCCCTGCTCCCCTTCCCTGACCTGGCAGACAGACCCCCCCCCCCCCCTCTCCCCTGCCTCCCTCTTTCCCTTCTTCCCTGCTCCCCTTCCCTGACCTGGCAGACAGACCCCCCCCCCCCCCCCCCTCACCCCTGCCTCCCTCTTTCCCTTCTTCCCTGCTCCCCTTCCCTGACCTGGCAGACAGACCCCCCCCTCTCCCCTGCCTCCCTCTTTCCCTTCTTCCCTGCTCCCCTTCCCTGACCTGGCAGACAGACCCCCCCCCCTCTCCCCTGCCTCCCTCTTTCCCTTCTTCCCTGCTCCCCTTCCCTGACCTGGCAGACAGACCCCCCCTCTCCCCTGCCTCCCTCTTTCCCTTCTTCCCTGCTCCCCTTCCCTGACCTGGCAGACAGACCCCCCCTCTCCCCTGCCTCCCTCTTTCCCTTCTTCCCTGCTCCCCTTCCCTGACCTGGCAGACAGACCCCCCCTCTCCCTGCCTCCCTCTTTCCCTCTTCCCTGCTCCCCCTTCCCTGACCTGGCAGACAGACCCCCCCCCCCCCCCCTCCCCTGCCTCCCTCTTTCCCTTCTTCCCTGCTCCCCTTCCCTGACCTGGCAGACAGACCCCCCCCCCCCCCTCTCCCCTGCCTCCCTCTTTCCCTTCTTCCCTGCTCCCCTTCCCTGACCTGGCAGACAGACGCCCCTCCCCCCCCCCTCTCCCCTGCCTCCCTCTTTCCCTTCTTCCCTGCTCCCCTTCCCTGACCTGGCAGACAGACCCCCCCCCCCTCTCCCCTGCCTCCCTCTTTCCCTTCTTCCCTGCTCCCCTTTCCTGACCTGGCAGACAGACCCCCCCCCCCCCTCCCCTGCCTCCCTCTTTCCCTTCTTCCCTGCTCCCCTTTCCTGACCTGGCAGACAGACGCCCTCCCTCCCCACCCCCCTCTCCCCAGTTGTGGTGTTGCACCTTTCCAGCCCACATGGAGGGCACGGTGTTGTTGTAGAGGCTGTTGGCCATGTTCTCCAGCTCCTGGACATCACCACCAGACCCTTCAGCGCCTTCAGCAGGTCCTGCAGGGATTGGTGGATCACCCCCAGCAGGCGGTTGTACCTGGACACCGCATGGGACAGTGAGGATTGTTCTCTTTCTTTGTTTCTTTTTTTTTTTTTTTTTTGGAAACGGGGAACAACAGGTCCAGCAATCCAAAGTTTTTGAAAGATAAGATAATGTTGCTTATAGCCCAGCCGACCGCAAAGGGCCACATCAAGGCTGAAGTTTTTGAAAGAAAACAGAAATGAAAAGAAGTGTGTTGATAAGGTGATGGTTCAAACACAGGCAGACACACATGCTGATAGAATGTTGTAAGAAAAACACTCAAAACATTGTTTCCAAAAACAAAAACCCAACCAAATACAAACCCCATCCATAAACACACTGAAACACCCATGCAAATATAGTCACATCCTCAAGACTGATAATAATTCACTAACACAGACTCAACCCCCACTGATGCACACAGTAATCCACCATCTCAATGTTAAGCAACAATCAAAACAAATCCTCACAAAACAAAGTTTAACACCCACCAACGCACAACTAAATACCAATCAACACTGGGTTAAACATTCACCAACACATGTATATCAATCCATCAACACAGAGATAAATGCCCACCAACAAAGAGATGATAATTCGCCAATACCCACCGATACAGAGATCAACACCCATCAACAGGGAGGTAAACACCCCCAGTATAATTATCCAATAAAATTCAAAATGACCCCTTATGAAATGTGGCCAAATACATAAACACTCAAAGAAAGAGCAGAGACAGATCACCATCTTCATCTCTTGCTAGTCAGTACTCCGTTTGCCCATCAAAGGCATGCATTCTTTTTCTGTCCATCTGATCGGCTTTGTGTCTTTTGTCTCCTGCTCAGACACTGGCTGGCTGTTCACCACACCTTGTTGCTGATGAGAGCTGACCTGTCAATCGTGGAGCGCACACTGGTGGGTACAGACCGACTTTGCTGGCAAGACGACGAGAAGCTGGCTGGCATGACTACCTCAGAGGGTAGCCCACTACACTTCTCTTGACCTGTCAATCGTGGAGCGCACACGTGGTGGGTACAGGCCCGACTTTGCTGGCAAGACGACGAGAAGCTGGCTGGCATGACTACCTCAGAGGGTAGCCCACTACACCTCTCTTGACCTGTCAATCGTGGAGCACACACATGGTGGTACAGGCCGACTTTGCTGGCAAGACAAGAAGCTGGCTGGCATTACTACCTGAGAGGGTAGCCCACTACACTTCTCTTGCCTGGAAGTGATTCATCATCTGCGTGAGCGAACGGGACTCGCCACCAAAAGTGAACAGTATGAAAGCAAAGCGAGACCCTAGTCCTCTACCCTGCATCTCTGACATACTTTCAGGTTTACAGACACAAAATCTAAAAACGAACAAACACACGCACAGATTAACAAATATACATTGCTGATACATACAAGCACGCAACACAAATACTCCTGTGTACAGCGACAGCATGACTGACCTGATGACCTCCTGCACCAGCACGGTGTTCATGGACTGTTCGTACATCACGGGGTACTTGTCCATGACCATGCCCAGGTTGACAGCTTTCGGCACCTGGCCCAGAATCTCCTTGGCCGTGTCCTCCATCACCTGCACGCCACAGCCACAGCCACAGCCAGGCCGTCAGTGTGACATGGGATGTTGTTGGGTTTCCATCTATTCTTGGTTCTCAGTCTTCTATGATGTTTACTAGACGCTTGACTCTAACCCTACCAATGAGGTGTGGCACCCGTATTTCTTTGGTACTAAACACATCTCTCTCTCTCTCTCTCTCTCTCTCTCTCTCTCTGTGACCTGTTTTTAAGACTTTGTCTCTCTCACCTTGTCCCAAGACACTTTCTCTCTTTCGCTCTCAACTCTTCCTAACACTATCTCTTTCTCACCTATTCCTGACACATACCCCTCCCTTTCTCTCACCTTTTCCTAAGACTCCCAACCACCCACCCTCTCTCTCTTCTTCCTCACACCTTTCTTTACTATCTTCCTGTCACCATCTCTCTCTCTCTCTTCTTCCTCACACCTTTCTTTACTATCTTCCTGTCACCATCTCTCTTCTTCCTCGCACCTTTCTTTACTATCTTCCTGTCACCATCTCTCTCTTCCTGTCACCATCTCTCTCTCTTCTTCCTCACACCTTTCTTTACTATCTTCCTGTCACCATCTCTCTCTTCCTGTCACCATCTCTCTCTCTTCTTCCTCACACCTTTCTTTACATCTTCCTGTCACCATCTCTCTCTCTTCTTCCTCACACCTTTCTTTATATTGCACATTCCTGTCACCATCTCTCTCTCTTCTTCCTCACACCTTTCTTACATCTTCCTGTCACCATCTCTCTCCTTCTTCCTCACACCTTTCTTTACTATCTTCCTGTCACCATCTCTCTCTCTTCTTCCTCACACCTTTCTTTACATCTTCCTGTCACCATCTCTCTCTTCCTGTCACCATCTCTCTCTCTTCTTCCTCACACCTTTCTTTACATCTTCCTGTCACCATCTCTCTCTTCCTTCACCACCTCTCTCTCTTCTTCCTCACACCTTTCTTTACTATCTTCCTGTCACCATCTCTTCTTCCTCACACCTTTCTTACTATCTTCCTGTCACCATCTCTCTTCTTCCTCACACCTTTCTTTACTATCTTCCTGTCACCATCTCTCTCTTCCTGTCACCATCTCTCTCTTCCTGTCACCATCTCTCTCTTCCTGTCACCATCTCTCTCTCACCTCCTTTGACACCTTCTCTCTTTTCTTCTCACTTCTCCCTGACACCGCCCTCCCCCCCCCCCCCACTTCTCCCTGACACCGCCCTCCCCCCCCCCCCCCCCCCCCAAACACTTCTCACTTCTTCCTGACACACTCTCTATTTTCTCTCCTTCTCTCTTCCTGACATCCCCCCCCCCCCCCCCTCCCTGTCTCTCTCTTACCTCTTCCTGACATTCTCTCTCCCTCTCACTCGCACACACACATGCACACAAGCCCCCACCCCCACCCCACCCCCCTACACACACACACACACACATGCTTCCCTAAAACCCCCCTCTCTCTGTGTCTCTCACCTCCTCCCGTGACTTGCCAGCCCCAGAGGCTGTCTTGGGCTGCAGCTGCAGCAGACCTCCCAACATCTGGATGGTTTCATTCTGGGCGAAAGTGATGTTGGCGTTCTCATGGAGACCAAAGATCTCTGGGGTGTCGTTGATGGGCAGGCTCTTCACATACTCCACATAGCCCTGCCAGGTCAAAGACGGACAGTAAACTAATGTCTGTCTCCCCTTCCACATCGGAGTAGCTTTGTGTTGCCAGGTCAAAGATGGACAGTAAACTAATGTCTGTCTCCCCTTCCACATCGGAGTAGCTTTGTGTTGCCAGGTCAAAGACGGACAGTAAACTAATGTCTGTCTCCCCTTCCACATCGGAGTAGCTTTGTGTTGCCAGGTCAAAGACGGACAGTAAACTAATGTCTGTCTCCCCTTCCACATCGGAGTAGCTTTGTGTTGCCAGGTCAAAGACGGACAGTAAACTAATGTCTGTCTCCCCTTCCACATCGGAGTAGCTTTGTGTTGCCAGGTCAAAGACGGACAGTAAACTAATGTCTGTCTCCCCTTCCACATCGGAGTAGCTTTGTGTTTCTTTGCTTGCTTGCTTGCTTGCTTGCTTGTTTTCTTTTCTTTTTAATCCTTTTTTTAAACCCCAAGTCTTCACAGCCTTGGGTTATGCAAACTCGTTTCCATTTTGGCACATGTCATACTGCAGCAATGGTCCTGATCTTATAATTTCCATTGGATTGCCTAACCAAAAAAATTCAAGATTCCAGAAGAAATTTTTAAAAGTCTGCATAGTGTGTCTGTATAGTGTATCCATTTTTCCTAGTCGAAGTATAGAACGTTTTCAGTTTCTATTGTCTTTTCTTCTGGCATGATATATGGCTGCTTTTAACAATTAGAATCCTTCCTTCTTGTCTCATGACATTGATAACTGAAAATGCTACCCAAAAAAACACACCAAATAAACAAAAAACTGAACAGAACACACACACACACACAAAAAAACAACAACAGATATCCATCAAGAACAAACTGGCACTATTTGACAAGTTCAGGGTTTCAGCTCTCCATTTGCAATCAGAAGCCATGAATTTAAATCTGAAGGGAGCCCAACAGAAAAATCAACCTTTTTCTATGCTAATCTTAATGTGTCGCTGGTCTGACAGTGTCAGTACAGTGTTACATCCTCTTCGGGGACGGTTATTCTTAACTGTCATGTCACCTGAAAAGAGTGTAGATGTTAAATGTCAATGGAAAAAACCCACCCCAAGGCAATGGCTAAACATCACAGGCACTTAAGGAAAGACAACCATAGGTGGCCAGGGACCAGGCTGATGACGGAGGGGTCGGAGACAGAAAGGGCAGGTGACGTGGTAAGACACTCACGCTGTGATCGGTGGCGGCCGAGATCTGGTGATAGATCTTGCTCTCACTGTAGCTGTACTCCTCGTCGATGACGCCCGGTTTGTAGTAGTCGCTGAGGATGTTCATCAGACAGCGCCGGTCCCAGTCGTCTGTCACACGGCCGCCATAGTTGATGTGGCCCGCCGTGTACTTCAGCACCTGAAGGGGGACAAGAACAAATATGGAGATCATCAGGAAGGGAAGTAACTGGCCGCCATAGTTGATGTGGCCCGCCATGTGTACTTCAGTACCTGCAGGGCGACAAGAACAAATATGGAGATCATCAGGAAGGGAAGTAACTGGCCGCCATAGTTGATGTGGCCCGCCGTGTACTTCAGCACCTGCAGGGGACAAGAACAAATATGGAGATCATCAGGAAGGGAAGTAACTGCACTGAAGAGATCAGGACCACAGACACTGCATGCTTCTTCTCTACAGGATTCTTCCACAACACATCTCTCACAGAACGGCAAACACACAGGCAGAGAAAATGACAGACGGAGAAACAAACAGTGCAGATTGCCTCCCTTTAAAGACTCCATGTTCTGTAACATTGTTGACCGTGTCTACACTACACTAACCTCCCGATAAAGACTACCTCCCTTTTTGGAACACTGTGTCTATACTAGATTGACATCTCAATACACATTGCCTCCCTTTAAAGACTTCATGTTCTGGAACATTGTTACATGTGTCAATGCTATATATACTGGCCTCCCCATAAACATCCTGTCCCTTTATACACTGGTTTTTGTACTGGAATATTTTTCTCTTCCTCTATACTGGATTAACTAGCCCCCAAAAGACCCCCTCCCTTCCCTTAAAAAATCCTGCTTGTAACAATTTGTGGAGGTGGCTTTAAAACAAATTTCTTTCCACAGCTGAACAAAATATCTTCTGAGAAAGCAGTTCCCTTTTTCTACAGCTCATTACATCTTTTTTTCTCTTAAACCTTCAACAAACACAACAGCAGACTCCTACAGCCCCATCAGTGGTCACCTTGAAAGGGATGTGAGAATACTCCAGCAGGAACATCTTCAGCTGGCTGACACAGATACGCAGGTCACCATCGGTGAACTCGTAAGGGATGTTGAAACCCAGGGCCCCAAACTTGCGCCGCTCCAGCAAAACACCATGGAACAGGCAGAGGGAGAGGAGGAGGTGCTTAAATTCCGACACCTGGAAAATGTCATCAGTGTCACTATTGATACGGTGATCTTCATTATCAATCGTCATTCTAGCTCCTAACATAATGTCCTGAGCTGACAACTATGGGGACTATAGACATGCAGCGATGGGGTATGAAAAATGTACTTTGAAAACAAAATCATAAAAGCAGTCAAGGGGAGGGGAATAAAAAGAAATAAGAAAGAATAGTTAAATGAATGGTTAATAAAACAACAACAATCAAGCTTCACAAGCTGTTTCTACCCTTGGAAGATGAGTTCAACACACAGAAAGTAGCCAGTACTGCTGAAAATGTATAAGTTTCATTGAAGTCCAGCCAACCAGGGTGACAGAGAGTTCTTTCAGGCTGAGCTGAGAGTGTGATGGACAACATTCTGTATCATGGTAAGGAACAGATTAACTAGTAATGAATTCAAACCTAAAATCAATATTTACATTCTAAAACACGCTAAACCTCATGAAACCCCATATGAAAATGTCACAAAGAGGACATGATTCTGATGCTGATTCCATTCAACACGACAGATTCACCAGGAAATGCATGATTCTGATGGTCTTCATTATAGCACTCTTTCCACATGCCAGACAGAGATGGTGCTACTAACCCTCTCTCCGCAGGAGTTGAGGAAGTCATCGCTGAATCCGATGTAGGACTTGAGCAGGTTGGCCTTGATGCCTCGTGGGGGCTCCACTGTCATCTTGGAGCCGTTCTGCAGGATGAATACGGGGAACTTTTCGCTGGGCATGCTGGTCAGCCACAGACGGAAGTCACGATGAACCTGCACACGACCATCTTCATGACCCCCTGGCAAAGTGACTGTTGGTGATGAACTGCCAGAGTCCGCTGTGACAGACAGCACTGTCAGCACACTGAATCAACAGCCATTAACGATGACCTTTTTCAATCAGCACACTGAATCAACAGCAATTAACAATGACCTTTTTCAATCAGCACACTGAATCAACAGCCATTAACAATGACCTTTTTCAATCAGCACACTGAATCAACAGCCATTAACAATGACCTTTTTGAATCAGCACACTGAATCAACAGCCATTAACAATGACCTTTTTCAATCAGCACACTGAATAAAAAGCCATTAACAATGACCTTTTTCAATCAGCACACTGAATCAACAGCCATTAAAAATGACCTTTTTCAATCAGCACACTGAATCAACAGCCATTAACAATGACCTTTTTCAATCAGCACACTGAATCAACAGCCATTAACAATGACCTTTTTTAATCAGCACACTGAATCAACAGCCATTAACAATGACCTTTTTCAATCAGCACACTGAATCAACAGCCATTAACAATGACCTTTTTGAATCAGCACACTGAATCAACAGCCATTAACAATGACCTTTTTCAATCACTGAATCAACAGCCATTAACAATGACCTTTTTCAATCAGCACACTGAATCAACAGCCATTAACAATGACCTTTTTCAATCAGCGCACTGAATCAACAGCCATTAACAATGACCCTTTTCAATCTGCGCACTGAATCAACAGCCATTAACAATGACCTTTTTCAATCACTGAATCAACAGCCATTAACAATAACCTTTTTCAATCAGCACACTGAATCAACAGCCATTAACAATGACCTTTTTCAATCACTGAATCAACAGCCATTAACAATGACCTTTTTCAATCACTGAATCAACAGCCATTAACAATGACCTTTTTCAATCACTGAATCAACAGCCATTAACAATGACCTTTTTCAATCACTGAATCAACAGCCATTAACAATGACCTTTTTCAATCTGCACACTGAATCAACAGCCATTAACAATGACCTTTTTCAATCTGCACACTGAATCAACAGCCATTAACAATGACCTTTTTCAATCTGCACACTAAATCAACAGCCATTAACAATGACCTTTTCAATCAGCACACTGAATCAACAGCCATTAACAATGACCTTCTTCAATCTGCACACTGAATCAACAGCCATTAACGATGATCTTTCTCAATCAGCACACTGAATCAACAGCCATTAACGATGACCTTTTTCAATCAGCACACTGAATCAACAGCCATTAACAATGACCTTTTTCAATCTGCACACTGAATCAACAGCCATTAACGATGACCTTCTTCAATCAGCACACTGAATCAACAGCCATTAACGATGACCTTTTTCAATCTGCATACTGAATCAACAGCCATTAACAATGACCTTTTTCAATCTGCACACTGAATCAACAGCCATTAACAATGACCTTTTTCAATCAGCACACTGAATCAACAGCCATTAACAATGACCTTCTTCAATCAGCACACTGAATCAACAGCCATTAACAATGACCTTTTTCAATCTGCACACTGAATCAACAGCCATTAACAATGACCTTTTTCACAGTCAAGGGCTTAGCTTTATCCTCCTTTTTTACTGAGAGGGATGAGATGGGGGGGGGGGGGGGGGGGGGGAGATAGGAGATGTATGTGTGGGAAGGAGAGAGGGATGGGGGGTGGGGGGGGGGGGGGGAATAGGAGATGTATGTGTGGGAAGGAGAGAGGGATGGGGGGTGGGGGGGGATAGGAGATGTATGCGTGGGAAGGAGAGAGCATTTTCAGATCAGACATTTGCCTCATGTCTAGCCAGGGGAGGGTGGGGAGAAAGAAGGTGTGTGCACTGTAGCTGTGAGTGAAAAAATTGCAGCATGTTTTGAGCTCTGTTCTAGTCCCTTTTCAACGATTTCTGGCATTTGGGCAAGGGTTCATCTCTACCTCTCTCTTTTCTCTCAAATCTCTGATTTTTCTGTTTTAATACTCAACTCCTGTAACATAGAATAATCTAATAATGAAGATCATACTGTCGTCAATCTACCGATGATGATGATGACACTCCATGACAAATAATGCTCTAGAGCACTATGAATGAAACCATGTAGAAAATAATTTGTTTTGTTCAATACACTGCATGCATTCTATGCCGTTCTGCATTCTACTAGGTCTTCATCCTCTTCTGAACTGTCTGGTTAGTTCATCACTGTATCATTTCAAGCCGATTGAACTGTCTGGTTAGTTCATCACTGTATCATTTCAGGCTGGTTGAACTGTCTGGTTAGTTCATGACAGCATCATTTCAAGTCGGTTGAACTGTCTGGTCAGTTCATGACAGTATCATTTCAGGCTGGCTGAACTGTCTGGTTAGTTCATGACAGCATCATTTCAGGCTGGCTGAACTGTCTGGTTAGTTCATGACAGCATCATTTCAAGTCGGTTGAACTGTCTGGTTAGTTCATGACAGTATCATTTCAGGCTGGTTGAACTGTCTGGTCAGTTCATGACAGTATCATTTCAGGCTGGTTGAACTGTCTGGTCAGTTCATGACAGTATCATTTCAGGCTGGCTGAACTGTCTGGTTAGTTCATGACAGCATCATTTCAAGTCGGTTGAACTGTCTGGTTAGTTCATGACAGTATCATTTCAGGCTGGTTGAACTGTCTGGTCAGTTCATGACAGTATCATTTCAGGCTGGTTGAACTGTCTGGTCAGTTCATGACAGTATCATTTCAGGCTGGTTGAACTGTCTGGTCAGTTCATGAAAGTATCATTTCAGGCTGGTTGAACTGTCTGGTCAGTTCATGACAGTATCATTTCAGGCTGGTTGAACTGTCTGGTCAGTTCATGACAGTATCATTTCAGGCTGGTTGAACTGTCTGGTCAGTTCATGACAGTATCATTTCAGGCTGGTTGAACTGTCTGGTCAGTTCATGACAGTATCATTTCAGGCTGGTTGAACTGTCTGGTCAGTTCATGACAGTATCATTTCAGGCTGGTTGAACTGTCTGGTTAGTTCATGACAGTATCATTTCAGGCTGGTTGAACTGTCTGGTCAGTTCATGACAGTATCATTTCAGGCTGGTTGAACTGTCTGGTTAGTTCATGACAGTATCATTTCAGGCTGGTTGAACTGTCTGGTCAGTTCATGACAGTATCATTTCAGGCTGGTTGAACTGTCTGGTTAGTTCATGACAGCATCATTTCAAGTCGGTTGAACTGTCTGGTCAGTTCATGACAGTATCATTTCAGGCTGGTTGAACTGTCTGGTCAGTTCATGACAGTATCATTTCAGGCTGGTTGAACTGTCTGGTCAGTTCATGACAGTATCATTTCAGGCTGGTTGAACTGTCTGGTCAGTTCATGACAGTATCATTTCAGGCTGGTTGAACTGTCTGGTTAGTTCATGACAGCATCATTTCAAGTCGGTTGAACTGTCTGGTCAGTTCATGACAGTATCATTTCAGGCTGGTTGAACTGTTTGGTCAGTTCATGACAGTATCATTTCAGGCTGGTTGAACTGTCTGGTCAGTTCATGACAGTATCATTTCAGGCTGGTTGAACTGTCTGGTCAGTTCATGACAGCATCATTTCAGGCTGGTTGAACTGTCTGGTCAGTTCATGACAGCATCATTTCAGGCTGGTTGAACTGTCTGGTCAGTTCATGACAGTATCATTTCAGGCTGGCTGAACTGTCTGGTCAGTTCATGACAGTATCATTTCAGGCTGGTTGAACTGTCTGGTCAGTTCATGACAGTATCATTTCAGGCTGGTTGAACTGTCTGGTCAGTTCATGACAGTATCATTTCAGGCTGGTTGAACTGTCTGGTCAGTTCATGACAGTATCATTTCAGGCTGGTTGAACTGTCTGGTCAGTTCATGACAGTATCATTTCAGGCTGGTTGAACTGTCTGGTCAGTTCATGACAGCATCATTTCAGGCTGGCTGAACTGTCTGGTCAGTTCATGACAGCATCATTTCAGGCTGGTTGAACTGTCTGGTCAGTTCATGACAGCATCATTTCAGGCTGGTTGAACTGTCTGGTCAGTTCATGACAGCATCATTTCAGGCTGGTTGAACTGTCTGGTCAGTTCATGACAGCATCATTTCAGGCTGGTTGAACTGTCTGGTCAGTTCATGACAGCATCATTTCAGGCTGGTTGAACTGTCTGGTCAGTTCATGACAGCATCATTTCAGGCTGGTTGAACTGTCTGGTCAGTTCATGACAGTATCATTTCAGGCTGGTTGAACTGTCTGGTCAGTTCATGACAGCATCATTTCAGGCTGGTTGAACTGTCTGGTCAGTTCATGACAGCATCATTTCAGGCTGGTTGAACTGTCTGGTCAGTTCATGACAGCATCATTTCAGGCTGGTTGAACTGTCTGGTCAGTTCATGACAGCATCATTTCAGGCTGGTTGAACTGTCTGGTCAGTTCATGACAGCATCATTTCAGGCTGGCTGAACTGTCTGGTCAGTTCATGACAGTATCATTTCAGGCTGGTTGAACTGTCTGGTCAGTTCATGACAGCATCATTTCAGGCTGGCTGAACTGTCTGGTCAGTTCATGACAGCATCATTTCAGGCTGGTTGAACTGTCTGGTCAGTTCATGACAGCATCATTTCAGGCTGGTTGAACTGTCTGGTCAGTTCATGACAGTATCATTTCAGGCTGGTTGAACTGTCTGGTCAGTTCATGACAGCATCATTTCAGGCTGGCTGAACTGTCTGGTCAGTTCATGACAGCATCATTTCAGGCTGGTTGAACTGTCTGGTCAGTTCATGACAGCATCATTTCAGGCTGGCTGAACTGTCTGGTCAGTTCATGACAGCATCATTTCAGGCTGGTTGAACTGTCTGGTCAGTTCATGACAGCATCATTCAGGCTGGTTGAACTGTCTGGTCAGTTCATGACAGCATCATTTCAGGCTGGTTGAACTGTCTGGTCAGTTCATGACAGCATCATTTCAGGCTGGTTGAACTGTCTGGTTAGTTCATGACAGCATCATTTCAGGCTGGTTGAACTGTCTGGTCAGTTCATGACAGCATCATTTCAGGCTGGTTGAACTGTCTGGTCAGTTCATGACAGCATCATTTCAGGCTGGTTGAACTGTCTGGTCAGTTCATGACAGCATCATTTCAGGCTGGTTGAACTGTCTGGTCAGTTCATGACAGCATCATTTCAGGCTGGTTGAACTGTCTGGTCAGTTCATGACAGCATCATTTCAGGCTGGTTGAACTGTCTGGTCAGTTCATGACAGCATCATTTCAGGCTGGTTGAACTGTCTGGTCAGTTCATGACAGCATCATTTCAGGCTGGTTGAACTGTCTGGTCAGTTCATGACAGCATCATTTCAGGCTGGTTGAACTGTCTGGTCAGTTCATGACAGCATCATTTCAGGCTGGTTGAACTGTCTGGTCAGTTCATGACAGCATCATTTCAGGCTGGTTGAACTGTCTGGTCAGTTCATGACAGCATCATTTCAGGCTGGTTGAACTGTCTGGTCAGTTCATGACAGCATCATTTCAGGCTGGTTGAACTGTCTGGTCAGTTCATGACAGCATCATTTCAGGCTGGTTGAACTGTCTGGTCAGTTCATGACAGCATCATTTCAGGCTGGTTGAACTGTCTGGTCAGTTCATGACAGCATCATTTCAGGCTGGTTGAACTGTCTGGTCAGTTCATGACAGTATCATTTCAGGCTGGTTGAACTGTCTGGTCAGTTCATGACAGCATCATTTCAGGCTGGTTGAACTGTCTGGTCAGTTCATGACAGCATCATTTCAGGCTGGTTGAACTGTCTGGTCAGTTCATGACAGCATCATTTCAGGCTGGTTGAACTGTCTGGTCAGTTCATGACAGCATCATTTCAGGCTGGTTGAACTGTCTGGTCAGTTCATGACAGTATCATTTCAGGCTGGTTGAACTGTCTGGTCAGTTCATGACAGCATCATTTCAGGCTGGTTGAACTGTCTGGTCAGTTCATGACAGCATCATTTCAGGCTGGTTGAACTGTCTGGTCAGTTGATGACAGCATCATTTCAGGCTGGTTGAACTGTCTGGTCAGTTCATGACAGCATCATTTCAGGCTGGTTGAACTGTCTGGTCAGTTCATGACAGCATCATTTCAGGCTGGTTGAACTGTCTGGTCAGTTCATGACAGCATCATTTCAGGCTGGTTGAACTGTCTGGTCAGTTCATGACAGCATCATTTCAGGCTGGTTGAACTGTCTGGTCAGTTCATGACAGCATCATTTCAGGCTGGTTGAACTGTCTGGTCAGTTCATGACAGCATCATTTCAGGCTGGTTGAACTGTCTGGTCAGTTCATGACAGCATCATTTCAGGCTGGTTGAACTGTCTGGTCAGTTCATGACAGCATCATTTCAGGCTGGTTGAACTGTCTGGTCAGTTCATGACAGCATCATTTCAGGCTGGTTGAACTGTCTGGTCAGTTCATGACAGCATCATTTCAGGCTGGTTGAACTGTCTGGTCAGTTCATGACAGCATCATTTCAGGCTGGTTGAACTGTCTGGTCAGTTCATGACAGCATCATTTCAGGCTGGTTGAACTGTCTGGTCAGTTCATGACAGTATCATTTCAGGCTGGTTGAACTGTCTGGTCAGTTCATGACAGCATCATTTCAGGCTGGCTGATGGAGCCTCCAAGTCAGGTTTTATGTCCTGATGAAACAGCCCTGACAGTAAAGATTTCTTTTCACGTCACAATAGCAAAATAACCGCAATGACAATATATCATCAGTAACATGTTTTCCAACCTGGCAACAAAGTCCAGAAACAATGGCTGATCCCTTTCATTCACAAGGGTGTAGGTGAAAACATTTTCAATGAAAGGGTCCAGTTTACGAGGGTATATAGGTGAAAGCATTTTCAGTGAAAGGGTCCAGTTTCTGTAGACAGATCTACTGTCAGAAATGTGCTGATTTCAAAGAATCACCTAGATGATCTACCTACTGTGAGCACCTTTCATGTCATAAAATTCCCCATGTTCTTTTTAAGCATCAAAAAACAAACATTGATCAAATTCTTTAAAATTCATTAATTTAACTTAAACACCATGAAACAATAACATAAACGACAATCATACACTGATCTGAGAAAAAGCAAAGCAACACTTTCAAGCAAGTGGCCCTCACACCACATACGTTTCTGAGAACGACCCACACACTTGGTATTTCCTCTACACAGACATAGGAGATTCCATACCTTAAAGCAGAAACCCACTGAGATCTGGTTTTAACTCTGGCAAGCTCTGGACACATAATACCTCTGCAGCATTTACCACGCAAAAGTTTTCAGGCCAACTGTCCATGTGGGGACGGAATGTTCCTGGTGACTCCGGAGCGTTACCTTTTCGGGGTCGATCTGCTCCACCAGGCGCTCCAGACTGGGCATCCAGCTGGGGGCCAGGTGACAGTTCTGGAAGAAGACCCACTTGCCACGCTCCATGGCCGACCGCATCAGCTGCTCTGCCCGGGGGCCCTGCACGCACACACACACACACACACACACACGCACACACACACGCACACACACATACACACACACATACACACACACACGCACACACACACGCACACACACACACACAGTGGTCAGCTGTCCCTGAACTCAATGGCCAGGTCACTGTACCCAGCTGGTTTCTGCCACAGTCAAGCTGACAGCAGCCTGGAGAGGGTTTTTACATCTGGATATTTCTAGGCTTTATTCACCAATTTGGCACAAGTATTTGGCATCTCTAGAAAGAGCTATGGTTTTATTTTCAATTAGTGTGCTATATTTATTTGAATTTTTTCCCCTTGTACAAAAGCAGCCATTTAAATATACAGAGGCACAATTCAACATGGCATATGTGAAGTCGCACACACTTAGAGACTGAAGCGCCCCCACACTCCCCTCCCTGCTCCCCCCCCCTCCCCCTCTTGTCTCCAGAGCTTGGTGTCATTCATATATCTATGTATCGTTACAAAAAAGTTGAAGACTGAACAAGATTGTTTATGAAAGCTGCACATGATTATTTGTGTGTTATACTTTGTGCTGTCTTTTTCTTTTATGTTTCCTTAATACCAGCATGTGAAAACAGGAAAGAGAGGAGGGGAAAAGATTTGGAAAAGTAAGTGTGTGTGTTTGTGTGTGTGTGTATGCATGTGTGGTGCATGCGTGCGTGCATGCGTGTGTGTGTGTGTGTGTGTGTGTGTGTGTGTGTGTGTGTGTGTGTGTGTGTGTGTGTGTGTGTGTGTGTGTGTGTGTGTGAGGAATGAACAGGAGAAGGAACAATTCAAACTGCCACACACACACACACACACACACACACTGACAAACTGAAACCGATTTATTGTCAGATTAACTCATAGCTGTACTGACAAACACACATACACATACACTTGCGTGCACGCGCACACACACACACACACACACACACGCACACACACACACACACACACACACACTGTTGATCCTTACCTGTCCCTGGCCCAGGGAGATGGCGGTGAGTTTCTTGGAGAACCTCATTTCCTCAGCAAACTTGTAGAGGTCCACTGCAGGGTCAGTCCCTGTGGACAGCACGAAGATCAGGGGGGTGGTTGGCGACGAGTCCTTGTAGACCGCTGTCAGGTCTGAGGTCTGCACACACACACACACACACACACACACACACACACACACCATACACACGCACACACACACACACACACACACACACACACACACACACACACGCATGCACACACACATACATACATACACACACACATACATACACACACACACACACCACACACACACACACACATACACACACACACACACACACACACACATACACACACATACACACACATACACACACACACACACACACACACACACACACACACACACACACACACACACACACATATCCAGGTAAAGAAGGAGAAGTATCCCCGACCTCAAAATTCCAAACTCAGCACATACAAAAGTGTTCAAAAGTAACCCCTTTAACCCCCCCACCCCCTTATAAATAACACTCAAATCTAATCATGCATTTACATTTTAGAGTTGAACCTCTCTGCTTCAATTAATAAAACCAGCCTTCACCTAACATCACATGGTTTTGTGAAAAGATGTAAAACAAAAGTACTACGAAGCAGAATTCACTCATCATGATGCTAAAATTTGTAGAGCCCAGTAGCTTAAGTATCTCTAAATAACTACACAGTTGCCGTGATTAGTTTGGATACACGCTGGATGCTGAATTCAGTTGCATTAACCAAAAAATCATGTTTCGGGACAACATCAAATTTACAAACCTTTTGTCCGATAATACAGACGTTCAAGGCTTAAAAAAATACACTAGTTTCTCCAAACTTTTCCAACCATTCTTGAGAGCATAAACCTGAAGGGGTATTAGTCATAAGAAAGTAGGATGGCTTACGCCCCTGTGGATAGAACAGGGGACACCACTGCAGAAAGCAGGATGGTTCCAGCCCCTGTGGATAGAACAAGGGACAGCACTGGCTGACCGGGGTGGAGGTCCACACTCACCTGGGGCTCAATGAAACGCTGTCCCATGTTGGTGGACACGTAGTCCTGCATGGCGTTGGTCACCTTGTCCAGCCGCAGCGCCTTCAGAACCAGAATCTTCTGGAACTGATCCAGGTCTGTGTTCCACTGGCCTGGCAGCTCCTCTCTGCATCAGACAGGGACACCATCAACCTCAGCTTCAACGAAAGAAACAGACTGGCCTCTCTGCATCAGACAGGGACACCATCAACCTCAACTTCAACGAGGGACACCATCAACCTCAGCTTCAACGGAAGAAACAGACTGGCCTCTCTGCATCAGACAGGGACACCATCAACCTCAGCTTCAACGAAAGAAACAGACTGGCCTCTCTGCATCAGACAGGGACACCATCAACCTCAGCTTCAACGAAAGAAACAGACTGGCCTCTCTGCATCAGACAGGGACACCATCAACCTCAGCTTAAACGAAAGAAATAGACTGGGGGGAAAGGGATGAGTGTGTGTGTGTGTGTGTGTGTGTGGTGGGGGGGGGGGGGGGGTTCAAAGGAAGGTGTCAATGATACTGATTCAGGGTTGAGGGACAGCTTCAACGACAATGAGAGGGCTGAAAGGCAGCTTTGATAACAGAGAAACAGAGTGGAAGATCAATATCAGTACTAGTGATAGAGGTTGAAGATTAGCTTCAAAGATAATATTGTCAGGTTAGCAATGACAGCGGTGACTGTCACAGGGGCTAGGAGAAGAAGTACTAATGGCTAACTGCGACTGATTCTAGATCTGTGGTCTGCAAGAATGTTGAACTTGTTAGGGAATGTTACAAGAGAGACAGAGAGAGAGAGAGAGAGAGAGAGGAGAGAGAGAGAGAGAGAGAGAGGAGAGGAGAGAGAGAGAGAGAGAGAGAGAGAGAGAGAGAGAGAGAGTCCTAGATAATATTTCTCATGCCATCTGAACTGAGAGACTTTAACACGTTCTGTGTTTTAATCTATCTCTGGAATTCCATCTAAGGAAGAATACCAAAGGAGTGTCACCATGTCCACTCCAGACCCCACCTGTGCGGGTCACCACTGTCAAAGATGGTCTTGAAGCCTTCCAGGTGGTTCTTGAAGTCCTCCACGAAGGGGACAAATCGGGTCAAGGCGGCCAGAGTCAGGATCTCGCTCCAGGACCGCTCAGAGATCCACTCCGGGGCTGGGTTGTCCAGCTCCTTGGGTTTGTGAGTGCCTCCGGCCACCAGGTGCCGCCACTCATCCTGATCACAAATGGAAAAAGGTCAGGAGAAATGACGACACCACACACTGCGAGAGAGATTGCAACACAGGGACAGAAACTATCAATGAGTTGATATACACAAGGCATAGATCAGGCCCTTCTAAAAAAAAAAAAAAGCAAAACTAAAAACAGAACCCCCCCTCCTTCCCCTTGAAAAGAAACGAACCACATCAAACCAAACCAAAGCAAAGCAAAGCAAATGGAAAGAAGAAACATTTACGATAACACTGAGACTACATGACCACAGTAATTGTGTTGAGACTACATGACCACAGTAATTGTGTTGAGACTACATGACCACAGTAATTGTGTTGAGACTACATGACCACAGTAATTGTGTTGAGACTACATGACAACAGTAATTGTGTTGAGACTACATGACAACATTAATTGTGTTGAGACTACATGACAACATTAATTGTGTTGAGACTACATGACAACATTAATTGTGTTGAGACTACATGACAACAGTAATTGTGTTGAGACTACATGACAACAGTAATTGTGTTGAGACTACATGACAACATTAATTGTGTTGAGACTACATGACAACAGTAATTGTGTTGAGACTACATGACCACAGTAATTGTGCTGAGACTACATGACAACAGTAATTGTGTTGAGACTACATGACAACATTAATTGTGCTGAGACTACATGACAACAGTAATTGTGCTGAGACTACATGACAACAGTAATTGTGCTGAGACTACATGACCACAGTAATTGTGTTGAGACTACATGACCACAGTAATTGTGCTGAGACTACATGACCACAGTAATTGTGTCAGCAGTTGTTTTCAAACAGAGACAGCCAACTGGTCAAAGGCAAAGGCGTCAAACCAGTGTGGCAACCTGGTGACAGCGTATGTGTAGAAGTCAGGTGCAGAGCGTGCAACAGTCTGTTTTTCCACAGTAATTGTCCCGTCAAACAAACACTCACTCTTCCTAGTGCATTTGCTAATGGACAGAAGAATTCAAGGCATAGATTGAATGTCTTGGTCATTTTGTATAAGCTTCTTGAATTTTCAAAACGGGTTCAAAACGTTACGCCATGAGATGACAACAAACCTATTTTTAGTATGTAACTGTTTAACCTGATTTCATTAACGTGAAAAAATATTTTTAAAAAGACAAACGCTTCCTTCCACAGCGACTGACCATGTTGATGACGCCCTTGTGCATGTTGATGCGCACGCCGACGAGGAAGGCGAAGAGCAGCTTGTGCTTCTCAAAGAGGGAGCGGCAGACGTTGCTGTACAGGCTGAAGGTGAAGTAGTTGTTGATGTTGATGATGCGTTGAGGAATGTTGTCGGCCCGCTCGGCGTTGCTGATGCTGCCCAGGAAGATGGAGATGAACCACTCCAGGGAGTACTGGTACATGGGGTCGATGGAGGCCATGTCGGACATGCAGAAGAAGAGGATCTGGGTGTTGACGGCCACGGGGATGTACTGACTGCGAGTGGCGTCAATGTCTTTCTCTGTCTGCTCGGCCACCAGCACTTTGGCCTGCAAGGGAAGGTCAGGACATTTCAGGTATGAAACTCGTTTTTTGTTTGGACAGATTTGTGAAACACTCGACTCAAAGCCACAAGAAAGAGATAAGTGAATCTCAAAAAAAGTAACATACTTGGGAAAAAGTTACATTTCAAAGACCTACATAGCAAAAAAAGTCATATTTTAAAGACTTTTACAACAAAAAAGTTACGTATTTAAAACAATACTTCATCACACTCTGACAAACACAAAGCACATCTAATAGATAAACAAACACACATATCACAGTCACCCTTACTCCCCTAACACTCACAGGCACCGACTACCTGTCTGTGCACATACCACCACCCCATCCCACCTCATCCCACCCAACCACCACCCCACCCCACCCAACCACCACCCCACTACCACCCCATCCCATCCCACCCCACCATACCTCACCCTATCCCACACACCCCAACCACGCACCCCTACCTTAATCTCCTGGGACTTGATCTTGGAGGCTTCCAGCGTGGCGATGAGGTCGATGTCGTCGACGGGGCTGCCCTCGCTGGAGCTAAGACGGAACAGGATCCTGTCCTCAATCTCCTTCAGCTCCTGCTTCATCTTGGCGTTGCTGACGATCAGCTGGTTCTTGGCCTCCTCCAGGTCCGGCCGCTCCTCCGCCACCACGATGCCCAGCAGCTGGTCTTCCAGACCACTGGCGACCCACAACGGACAACAATACAACCATCAATCAGGCACCTGGTCCTCCAGACCACTGGTGACCCACAACGGACAACAATACAACTGTCAATCAGGCACCTGGTCCTCCAGACCACTGGCAACCCACAACGGACAACAATACAACCGTCAATCAGGCAGATGGTCCTCCAGACCACTGGTGACCCACAACGGACAACGATACAACTGTCAATCTGGCAGATGGTCTTCCAGACCACTGGCGACCCACAATGGACAACAATACAACCGTCAATCTGGCAGATGGTCTTCCAGACCACTGGCGACCCACAACGGACAACAATACAACCGTCAATCAGGCAGCTGGTCTTCCAGACCACTGGCGACCCACAACGGACAACAATACAACCGTCAATCAGGCAGCTGGTTCTCCAGACCACTGGCGACCCACAACGGACAACAATACAACCGTCAATCAGGCAGGTGGTTCTCCAGACCACTGGTGACCCACAACGGACAACAATTAAACTGTCAATCAGTTTCAGTTTCATCAAGGAGGTGTCACAGCATGGGAGCTAGTCCATAGACCACTACTACACCACGTCCGCTGAGTTTTGAGACCACACTGCGCAGGATTTAAAGCTGATGGATAAACAAATGAATTTACTGGATACATCATTTTCCCAAACAATTCACTGTCAATCAACAACTGAATAGATACAGGACAGGAGTGGTATGGTTAGTAAAGTGCCAGACACGTGGGGGTGGGGGAGGTCGGGGGATTTATTCCTTAGAGCTAATATTGGTTCTGACTCCATTTCCTGAAAAGTCCTTCAATGAGAATATCAAGTGACGTTTTGTGTGAGGATGCGTGTGTAACATCTTGTACACAATGAGAATATCAAGTGAAGTTTTGTGTGAGGATGCGTGTGTAACATCTTGTACACAATGAGAATATCAAGTGAAGTTCTGCGTAAGGTGGCATGTGTAACATCTTGTACACATGCAACATTCCATTACAATTTCAGAAGAGAAGGGCAGTTTGGTCATGAGTATAGATGACAAGTGTACACATAGTGTGTATCTTCTGTGAAAAATAAAAAGAATAAGTGGAAATTCGAGTGACTGATATTCACATGAATGACAAGGCCAACAAGTGAATGTAGAGACAGCAGGCAGCTCTTCAGTCAGCTCCACCCAGGTAGGCAGCCCATTGTTTACTCAATAGCATGGATTGTAGACACAGACAGGTAGGCAGCCCATTGTGTACTCAATAGCATGGATTGTAGACACAGACAGGTAGGCAGCCCATTGTGTACTCAATAGCATGGATTGTAGACACAGACAGGTAGGCAGCCCATTGTGTACTCAATAGCATGGATTGTAGACACAGACAGGTAGGCAGCCCATTGTGTACTCAATAGCATGGATTGTAGACACAGACAGGTAGGCAGCCCATTGTGTACTCAATAGCATGGATTGTAGACACAGACAGGTAGGCAGCCCATTGTGTACTCAATAGCATGGATTGTAGACACAGACAGGTAGGCAGCCCATTGTGTACTCAATAGCATGGATTGTAGACACAGACACAGCATTGAAAGACTCAAGGAAAATCAAGCACACGCATATGTGAAAGTCACATGTCTTCCCTCATACCCCCTTTGCGCACGCACAGGTGCACACACAGACACACACACACACACACATACACATGATACACACACACAAACACACACATACACACACACACACACACATACACACACACACACACAAACACACACATACACACACACACACATACACACAATCACACACACGTACACATACACACAGACACAGACACACACACACAATCACACACACATACGCATGCATACACACACACTCAAACACATATTCACACACACACACACACACACACACACACACACACACACACACACACACACACACACACCTGGGCGACAGGGTGAAGTTGACAAGGGTGACCTTGGTGGAGACCTCGGGGTGTAGTGCGGGTTGGGCAGCTTGGTGGTCATGTAAAACTTGAAGTCGTTGTGGTAGGGGATCACAGCATCTCCCAGTTTAATCACCAGACTACCTTGCTGTTTGAAAGTCTGCAGGGAACAAACAACAGCCACTGAATGTCAATCAACATCATCTCTCAGTTTAATCACCAGACTACCTTGCTGTTTGAAAGTCTGCAGGGAACAAACAACAGCCACTGAATGTCAATCAACAGCATCTCCCAGTTTAATCACCAGACTACCTTGCTGTGTGAAAGTCTGCAGGGAACAAACAACAGCCACTGAATGTCAATCAACATCATCTCTCAGTTTAATCACCAGACTACCTTGCTGTTTGAAAGTCTGCAGGGAACAAACAACAGCCACTGAATGTCAATCAACAGCATCTCCCAGTTTAATCACCAGACTACCTTGCTGTGTGAAAGTCTGCAGGGAACAAACAACAGCCACTGAATGTCAATCAACAGCATCTCCCAGTTTAATCACCAGACTACCTTGCTGTTTGAAAGTCTGCAGGGAACAAACAACAGCCACTGAATGTCAATCAACAGCATCTCCCAGTTTAATCACCAGACTACCTTGCTGTTTGAAAGTCTGCAGGGAACAAACAACAGCCACTGAATGTCAATCAACATCATCCTAACAGAGTAAGACCAGCAGCTGGGAGTCAGTCTCTACCTACTCAGAGACACGTACACCCTGCGCACTATGCTGTGACAAGGTGAAAAAATAGATGGATTAAAGCCCTCTCTCTCTCTCTCTCTCACACACATACACACACACATACACACACACACTCATACACACACACACACACACACACACACACACACATCATACCCACCTACTGGGGCATGGAGGATTTAAAAAAAAAAAAAAAAAAAAAAACATAACCAACAAAACAACTACATTAAACACATGTTTCCATTGATAAAGCTTCAATAAATGTTATTATACAGTCACACGACCGAAAGGTTTTCTTTGCAATTTTGCAAGTTTGAATGACACAGTTTGACTCTGTGATCACCTGTACTGACCCATCTCTGTGCCTCTCAAGCTCTTCCCATGATGTTACAGACTATGTCTTCAGCTCTGTACACCCTTAACTCTCTTCAGTTCTTTCCCCTGAATTTCGATCACCAGTGATCGGCGGTTTTCTTCCCATACTTATGGTATTTAAAACAACATTTTTGTTATCTGAAGCAATGTATCACCTAAAAAACCCGAAACATTCATCACAAACATATTATCATTTAAAAATAATGCGCAGAATGTTATGAAAAATTACGAAAAATTCATGCAAAATGCAAAAATCGCAAAAAATGTTGAGAGTTCATTAAGCTCTGCCTATGATGTTGTTATTCTTAATTAAGTTCTGCCTATGATGTTGCTTTCTTAATTTAAGTTCTGCCTATCATGTTACTATTCTAAACTAAGTTCTTCCCAGGATGTTGCCATTCTTAATTAAGTTCTACCTAAGATTCTGCTATTCTTAATTAAATTCTGCTTGTGACATCGCAGACTGTTTCTTGATTAAGTTGTGCCTATGATGCAGCAAATCATTTCTTAATTAAGCATGATAATGGGCGCCCGCTGGAGACAGCAGAGAAAAGGAACGACCGATCAGCGTTAACTCCCCCTCCCTTCACCTGTCTGAGCAGGATGGGCTCCAGGGCGGGGTCCAGCTCGGTGGCGATGTTCTCCAGCAGGCAGGGCTTGCCGAAGCGCACGGCGTTCTCCAGGGAGCGCAGGAAGTCCTTGTCAGACAGCTTGATGATGTCCAGGCCACTGTCACGCTCCTGCCAACACCGCCACCACACACCTCTGATAACACAGCATTCATAATGCACACCGCCACCACACACCTCTGATAACACAGCATTCATAATGCACACCGCCACCACACACCTCTGATAACACAGCATTCATAATGCACACATGCGCACCGCCACCACACACCTCTGATAACATTCATAATGCACACCGCCACCACACACCTCTGATAACACAGCATTCATAATGCACACCGCCACCACACACCTCTGATAACACAGCATTCATAATGCACACCGCCACACACACCTCTGATAACACAGCATTCATAATGCACACCACCACCACACACCTCTGATAACACAGCATTCATAATGCACACCGCCACCACACACCTCTGATAACATTCATAATGCACACCGCCACCACACACCTCTGATAACACAGCATTCATAATGCACACCGCCACCACACACCTCTGATAACACAGCATTCATAATGCACACCGCCACCACACACCTCTGATAACACAGCATTCATAATGCACACCGCCCCACACACCTCTGATAACACAGCATTCATAATGCACACCGCCACCACACACCTCTGATAACACAGCATTCATAATGCACACCGCCACCACACACCTCTGATAACACAGCATTCATAATGCACACCGCCACCACACACCTCTGATAACACAGCATTCATAATGCACACCGCCACCACACACCTCTGATAACATTCATAATGCACACCGCCACCACACACCTCTGATAACAGCATTCATAATGCACACCGCCACCACACACCTCTGATAACACAGCATTCATAATGCACACCGCCACCACACACCTCTGATAACACAGCATTCATAATGCACACCGCCCCACACACCTCTGCTAACATTCATAATGCACACTGCCACCACACACCTCTGATAACACAGCATTCATAATGCACACCGCCACCACACACCTCTGATAACACAGCATTCATAATGCACACCGCCACCACACACCTCTGATAACATTCATAATGCACACCGCCACCACACACCTATGATAACACAGCATTCATAATGCACACCGCCACCAAACACCTCTGATAACACAGCATTCATAATGCACACCGCCACCACACACCTCTGATAACACAGCATTCATAAATCACACACCGCCACCACACACCTCTGAAAACATTCATAATGCACACCGCCACCACACACCTCTGATAACACAGCATTCATAATGCACACCGCCACCACACACCTCTGATAACATTCATAATGCACACCGCCACCACACACCTCTGATAACACAGCATTCATAATGCATACCGCCACCACACACCTCTGATAACATTCATAATGCACACCGCCACCACACACCTCTGATAACACAGCATTCATAATGCACACCGCCACCACACACCTCTGATAACATTCATAATGCACACCGCCACCACACACCTCTGATAACACAGCATTCATAATGCACACTGCCACCACACACCTTGATAACACAGCATTCATAATGCACACCGCCACCAAACACCTCCAGCTGCTCACTCTTGTCACGATCATAATCATGATAACACAGCATTCATAATGCACACCGCCACCACACACCTTTGATAACACAGCATTCATAATGCACACCGCCACCACACACCTCTGATAACACAGCATTCATAATGCACACCGCCACCAAACACCTCTGATAACACAGCATTCATAATGCACACCGCCACCACACACCTCTGATAACACAGCATTCATAATGCACACCGCCACCACACACCTCTGATAATATTCATAATGCACACCGCCCCACACACCTCTGATAACACAGCATTCATAATGCACACCGCCACCACACACCTCTGATAACACAGCATTCATAATGCACACCGCCACCACACACCTCTGATAACATTCATAATGCACACCGCCACCAAACACCTCTGCTAACACAGCATTCATAATGCACACCGCCACCACACACCTCTGATAACACAGCATTCATAATGCACACCGCCACCACACACCTCTGATAATATTCATAATGCACACCGCCCCACACACCTCTGATAACACAGCATTCATAATGCACACCGCCCCACACACCTCTGATAATATTCATAATGCACACCGCCCCACACACCTCTGATAACACAGCATTCATAATGCACACCGCCACCACACACCTCTGATAACACAGCATTCATAATGCACACCGCCACCACACACCTCTGATAACACAGCATTCATAATGCACACCGCCACCACACACCTCTGATAACACAGCATTCATAATGCACACCGCCACCACACACCTCTGATAACACAGCATTCATAATGCACACCGCCACCACACACCTCTGATAATATTCATAATGCACACCGCCCCACACACCTCTGATAACACAGCATTCATAATGCACACCGCCCCACACACCTCTGATAATATTCATAATGCACACCGCCCCACACACCTCTGATAACACAGCATTCATAATGCACACCGCCACCACACACCTCTGATAACACAGCATTCATAATGCACACCGCCACCACACACCTCTGATAACACAGCATTCATAATGCACACCGCCACCACACACCTCTGATAACACAGCATTCATAATGCACACCGCCACCACACACCTCTGATAACACAGCATTCATAATGCACACCGCCACCAAACACCTCCAGCTGCTCACTCTTGTCACGATCATAATCATGATAACACAGCATTCATAATGCACACCGCCACCAAACACCTCCAGCTGCTCACTCTTGTCACGATCATAATCATGATAACACAGCATTCATAATGCACACCGCCACCAAACACCTCCAGCTGCTCACTCTTGTCACGATCATAATCATGATAACACAGCATTCATAATGCACACCGCCACCAAACACCTCTCAGCTGCTCACTCTTGTCACGATCATAATCATGTAACACAGCATTTATAATGCACCTTGCCAAATTCTCAGGGGGTCACAAAAATATTTAGCGAGTCACTATTAATAACTGCTAGAAAATGTAGTGAACGCACACACACACACACACACACACACACACACACACACACACACACACACACACACACACACGAGCGTGCTCTCACTGGCTCACGCACATAAATGTACAGAGAAGAGATAGAAATACAGTAAAAAGAGGTGTTTATGATAGAGATAGAAATACATTAGAAAAGAGGTGTTTGCAATAAAGTTAATAAAACATTCTAGACAGTGCTAAATCTCATCTATTTATATTCATGTTCCAATGTTTTCAAAGTGTTATCAACAAACATAAGTAAATGTGAGCACCAACACTATCAGGATTTTAACAGTGAAACTTGATTTGTGGGATGTCCTCTTCGATTATCATCACAGAATTTCCACTACATGAGCCATTTCCTTCAATGTTGAAATATTTTATTGTATGACCAAATTCCAATTGCCATGTAATGCTCATCGGAAGCCCGGTGGAACCTACGACGAAACTGTAGACTGGCCATTCTTGCTCTCGTACGTCCAGAACAGAGCCATTTTAATTATCCGAAATGGTCATGTTACATAGACTGTTTGACTTTTGTTCCATTCGCTGGATTATCACCCACGAGCCACAGCTGAACTGCCGGATTTTGATTCTGAAAAGCCGAAATTCCTAGTTTTCCATGCTTTTCCCACTTAGCTGAATCATGTGATCTTGTGGTCCAATCATAGACTGGATAGGCCTTGTCTATTTTGACGACTCTTGTTGGTTTTCAGTAGAGAAGACTTCTTAAGCAGAAGAGTTCATCGATTCAAAACATTCTAAAACGTCAACGAAATTTACATTTTAACTTCGATCGTGGCGGATAAGATAAAATCCCTTTTGCGTGATGCGCTGCTCAGAGTTGTAATGCGTACAGGAGAAAATCAGTGTGTCGTGGTAAATTCTGGTACGTTTTTGTGACTGACTGGCCTGAATTCCAGTGCGTCAGATGGGAAGTTTATGCGTCAGAGATAACACATGCAGAGATGCACATTTGTGCATAAGAATTATCACTGCAATGGCTGACCTCCCTTGAAACACTGACAGGGAAAACTGACCATGTTTTTGACCCATTTGTTGGCCTGGCCCTGGGGGTCGATGAAGAGCGGCCAGCGACGGGAGAACTGAACGATGACGCCGTTCTCCACCGACAGGTTGTCCTTGGGCAGGCCCGCGATCTGCCAGCTGCGGATGTTGACGGGGTCGCTCATGGTGGTGATGAGGGAGGGGTCCTCGGTGTGCGGCACCTTGATGGCGTCCAGCTCCTTCACCCAGTCCTGTGTCATGTTGTGGCGGTACTCCCCCTACACACAGGCGGCGGTGGGCAACCCCATCGTGGTTCAGTTGGGACCGTTCTTTGCTTAACCTCATCACTGAGGCTCAAAGAGTTGATGCAAATTGCAACCCAGCCCTGCTTGCGCGCACGCACACACACACACACACACACACACACACACACACACACACACACACACACACTCTCTCTCTCTCTCTCTCTCTCTCTCCCTTCCCATCTCCCTAAACACACACATGTAAGCTAAAGTATAATTGACGAGAATCAGCTACTAGGAATGTGGAACCATCTCGTGAACAAAGCAAAGATTATCATATTTTGCAAAACTAGACAGACTTACATCTGAATTACTGATTCCATCAGCTTCTATGATCACACACACATTGTTGTCACTCTGACCCAACCAGACTGATGCCTTAATCCTCCTTAGTGTGAAGAATGCCTTTGCCAACGAGCATGTGATAAAACATTCAGGGAGATAACTCAACCACAAACAAACATTCATTTGCTAACTGATTCATCTCCCTTGAGATGCCATTTCCACCTGAACATTATATCGAAGGCAGTTACCCTCCTCTCCTGGCTAACAGAAATGTCTTTCTAATGCTCTTGCTATGGGCGTTGCTCACCGGTGTTTTCAAACTGTACCGTTCTTCCAAAGATAACACATAATGCAAGGCTATCA